>WPIO01000009.1:7907500-7927500 GCA_009760855.2 Cristatella mucedo
AGGATCTCAATGAACTTTCTGGTGTCGGAGGTTATTAATGCACTTAGTGGTCGTAAAGTATTGACAAATTTAGAATCAAGTCTTGGTGCTGGATGGTCTGATACAGCTGGTACACATTGCATGTTGGTTATTATTGTCTATTTTTCGCTGAAATTAATTTGCGGATCAAAGAATGCTAAAATAATAATTATTTCACTCGAATACCACATATGGTGGCAAAATGCTTTAATGGTAGCCTGCCTAATGGCTTGATCACTGTATTCAGACCATTGGCGTTGCAAACGAAGATCATTATCGTGTGAAGTAACTACACGAAGAACCCGAAACCATGCTTCAATGTAAACGTCGCAGATAAACAAGAGAAACTTAAAAATTTTCATTTCTTCACCAGCTTTCAATTTGAACTGAGACCTGAACATCCACATTTTGAATGAATAAATAATTCTGGCCATCCAACGTGCCTGGTGCAAAGTTCCAGGTGCTGTGAAATTAACACCGCGCCTTGGAGTTCCACCTAGAAAGAAGATTGCTAGTTCCACGAGTTCCTTGTAATCATCTTAGGGTTGATGGATGACAATATTTGTTTCAGGGAAATGAATTATCCGAGCTTTGATGTCAACAGTATCTATCTCTACGGTATCTGCTGCTGTCTTGAAATTGCTTTGGTTGATCCGATTCCAATGCTCGAGAATCTCTTATACAAAAAAGAATATCTGGACCTGTGGATTTAGCTATTTTCATTATAGAAAAGGTCTTCTCAGCTGCAATTTGCATAATGTGTTTCCTAGATGTAAGATATACAAGTTCATGGTCAAGAACTTTCTGTATTAGACTGCATATACGTGCATACTGACCCGTGTTGCAAGCAGTTGTGTCAAAATATAAATTTCTTGTAATGTCGCGAACATTCCTGTCATGGATACATTGCACTACAGCGGCTGCCTGTGCTTCTGTGGTGTCGGAAGTAATTTTTGGAACGCCAAGTAGTTGTTCTGTTTCAACACCGGTTACAATAACGGGCAGTGTATCAACATTCTCCTTCCCAGTGATGTCAGGCAACAGCTTTCAGTCTCAGTGAATAACTAACGCTGAACTAGCAGGGAATTAATTTCTCAGGTCTGTTGCGAACTCTTACCGATATTGCATTCTGGCCCGACGGATAGAGCTAAAATTCAGTGGCAACTTCTGAACTTCACGGACAAGAGCATCAGCTGTAGCATCCAACAGATAAGGAGCTTCTCTGTCTGTTACTTAAGTTCGATCCAAAGCTGACGCTACATGTTTTATAATACAAGTGCTTTTGCTTGGCTTAAATGAAGACGGTTACTTTTTTGATGTCTCATAAGCAACTGGCTCTTCCGCACTAGTTGCATCACTTTCATCTTACTCAGTGCTACTAATTAATACTAACGAAAAGTTTCTGGTTAGAAGTTCTATGTCTTTCTTTAACTTTGTACTACGAGCTTCCCCCGTTTCTTTCTACTATTTTCTCTTAATTCCACACGCCGCTTCATAATTTCGTCTACTTCTGCCATATAGCCTTTTCTGCCTTCTCTCTGAGCGATCAAGGATGTCCGACCCTCGGGGATCTCGATCAGTGCTTGTGCATTCTTGTAAGAAATATAAAATTTGGTCCAAACGTTTGGAAAATGTCACCTCCTTTGCTATGCAAATAACCGCTCAATGTTTCCCTGCCATCTCCAGCCATTCGTTGTGGATTTCTAGAATTCGAATAACTATATCATCCAGATGGGCAGTTAGGATGCCGGCTTTCTCCGAAACGTCAAAAAACGTGTTGCACTGTTACATTGACACTTTCTTTCAGCACCATGTTCAGCTCTTTGTGGTGATAAAAGAAGACTGACAAAGTCTCACGCACTAACGGCAACTTCTTAGCTTGGCTAAAGTTAGAGGCAGGTGCTCTAATCAGTCACAGCCAATGAGACTAATGTCTTGTCTTCGTGGCTTCATTCTTTTTAGTTGTGGTGGTGGCCATTGCAAACCAGTGATCACTGAAACAAAAAACTGCATCGTTGATAATTTAGCCAAATGGCATACTTCTCAAAGTTAATTGCTCCAAACGCATGGAACTAGCCTATTCCTTCACATTATGTAATATTCATGATAGCTACAAGAGCTGGTTTGGTCTAGCGGTTAAGGTGCTTACTCCGACCAAGGTCTGACTGAGGTCGTGGGCTCAAACCCCGAGGCATATGTAAAGCGCCTGAATAGAGATTAAGTTCTCTTGGGGCGCTATATAAATGAATTATATTAACTATATTCAATGGTATTTAATATAAATTTAAACTTAATAAATAACAAGAATTATAAACTCTGCTTGTTTTGCTCGATCTTTCGGCAGCTTTTGATACTATCGATCACAAAGTTCTTCTAGAGCGCCTCTCATCTCGCCTGGGCATCACTGGCACAGCTCTGCAATGGTTCAGGTCCTATCTCAGCGGGAGACTCCAGAGAATTGACGTGAATGGACAATGATCATCCGAAGTACCTCTGAAATATGGAATTCTTTTCACGGTTTATACTTTCCCTTTTGCTGATGTGATTGCCAAGCACAATCTAGGTTTTAACTTCTATGCAGATGACACTCAGTTGTACATTTGCTTTGATCCCTCCCAGTCTTCGAGCACCTCGAATTCTCTCAACTCACCTGCTGCATGTATTGATGACATCTGCATATGGATGGAAGCAAATTTTCTAAAACTAAACGATGATAAAACTAACTTACTAGTTATGGGAAAACCCAGTCTGATTCACAAATTGGAAAGGCTGACGCTCAAAATTGGCTCTGACAGCATATCTCTTGTTGAATCGGCTCGAAATCTAGGTGTCATGTTCCAAAGTGACCTCTCATTAAACGACCACATCAGCTCCACAATCAAGTCTGCATACTTTCAGCTACATAACATTGCTAACATTCGGGCTTGTTTAGATAAAGATACCACGTCCAAGTTGGTCCATGCATCTGTGACATCCCGTCTTGACTTCTGCAACTCACTGCTCGCTGGCCTACCGGCATGTGCAATCAGGCGCTTACAGCTGGTGCATTACTCCGCAGCTAGGCTTGTCTGTCGTGAGCGTCGCAGTTGCCACATCACATCACTTCTCGCCGACCTGCACTGGCTACCAGTCAAGCAACAGATCGACTTCAAGGTTTTGTCGCTCACTTTTAGGGCACTTCATTCTTTGGCTCCAGCCTATCTCTCAGATCTGCTCCCTCACCAGGCCAAGCATCGCACCACCCGAATTTCGGAATGCAACAGTTTACCAATACCTCATACAAACCTCAAATCCTTTAGAGACCATGAATTTAGTTCGTATGCTCCCAAAGCCTGGAACTCACTCCCGAATTGTGTCACAACACCCCTGACTTGACCACATTTAAAAAGAACTCCCTCCTTCATCTTCGTCTTCTTCTGTACGATCAGCTCCAGGCAGCTTGCCCAGCATCCCTTAAGTCAAAGGCTTACGAAAATGGCTGACCTTTAATCCAGTTCTATCTTCGGAGTGCCAGGAAGCATATGATGTCTTTTTTTAAGGTTTTGGAAGTTGAATAAAAGGCCCAGTCACCTTACTGGACTGTTGACCATTGATCTTATTGACTACAACCAAAGCTGATCGCAAGGATAGTGGAACGTAGGGTAGTTATATATATATATATATATATATATATATAGTTATATATATATAGTAGATAGGATAGCTGATCGCAAGGATAGTGGAACGTAGGGATTATGAAATTAGAATGTTTCGCTGAACAAGTGTTGAGTTGAGATACAACTTTGCTACACAGAGGTCCAGCCTTTATGCTCTGCAACTTTCCACTAGCTCTTCTTTCCACTAAATGCAACGAGAAGTTAATCCGTTTTTGGTTTCTTTTTAAATGTGGTCAAGTCAGGGGATGTTCTGACGCAAGTCAGGAGGGAGTTCCAGGCTTTGGGAGCATACGAAATAAATGCACGGTCTCCAAAGGATTCGAGATTCGTACGAGGTATACATAAACGATTGGATTCCGAAAAGCAGCGGGTGATACTATGCTTAGCCTGGTGGAGTAGTAGATTTGATAGGCCGACAGGAGCCAGAGAATGAATGGACCTAGAAGTGAGTGACAGAACCTTGAAGTCAATGCGCTGCTTGACCGGGAGCCGGTGCAGGTCGGCGAGAAGTGGTGCCGGGGCATGCTGCGGGCGCCGTTTGGCTTCTTAATTAAGTATCGCTTGCACTCGGGAAAGACCATAACAGCACGGCGGCGGCGGCGGCGGTGGCGGCGGCGGCGGCGGCGGCGGCGGCGGCGGCGGCGGCGGCGGCGGCGGCGGCGGCGGCGGCGGCGGCGGCGGCTGCGGCGGTGGCCTTTGCTTGTCGATCAGCACGCGAGCGCTCGTGGGCGCCGTTCAAATTTCCTTCAGATGCATTGGAGGTTCGAATGATGGTGGTCGGGAGAGGCGAGCTAATTTGTATCGAATAATTGCATGGCTGCTAAATTTCCTCGCGAAGAACGAGGCCCTTAAGCCGGTCGATTGGGCAAGAACATCGCGGCAGCCCGTTTGTCCGCAGTCGCTTCAGTTTACTCGCCGCCGCCGCCGCCGCCGCCGCCGCCGCCGCCGCGCATTTAGCCGATCCCGGGTAACGATCGGCTTCAGCGCTCCTTGCGCGAATCGACGCGGCGAGGGACTTCAAAAGCGGGCGCTTCGTAGAAGCGCCCGCTGAGAGAGAGAGACGTCCTGCGCTCGCTTTGATCTTCTCGAATCGCCTTACGCAAGCGTCCTCCGGCGCGTGTCAGCTTAACGAGGACGCGTGCGCGTCCGCGAAGTCGACGCTCGCTCCGCTAGTCGCCCAGACGCGGTCGGCTGGCTGCCTCCCGGGCCCGCCCGTCTGCTGACGTCACAGCCGGCTGCTCGTTATAGGCAGACCGCAAGCCCCAGAGCCAGCAAGCGAGCGAGCGAGCGAGAGCGCGTCTGCACCTTCTTGTCTGAGCCAGCCGACGGACCGGGGCGCGACCATGGATCGCACTGCTGCCGCCACTCGCGCCACCGCGCGCCGCTGCTCCATCGTCCGGCCGCCGCTCTTAGCCGTGGCGCTGGTGAGCTGCCTCGTGGCGACGGCGGCGGCGACGACGACGACGGGCGAGCTCCGCGCAGGTACGCTAGAGAGCTGGCGGCGGGCGTTCGCCCGGTCTCGCTGCGGCGGCCGCCGGTGCCGCGGGCCGCGCCCGGCGAATCGCGCTCGCTCGCCGGGCGCGGCCCGCGCGGCTTTCGCGGGGGCCGCCGTTCTACGGCGGCTCGCTGTGCCCGTTCTTAGGCGACGTCCATCCGAGACGCGTCCTACGAGAGGCGGCTCTCGCCGCGAACTCTGGATCGAGCAGCAGCGCTGTGGTGAGCAGAGCCGCCGTCGGCTCGCATTTGGCCGCGCGGCGCGCGCGCACCGCCCGCCGCCTCTACCGGGCGTCTGAGCGGCGGTCTCTCGCGCGCGCAAGACGCACGCTCGGGCTCTCGCCGTCGTTTGAGCTGGCAGCCGCAGCCGCAGCCGACTGACCGACCGCGCGCGCGCTTCGTCGCCCTGAGCAGGACGTGGCGCCCGACTGCGACGTCAAGTACTATCGGTTCAGCAGTACGCACACCGCGTGCCGCCAGCGATCGCCGACGGCCAGAAACGAAGGTTAGCGCGGCGGCGGCGCCTCAGCCGAGTCTGCTCCCTCAGCCTGTCGCTCGCGCCTCCCCCCCCCCGAGCGAGCGAGCCCGTTCACTCGGCGGGCGCGCTCCAGCGTTCGCCCCCTCGCCCCCTGTCGGCCCGGCGAGCCCCCAGGCGCGCGGCGTCGACTGCGACGCACCCGCGCACGCCGGACCGAAACAATGGCGCTGCGATCGCCCAGGCGTCGACGAATTCGCGAAGAAGCTGATCGTGAGCGTTCACAATCGCTACCGTGCGCAAGTCGACCGCTACCAGCAGCCGTCGGCGGCCAACATGCAGCGACTGGTAAGCGCGTCGTGGCTCTCCGGCCGGAATACGGCCCCTCGGCAGCGGGTTGTGGCCGGACTGCGGCGGGCGGGCGGCCCGTGTAACAGGCCGTAACCCTGTCGTAGGCGGATCCATTGCAAACATTATAAAGTTGACGATCCTTTGCAGTGTCGCCGCATCCATAGCGTACGAGTAGAATTCCGTGACACTCATTGTCTGCTGTTTCATGGGCTACATTCCCGATGTCGTACGGAGTGCGGTTTTCGTAGTTTCCTTTGAAGACAGGCCGAGTAAAGTGTACGCTATACCAGGTTATTACAGGCTTACTAGCGATGGCTTAGCACAAAGTGGATGCGTGGGGGCAACGTTGAGCGAATATCGCGACTCCGTTCCGAGGTCAAAGTACAAAACGAGTGCTTGAAATGATCGACTTTTTATTGAGAAGAATCGAGAGAGAGAGAGAGAGAGAGAGAGAGAGAGAGAGAGAGAGAGAGAGATAGAGAGATAACAGCATATAGCAAGGACAAAGTAGCATTCTAAATGCAGCTGCTACACTGAGTAGTAAAGATTGATTCTGCGTTAAACAGAAATAAGAAAGATGAGACAACAGGACTACCTCAGGACGACTGTCATAATAATAAAGAGAAAACACATTCTCCAACTTCTCTTATTTATAGCCGAGGGCACTCAGAATCAAGAAGGGGAGATCTCTATTTTCAAAGGAAGACTTTGTAGGTCTCCACAATAGAGAGCTATCTCGCGGGCAAGAGACTAGCCCTCACATCAAAAGGAGACCTGGCCCTGAAGCTGGGACCAGTAAGTACTGTACTGTCACCTTCACCTCAGGCTCAGGGAGGGGAGAAGATAAGAAGGGATTTACACTCCGATATATACTGACCTCAAATACTACCAAGTAATACAACTGACCCTAGCCAAATGCCTAGTTAGTTTGTAGAAGGTAATGACGATAAAGGTCATGTTTACAGATGCGAAACCCTTTCCACCTTGTTTAGCTTAGACCTTGACCTCTTACAGCCTCTTTCAGAGCCTTAGGGTTCGTCGTTGGAATATCATTCTGATTCCATGGCTATAGTTCCACTGCTCTTTATTATTTAGGACTCTTAAGAGTCATTATCAACATAGTTCAATGATGTCGGGACGTCACCCGAGAAGGGATACGTCAGAGTTATCTATCACGCTCCTCCAGTAGTCAATGGGTTGCGATGGGGAATATTTCTTTTCGTTATTTCAGAAGTTTTCTTCGTTTTTTCGCATTCTTCTGAGCCTACTTTCGTTGAAGACCCCTTCTCTCTCCCCCTTCTCTCTCCCCCTTCTCTCCCTTCTCCCCCTTCTCTCCCTTCCCGAGAGCCCCCTTCCCCCCAGGGCTCGCGTGCTGCGCGCCGACGCGACTGACTTCGCGTGACGCCTCCGCCTCCGATTGGTTCTTTCCTCGACCGAAAAGTACTGGGACGACGAGCTGGCGTCCGTGGCGCAGAGCTGGGCCGGCAACTGCTACTGGGAGCACGACGCGTCTGCCGATCGCGCCATTCCAGGTAGGCGCAGCGCGCTGTGGTTTCGCAAAGCTCCCCTGGCGACTCGCCACCCCCTGGTAGCTGACGATATTGGCTCTCCTTAGAATGCTCGCCAACGCTGCGCCAGCGTCGACGGAGTGTCCCGCCGCGTCTGCCGCTGCGCAGCGGCAGACGCTCTCGCCACGCGTCGGGCACATGATCGGGCGCGACGTCCCCGGCCTTCGCCGGACGAACTGCGCAGCGCCGCCGCGCCGACGACCGGGTCGCGTTGCGTCGCAGCCGCGACGTGATCCAATCGAAGGAATAGGGCGATCGCGGCGCCGACTCGCGTACGAGTCATTTGAGTCGACGTCGGGGCTCATTACCGCGAGAATGGTTCCGCGGGCGCGAAAGCGCACCCTGGCGGCAAGATCCTGCCGGAGCGGCGGCGGCGGCAGCGGCGCTCCGGCGTAAGTCCGCCGCCGCCGCATTGGCCGGCACTTCGAGAGTCGGTGCCTCATTTCGGAGAGGTGACGAGCTACGGCTTGAGCGGGCGCCAGTTCTCTGGCTCTCTGGGCTGCCTTAAGTAACCCGACCAGCGCCACTCGCCATCCGCCCAGCCCGCTCGCGGCGGGTGGGCCGATCGCCGTAGCCCGCCCGCCGCGAGCGAGCGCTCGACGCGAGAGCTCGGAGGGCCGCAGAGCGCGGCGCGGAGCGGCGTTTGGCAGCCTCGCGTCACTCGCCCCCCTTGCCAAGGAGGCAGCCTGACGACGCCACTCCGCCGGCGGCCGGCTGCGTGCGTCTGAGCGCTCCTACTGCCTGCGCCCTAATTCGTGCGTCATAATGACTCGCGCGCCGCCTGCGCCCCAGCGCGCGGCTCGAGCGGCAGCCGCTGCGGGCGGCGCAGGCCAGCGCGGCTGTGGCGGCGGCGCCCGCCTGCCAGCGCGGCTCGCCTTTCCTTCGTCCTCTCCTCTGCGAGCGAGCGAGCGAGCGGAGAGAATCTGCGAGAGCTTCGGCTCTGAGCGCTGGCTACGACGTCCTGCCGGAAGCGTCGCGTTGGCGCTCGTCCGCCATGTCCGCTACTTAGCCGCCGCCTTTCCGAGTCGTCAGATCTCGAGGAGCCCTGCACTCGTCCGCTTTTAGCGGCGCCGCCATAGCTGTCTCGTCGCTATCGCGGGCGCCACTTCTGACGCCGAGGCGAGCGTCGTCGCACGGCCGTTTCCGTCGCCGTCGGTCGATGGCGCGCAACGTGGCGCGCCTTCGGACCGGACAGCCTTGCGACGGCCCGGGAATCAGCGGCCCCGCCCCGCCCGATCTGAGGGCCCCGCCCGATCTGAGGGCCCCGCCCGATCTGAGGGCCCCGCCCGATCTGAGGGCCCCGCCCGATCTGAGGGCCCCGCCCGATCTGAGGGCCCCGCCCGATCTGAGGGCCCCGCCCGATCTGAGGGCCCCGGCCCGATGTGCCGAGGAAGGAAGGTCGGGGAAGGCGACCGCGCCGGTAGCAAAGACGCTTAGCTTGCCCTCCCCCGCTCAGACGCGACTGCCGCACTCGCGTTTCGAGAAAGGCAGGGCGGGAGCGCTTTCCTCGTGCTACCGAGCCTCGTCCGTGCGTGCCGCATTCGGGGGTGGGTGGGGGGCGGTAACCTCTAGAGCTCGCGAAGCCGTGGGCTGGTGGCCCCGAGCTGACATTGGCCCTGAACGATGCAGCCGACAGCCCTCATCCCTACGACGGATCCCTTCGAAGCATCCCTTCGAAGCACGAGCTGATCGGCGGTCTAGCTTCCGGTATGCGAACCGTTGCGAAGTGCTTCCGCTCCATGGGCGCCTCCAGAGCTCGGGTCAGTTGAGAGAACTTACCTCAGCCTCAACATCTTAAATAGTAGCTGGAGCTCAATTATAACTGCAACTTATTCTCTTTTTATATCCGCGTTTTCGCTCGGAATGCGATTAGCTTTCCGAAAGCGTGTGCGCCGCCGCTGCTGCTGCCGCCGCCGTGGTTGTCCGCTTTGCTTGTGGCAAAAAGAACCGACGGCTTTTTCGACATCCCATTGGACGCCGCGTTACGCTGAGAGCCAATTAGACGGCTCCGCCGTGCCTCCTGTACCGCTCACCTTGCGGCGCCCGCTTCGCGCGTAGCTCGCGTCGCAGCGTGCCTTCGGAAGCCGCCAAACGGAAGGAGCCGTAAGTGACGGGACGCCTACGTCACTGCCCCGCCAGGGCCGCCGCGCGGTAGCAATTTTCACGCCCGCGTAGTCACCGCAGTGCCTGCCGGCTGCGGCGGAGTGCCATTTTAGAGTAGCCGCCCGTTCTTACCACCCGCTCTTCGTCGGAGGCGGAGAGCGGAAGCGCGCAGAGTCGGGTCCCGGCCCGGCTCCGAAGCGCGCCGACTCGCGCCTCGTCAGCACAGCTGCCGCAATCGGCTGCTGCTTAAGGTGAGGCTCGAGTCCGGCCTCGATCTTGGCTTCTTCCCGGCTACGCCTCTGCGAGCTTTATATCGCATATCAGCTATATTGTTTATTATTCTTATCACATTTATCAGCTATTATTTAGCTTTATCAGCTTTCTCTGCCTCTTTATCACACCGCGACCGTGTCACTTCGAAGTTGCTGTTTTCGTCCGAAGCGATCGCAACTGTTTGCGCCGCTGACCCGCGATCGAACTCGCGGCGGCGGCGGCGACGACGACGACGACGACTAGAATTCGGATTCCGGGTCGCGCGCGAGCTCCCCGAATTCTATTATTAGGATATTCGCGAAAATGCAGTCCGTTACGTCGCTCGCTCGATCCCGCCGCAAATGGCGGCTTCCCCTACCTCCCCCCTCCCCGATGGCGTGATCCGTCGCTGGCGTTCGCGGCGCGCTCGAGAGTCCCCGTCCTCAAGCGTCGCGCGCCGAACCGACGCCGAAATTTGAGCCGGAAGGCCGGCAGCGGCAGCGGCGGAAATTTTATCCGCCGAAAAATCCGGAAACTCACGACAGCAGGAGCTTCCGGAGTAGCTGCGATGGAAGCTCGACGATCTCCGGCCAACGATCCGCCGACGCTCGTGCCCGGCGCGCGCGGCCAGCGGCGACAGATTTGCGCCATCCGGACGGGCGAGCGTCTGACCGCTGCGGGCGGGTCTGGACGCGTCTTCCGAAGATGCCGCGGCCGGCGCGCCGCGCTGTGACGGGGCGGGGCGGGGCGGGATGGTTGAGGCCCGTCGAGCTGCTGCCGCCTCGCTCTCGCTGCTGCCGCCTCGCTCTCGCTGCTGCCGCCTCGCTCTCGCTGCTGCCGCCTCGCTCTCGCTGCTGCCGCCTCGCTGCTGCCGCCTCGCTCTCGCTGCTGCCGCCTCGCTCTCGCTGCTGCCGCCTCGCTCTCGCTGCTGCCGCCTCGCTCTCGCTGCTGCCGCCTCGCTCTCGCTGCTGCCGCCTCGCTGTCGCTGCGACACTCTTCGCGATCGCCGCCGCCGCCGCTTGCAGGCAGCTACTCGGTGGGTCAGAATCTCGCCAGAGGGCACCAGAACTGGTCCCTGGTCGTCGCCCACTGGCAGTCCGAACACAAGTACCTAAAGTTCAAGGAAGGGCGCACGGCACGGCAGCCCATCGGCCACTACACGCAGGTCGTCTGGGCGGAAAGCGCGCGCGTGGGCTGCGGATACGCCCTGTGCAACGGCAGCCAGGATTTCTACGTGTGCAACTACGCGCCGACGTGAGTGCCGGGTCGGGCGGCGCGAGCTCGGGGCTGGCTCTGTGACACCGGCGCGGTTGTCCGCCGAAGCGGCGCGCGCGCGTCCGGCGGCGTGGACGTTGGCAGTAGCAAAATGGCGGCCCTTTTGCTTGCAGCGGCAACCATATTCAGCGGCAATTCGAACCCTACAAGGCCGGGCCGCCCGGCGCTGACTGTCGGCGGAGCTTCAAAGAAGGACTGTGCGGTGAGCTTCCGCCGGCGGCGGCGCCGTCGACTCCGAGAGCGCCGCTCAGCCCTGCTCTCGCTGCTCCGCCGCTCAGCCCTGCTCTCGCTGCTCCGCGGCTCAGCCCTGCGCTCGCTGCTCTGCGGCTCAGCCCTGCTCTCGCTGCTCTGCGGCTCAGCCCTGCTCTCGCTGCTCCGCCGCTCAGCCCGCGCTCCCTTGGGGCGGTGGGAGGCAATAAGTAGCGAGACACGTTCTCACAGTTGAGGCAATTTGCCGGCGTGCCGAGAGCGTTGGAAACTCGCGCTCGTTGGCGCGAGGCTGCCTGTACCATGTCGCTGAGGCACCGCGTCGCGCGGCCCCGGCCGCTCTACGACGCGGTCTCCGGGTGACAGGAAGCGGACAAGAACTTGCTCAGGTTGGGAATAGTATTGGGAGTTAGCTCCACGATCTGTGTGCAGTTGCTTCGTCTGCACTTTTGAGCCGTAGCCTAATAAAGGACGGGACGCGCCTTCTGAGTACGTGCTCTGACGGGCGACCGCAGTTCGCTGCACGCTTCCTGTCTCCTCTGCGATAAATGCTCCCGATAAATTTTGAGATCCGGACATCTGTAAAAGAGTCCTCGCTTATCCGAGATCCGGACATCTGTAAAAGAGTCCTCGCTCATCTGAGGCAGCGAGCTGACAATCTCGCGGTTGCCGTGATTATCACCAGGGGCTAGAGAGGTAGTCGCAGTTCGGCACCCTGCTGCGACGGCATGCATCTCTTACTCTCGTCCGTTAGGCAGGGCTTCGCGGAGGATATTGGCTAGCCATCGTCTGCGGTACGACTTCGGCCGTGGCAGTGAGCGAAGATCGGTCTTTGTCAGAGCTAGCCACCAAGCGGTTGGCTCGCCGCTATGCCACTCTGAGTCGGGCCGCTGATCGTCTGCTGCTGCTGTTGCGATTGAGAGTTTCGCTTGCGTCTAGCGCACCTGACCGCCCGCCGTCTGCACCTACGGCGCTTCGAGGTCAACGCACGTAAGCGGGCGTTTCGAACGTCGTTGCGACGAGCATGCTGCTAGCTCTGGCGTCAGTTATCGCGAGGTCGAGTGACGCACGGCACTTTGTTAGAGCGAGCATTCCGGTCGGCTGGGGCATTGTAAACCTACTCGCAAGCTGCGGGCCGAGACGCCGGGTGCGACTCTTCGGATGTGCGACCGTCCAATCAGGTCGCACATGCGCCGCCGCCGGCCCGAGAGGAGCTTCGCTATAGCGAGGGCCGCACTCTAGCAGCAGCAGCTGCTTGGCAGCAGCTGCTGTCTTGCGTGAGTTTTCGACGTTGCCCCCAGATCGCTGCATGCAAGTCCCTCTATTCAGGACTTCCGGCCTGTGGCCTAAATCGTCTGCATTCAGCGAACAACAACTCTGGAGCAGCTCGGCTGGTCTGTTTGTCAGCTGCGTAGCAGCCACATCGCAGCACTTCTGTGCGAGTCTGATCTGCCTCCTGTCTGATCTGCCTCCTGTCTGATCTGCTCTCTGTCTGATCTGCACTCTGTCTGATCTGCTCTCTGTCTGATCTGCTCTCTGTCTGATCTGCACTCTGTCTGATCTGCCTCCTGTCTGATCTACCTCTTGTCTGATCTGCACTCTGTCTGATCTGCCCTCTGTCTGATCTGCTCTCTGTCTGATCTGATCTCTGTCTGATCTGCACTGGATCCGAGCGTGGACTATCGTATCGATTTCAAAAAGCCACTCCGAAGGCTAGGCACTGGCGCGCATTGGCTCGTCTCCCGTCGACGCACTTCCGGGATACAGGATACGAGCAAGGATGACGACGAGAATGCGAAGCCAACAAGATGGCCTTTGGACCGGCCGTGCTGGTGGGTGGTGACCTCTGACCTCTAAAGATGTTAAGGAAAGACGGGGCAGTGGAGACGAAGCTGCTCTCTCGCACGGTCGCACTTTTTAACCGAGCAGCTCTCCAACGGGTCAGATCATCAAACGACTTTGGTCAAAAAGAGCACCAAAGAGAATCAAAGAACGTCGCCAGAGAATGCCGTCGGGGGCGGGGCGAGCCAGGGAGGGCGAACTGATCAAACAAACGTTAGGCCGTGCAAGCGCAGTCTGACTCGCCTCGAGCGACTGACACACTTCTCTCCAAGAGGATGTGCCAGCACCAACTAGCGCCAACTACCGCCTGCCGCACGGAACATACCCGAGAGTCTACGTTACTGAAGTTACATTACAGAGCAGAGCTAACGCGGTTCTGCCAGGTATGCATCGATCGATCGCGGAGAGATCGACGACCGAGAAAGTCTGGAGAAAAGATGGATGGAGCAAAGCAAAGTTGCAGTAAGTCTGGAGAAGTTCCAGAAGAGCTAGAGAGTCTGAAGAAAGGACGGAGCGAGCAGAGCAGGTCTACGGTGATGTGCAGCTGCTCGGACGGTGACGAGGCCCCGTGCGAAGTTGCGACTCGAGCCGGCGATTAATGACTATTTATTGCCCATTTGCTAGCGCCGCCGCTGCGGCGGCGGCGGCGGCTCTGGAAAAGCAGGCGCCTGCCGAGCTCGAGCTTTCGATGGCTTGAGCTCGAGCTCGGCCCGACGGCCGACGCGCCGACGCCCCCTGCCGCTTTGTCAACGCCACCGCATTTCGACGCCATTTTCCATTTCCAGCCACTTTTCGACGCCAACGGGGGCGGGGGGGGGGAGGGGGAAAGGGGCTTTAGTCACGCCGTACACCTTTTCCTTTAACGGCGGAAGTGCCGCCGCATTGCACGCAAGGTAGCTGGTTTTCCATCGAACTGTTAGTCAGATCCTCCGAACGCACGGGTATGGGCTCTCTCGCTTGATTCGCCGCGAGCGGTAGACGGGAAAGGCTGCTGCAGACGGCTGAGTTCGCTGGCGGCTTTGCGGGCAGCTTCCTGCTGCACCGTCTACAATTCAAACGGTAGCGGCTCATCTAGGAGATGGCCCGCTTTTCGCCGAGCGCACCTGCTCCGTAAGCGGGTAAAACTTCGCACGCTCAAGCGTGCTTTCTCGCGCGCGCGCGAGAGGCGCGAGAGCTCGAACTCCTTCTCGCGTTTTCAGACTGCGGCGGCAAGGTGTGCAAGAATGGCGGAACTCTGGACCCAAACACCTGCACGTGCACCTGCCCGAAGATGCCGTGGATCGGAGGCTCGGACTGTTCGAGTGAGCTCTTCGCTGCGCTGCCGCCGAGATCTCCTCTGCAATGCCGCTCGAGCTTCCGGGGCTCAGGCTTCCGCTGCCGCACATTTGAAGGCTCGAAGGGCCGCCGTCGCAAGCGTCGCCGCCGCCTCGAGCGCATCGGCTGCAGCCATATTGCGCCCTTGCCCGCTCGCTCGAGGCGTCTGACCGGTTTGCTGCGTGCAATATGGCAGCTATATAGTGCTAGCAATATGTAGTTAATATAGTATACTATATAAATATATATATATATATATGTATAATATATTGTAAAATAATGTAGTATTAGGCCAATAGTTAATAGTGCTTTTCTTTGGAGCGCCACCATCGCTAGGCGGCGGCTCGTGCTTCGCTAGAAGCACGAGCCGCCGCTCGAGAAGCGCCCAGTTCTCGCCGAGTTACAAGGTCAAGGTCGTCTCAACGCCGAGACCGTCGACTACGTGCACGCAGTCGTAGCGGAGCCACTCTAGGCTTAGCACATTTTTTCGACCCTTGCTCCGACTCGGTTCGTCTCAGCCAAGTCAAGGGCGGCTCGGGCTCGCGGGTACGGGGAGCTACGCCGCCACGATTAATTATCACACCAGGAAAGATCAACGGTTTGGCCAGGCGGTTAAGGCGCTCGTCTTTAACGACCGAGGTCAAGGCGAATGTATTTAACGATCGAAGTAGTGGGCTCGAGCCTCGGGGTGATTCGAAGCGCCAGAATAAGGATCAAGCTCTCGTTTACGAATTGACGTAATTTAAAGTTATGCCTCCTGGCCACTTTGCCTTGCCACACCGAAAAGGAAGCATCGGCTCCAGCGTTGACATGTAAAAGGGCGGTTTTAGATTTCGCTCGCCGAAATTTGGCGACGCACTTAGTATATAGTAGACTCCCTTGCTAGCCGATACAGCGGTACATTCGCCTCGGATTTGATGGCGGCCGTTGCGAAGCGTAGCCATGCCGCGTCGTTCTTCAGTCAGCTGCGACAAGGCAACGGACTCGACGATGTGCCAGTCGAAGGGCGGCTCGTGGAATAAAGAAACGTGTCGCAACTACATCAACGTCCCATCCGAGTATTGCCCGCTGATGTGCGGCCTGTGCCCGGGTGAGTGGCTCGTCTCGCCGTCGTCCGCGGCGGCCTCGCTTTCAGTTCGCCGGCGAAATCGAATCGTCCCCAGTGGCTAAGACGAGAAGTCGCGCGATTCCGTTTGCAGAGAAGGCAACTGAAGTCGCCTCGGCCGCCGCCGCCCCCGACGTCCAGGCCAGGACCAGCGCCTCCGCCAAGGTTGGTCGGTCGCAACGCTCGCAGATGCCCGCTTGCCCCTTGGCGCCGATCGCAGCCTTCGGATCGCGTTGCCCAGCGCCCACTCGCGCGCTGCCGATCCTTCGCGCGCGCTGATCCTCCGCACTGCGAACCAGCAGGACCAGCGCAGCTTGCTGGAGCTGCTCGGCTTGCTGGATCTCGACGGCGACCGTCTCGCCGGCCACGGCGAGACGACGAGGACGCCGACTACAACGGCGACGAATTCTCGCGGTGAGCGGAGCGGAGCAGGTCGCGGCTTGCTTTTGACGCTCGGCGCAGGCGAGCGAGCCGCCGTCTCCACGAGGCGGCGGTTCGAGAAAGTCGAGTCTGCCTATGCGCAGACGAAAGAGGCTGCGATCGTTGGTGCTCACGCATTGGCGCTCGCGCTCACGCTGACGGCGGCAAATGCTGAGCGCCGCCAGCGAAGCGACGGCGCTCAGCATTTGCCGAACGTCGCATCGCCGGCTCGCGGTCTGTCAACAGCCCTCGGCGGAAGTTTCCGCGAGAAAGGAGCTGCGAGGAGCTGCGAGAAGCGCTCAGAGCGCCGACCGACGGAAATGCGTTTCGGCGGTACAAGTCGCGTTTGCTCGCTTAGTTTCGACTCGGTCTTGCTTCCGTCTCCGGTTCACGCGCGTCACCAAGAATGGAGCAGCGGTTCAAGACCGACGGAAGTAGGCCGCCGGAAAGGCGATCGATCGGGGCGGGCTGAGCATGACGGATCCACACTTAGGCCGATGCCGACGGCAGCCGGGAAGAAACTATCAATCCTAGGCGCCGTCAGGGGGCATGCCTTCTTCACTAGAAATGGGCACGGCGGACGACCTGACCCGTAGAGACTACGGATGACACTATGAGCTCTTGCAATAAGAATCAAATTAGGAGGCAGCCGGCTGCGGTGGAAGCAATGGCGAAAAACAAATGACATTGCCCAGCAAGCACAAATCGTCGTCGGGGAGCATAGCATGCCTCTCTCCTCACGAAAGCAGTTTTTCCCGCCATCACTCTGGAGCGGGTGGAGCAAGTCGACATGTCACGAGGCCCAGTTGACGAGAGTCTGTAGGTGGAGCGTTGATCTTTTTTTTTATGGGGGAACCACACTGAGCGAAATGCATTAATCTAATTGTTTAGTGGCTAGGACTTTTAGCGTAGCGTATCAGCAGCTGTAGGTTCAACACTCGAGGTCGATGCAACTTTCTCTCTTTTGTATCCGGCTTTATAAATTTCACCGGGTGGTCAAATCTGATTCAGAGGGCGAGAGAGAGAGAAAGAGAGAGAGAGAGAGAGAGAGAGAGAGAGAGAGAGAGAGAGAGAGAGAGAGAGAGAGAGAGAGAGAGAGAGAGAGAGAGAGTGAGAGAGAGAGAGGGAGAGAGAGAGAGAGAAAAACAGAGACAGGGAGACATAAGAGTGTGTCCTGTGGAGGTTTGCCTGCTCTTCTTTGGTAGGCATTTGCCGACAGATGAGCGACTCTTTGGTGGCTACAGCTATTAGTACCCAGATGGTACTGCTTTTTTAAGGTGATGTGCTTGGGCTAGGCCGGCTGGATAGCTGGAAAGAGTTAGTGACTAACCCAAGCACACCCATGACACTGTTAACAAAACAGTCATTAAATCGCAGTCAAGAGACCTACTTTATTATGAGAGTTGGCTGCATCGCCCAAGTTTGTTATTCTTCCACGACGGTTGGCGTTTGTAAAAGGTCATGCAGCCTGGACATTTGGACCGATTCATTTATAGCATAGCTCTCAGCCTCCAGCCTTCGGTACAAGACCTTTTGTTTTGCTACATTGACAGGGACGTGCAATCCGCTCCCACGAATTGCCGAGCTTGTCTCGCAGTCGCTAAAGTTGATTAGCAAGCAGCGTTCATTCTCAGAAATCCTTAGTAACGTCCTTGAAGGCCGGACTGCTGCTCTGGTTTCGAACAACCCAGGCTCTGTGTAAGCCAATATAAGATGCACATCTAAGCGCATCTATGCCTATCTGCACATGTGTGCCGATCTAAGGTGCAGTGCCGCGAGAAAATAGAAAGCATTGTATTGTACGCCGCAGCTGCAGACACCGACGCGACGAAATCCACGCGAGTGCAGCGCGAGCCCTCGCGAAGCCTCGATCTTGGAGGAGTTTTCATGCTGCTGCGAAGCGCCGTGCTGCATGTGCTTAAAGGCTAAAAGAGCCTGCAGAGAGGCGGAATGGCTGACGCAGCGAGAGCCCGAGCAGGTTTAGACTCGTGGATCGTTAGCGCTGCTCGTTGGCAGGCGCCCTCACCATCGATACCCACCAACAGAGGCGTTCCTAGGATATTGTGCTCCCAGGGACGAACTACACAGACGGCGCCCCCCCAACCCAGAATTAGACACCCATTTCGGCGCCCCCTGATCAAGCGCCCCTGATCCAGCGGCCGGAGACATATGGCGGCCTGCTTCGGTACGCCGCTGTTCCCCAGCCACCCTTATGCTTTGTCCGCCCAATCAGCCAAGGTAAGCAGATCCGCCAGGTAGGTAAGTCTGCGGAAGCATACCTCGCACCCATCTGGCTATGCACCGGGCGACCCCTAGCCGCCTGCCTCTTGAGCCGTTGCCCGGCTCGGGTTCGGCAGTTTTACATTCAGAGTTTTTGCCGCAGTTCCCCTGTCGCGATGGCGTTCTGCCGGCGGGGCTGGGGGGGGGGGTGCAGCCCACATCCGGTCGCTGCTGCTGCCACTGCTTTGCTGCTGCTGATTATTATAATTACAATTCATTTGTATAGCGCCCTAAGAGAACTGAATCTGTATTCAGGCGCTTCACACATGCCTCGGGGCTCGAGCCTACGACCTTAGCCAGACCTCGGTCGGTGCGAGCGCCTTAACCGCTGGACGGCCGTCCGTCGTTGTCTTTTGCAGGCGGCGGCATGAAAGCTTCGCTGCCGATCTGTCCAACTGCTGAGCCAGCACGCTGCGGACAGCCCGGCGCCGCAGGCGGCGCTCACCACCCGGCATCCTCCTGCACATCCGGCGCTGTGCAGGCCGCCTGCCCGGCCATGTGTGGTCGATGCTCAGGCAAGTCTGCTGCTGCTGCTGCCGGCGACTTAGCCGTCGGCCGGCTGCCGCGAATCCTGTAGCTCAGCCGGTACTCAAAGCAAACCTGGCTGCCCGAGGGGGGGGGGGTGGTTGGGTGGGTGTGGGGAGGCATCGGAGCCGGTGTTGGCATCATTAGTGGCGACGGCAGGTTGGCACCATTAGCAGCAGGCAACGAAAGGTTCGTCGGAGTCTCGAGCGAGTGCAGGGCAGGTGCCAAGGGAAAACTAGGGCAATAGACAGGGCGTCTGGAACGTCTGGAAACCAGAAAAGCAGGCGGAACTCCGGTTCTCGAGAACCAGAGTATCAGCCTCTTGTCGAAGTCTACAGAGGGGGGGGGAACCGCTGCTAACTAGCATTGGCTGCATCGAGCTCCCTACTAATGAGGACGAGGTTTGCCATATTGCAAGACCAACTACCGCAGCAGGACTGGACGGATGAACGAGCTTTGAACGAGCACAGCAGCGGCGGCGGCGGCAGCAGCGGCAGTGGCTGCTGCGAGTTTGCAGGGGTAGTGCAGCCTCGTCTCGTCGTGTCTCGGCTGCCTGCCGTGCGAGTAATGAATGGCCGCTAGTGGCCTTTAGGTGGCCGGTTTTTCGCTTTCGCATGTTTTTCGGCTGCACTGCAGTTGCATTGTTCCCGGCATCTTAAAAGCTGCGCCAGAGCAGGATCTCTAGTTAGGAAACAAGTTCTACGATCCCCTCCCCCGAGCCAACTTGTTATAGCTTCAGGTAGCGACCACTGTTCGAATCTCGAAGCGGCGGTCAGAAAGGCTCACGTGTCGTGGCTCTCGCTGGCTGGCTGGCTCGGTGCGTGACACGGTGACAGTCAACTAAAAAGCTGAACTCTGGCCTAGTTAAGGCCATTGCTAGTCCAGCGGCTCTTGCTGTGCGAGGTACTCGCTCGCTCTTCACGACCGGCAAAGTCACGTGGGTTCGAACTTCGGTCGGTCGGTCGCACGGAGAGAGCCCGAAGCGGGCAAAGTCCACGGGAGCCATGCTGTCACCCTGTCGCGCTCAGTCTCAAGCGAGCAAGGGGGCGGCGTGCTGCACTCTCCACTCCTCGCTGTCGCCTGATGGATGGAGGCATTGATTGAAACTCGTGGAC
>WPIO01000009.1:7932500-8182500 GCA_009760855.2 Cristatella mucedo
CGAGAACCTCGAATTCTCTCAACTCACTTGCTGCATGTATTCATGACATCCGCACACAGATGGCAGCAAATTTTCTTAAACTAAACGATGATACAACTAACTCACTAGTTATGGGCAAACTCAGTCTGATTCTGAAATTGGATAGGCTGAGGCTCAAAATTGGCTCTGACAGCATATCTCCTGTTGAATCAGCTCGAAATATAGGTGTCATGTTCCAAAGTGACCTCTCGTTAAACGACCACATCAGCTCCACAATCAAGTCTGCATACTTTCAGCTACATAACATTGCTAAAATTCGGGCTTGTTTAGATAGAGATACCACGTCCAAGTTGGTCCATGCATTCGTGACATCCCGTCTCGACTTCTGCAACTCACTGCTCACTGGCCAACCGGCATGTGCGATCAGGCGATTGCAGCTGGTGCAAAACTCTGCAGCTCGGCTTGTCTGTCGTGAGCGTCGAAGTTGTCACATCACACCACTTCTCACCGACCTGCACTGGCTACCAGTCAAGCAGCGGATTGACTTCAAGGTCTTGTCGCTCACTTTTAGGTCACTTCATTCTTTGGCTCCACCCTATCTCTCAGATCTACTCCCCCACCAGGCCAAGCATCGTACCACCCGCTTTTCGGAATCCAACAGTTTACCACTACCTCGTATAAACCTCAAATCCTTTGGAGACCGTGCATTTAGTTCGTATGCTCCCAAAGCCTGGAACTCACTCCCGACTTGCGTCAGAATATCCCCTGACCTAACCACATTTAAAAAGAATTTAAAAACGCACTTATTTAGGACAGCATTTAGTGGGTCCTTGTGATTCGTCCTTCATGTGCTTATGCGTTCTGACACTGTGCATGCTGCCACTAACCACATTTGCATGCTGACCCTGTGCATGTCACCCCTAACCATACTATTCATTTTGTTTGTTTTTCAAGCATGATATTACTCACGATTCAATCGCTTTTCCCCTTGCAGCAAATGTAAAGCGCCTAGAAAGAGATTGAGTTCTCTGAGGGCGCTTTATCAAGGGCATTATTATTATTAAACCAATTCATACGCGTCCAAAGTTCCCAGAAAAGAGACTTAGTTATCTTTGAGCAATATGTAAATGTATTATTATTATTAAGTTTACGTCGATGACACACTAGCGCAAGGAGAACCAAGCATCTATCGGAGCGCACGTCAACGAGCAAACAATGCGATTGTCATTGCGGAAGTAACGACGACCAACGTGAGGATGACGGCGAGCGAAATAATTGAGTAAAAATGGAGAGATTGATGGAATTCGAGCATCTTATCTACGAGCTCCCAATTTCAACGGCTAAAGATGAAATACCTTGCTTCATTCTCAAAACCTCAATAGTCGTTTATATGACCGGCTGTTGGTTCAGTTACACTCCAAAAGGTAAGCAAATCGGCATTTCGTCACTAAGCGGCACTTTAGTCATAAACTCAATCCCAGCGGATGCTGCTGTCGTGAGACATATATTTTTCGTGCACATTATGTAAGCCCTCGGGGTTTGAGCATACAATAAAAATAATTATCCAGAGGAAGATTTTGTTTTCTAAGAGCGCCATGCAAATGCTACGTAACAAGTTTACAATATATATATATATATATATGTGTGTGTGTGTGTGTGTATATGTATATGTATAAATCTGTAGATTCTTGCCTCCCTACTCCAAGCGCTACTAGCATTTCTTGTCCGTTAAATAATTCTCTTCAAAAATTGAAGTTTTTGAGAACATTGTATACAGAACGTAACAGCTAAGACCTGTTTAAAGCTTACCTGTTTGTGGTTTGACCGTAGTGCGTAAGGAATTGCGTGCCTATGGACGTCTATACGCTTACTACTAGGGTGTGGGATACCTTCCACCACACCGACGGCCACGTTATATTAGCCGGCTGCTTGTAACCTGCCTAATAGGAATGATCGTGCGTAACTGTTATTGTTTTGCTATCGTCGTTCAAATGCATTGTTTGATGCAGCTGCTGTTGCTAGGGTCCGTGAATTATGCATTAATAAAAGAAAAGCACCACGTAGCCGGCGTAGGCCGCGACCGGACACTCTGATTGGTACTAGTAGCTAGCGGTACTCGTAGCACGTGGTACTTGCATCGAGTCGAGCCCAGCGTGAAAGCTGTCAAGAAGAAGCTGTGAATCTCTCTAACTAAGTGGTCATCAGGCCAAGTCTAGCTTCAAGAAAGCTACACCGACGATCAAGAGAACTTGAACAGCAACTTCCGTCCAGTTTCATTTTTACCGTTACTATCAAAGACGCTGGAACGAGTTCCAATTTTTTGTTTTTAAGTTCCAGTTTTTTGTTTTTACAACTAATCACTTCACCGAGCCAGCATTGCTTCGGGTGTATAAAGATCTTCCTAGGAATGCAGACTTAGGAAGAGTCTCTCTGCTTGTTTTGCTTGATTTTTCGGCAGCTTTTGATCCTATCGATTATCAAGTTCTTCTAGAGCTCCTCTCATCTTGCCTGGGTATCACTGGCACTGGTCTGCAATGGTTCAGGTCCTATCTCAGTGGGAGACTCCAGAGTATTGAGATGAATGGACAAAGATCATCCGAGGTACCTCTGAAATATGGGGTACCTCAGGGCTCTGTGGTTGGTCCTGTTCTTTTCACGGTTTATACTCTCCCTCTTGCAGATTTGATTGCTAGGAACACTCTAGGCTTTCAATTCTATGTAGATGAAATTCACCTGTACCTTTGCTTTGATTCCTCCCAGCCTTCCGGCACGTCGAATTTTCTCCTCACCATTGATGCCTGTATGGATGACATCCGCGCATGGATGGCAGCAAACATTCTTAAATTGAATGACGATAAAACCAACTTACTAGCTTTGGGTAAACCAAGTGTGACTAAGAAATTGGAACGCTTAACACTCAAATTCGGCTCTCTCAGCATATCTCCTTTTGAATCTGCACGAAATCTAGGTGTCATGTTCCAAAGTGACATTTCGTTAGACGACTGCATCAGCTTAAAAGTCGACTCTGCCTACTTTCAGTTACGTAAAATTTCTAAAATTCGGGCTTTCTTAGACAGGGATACTACAACTAATTTGTTTCATGCATTTGTGACATTCCGTCTCCACTTCTGTAACTCAGTACTTGCTAGTCTACCGGCCAGTGCAATCAGGCGCTTACGGTTGGTTCAAAACTCTGCAGCTAGACTCGCCTGTCTTAAGAGTTGCAGTTGCCACACTACACCACTTCTCACCGACCTGCACTGACTCCCAATCAAGCAGCACGTTGACTTCAAGGTTCTGTCACTCACTTATAGATCCCTTCATTCTTTGGCTTCAGCCAAACTATCAGGTCTGCTCCCTCACCAGGCTAGGCATAGTAGTACCAGCTTTTCTGAATCGAATCGTTCAGCTACACCTCGTACAAACCTCAAATTCTTTGCAGATTGTGCCTTTAGTTCGTATGCTTTCAAAGCCTGGAACTCACTTCCGACTGGCGTCACGAAATCCCTTGACTTGACCACATTTAAAAAGAAATTAAAAATGCACCTATTTAGGACAGCATTTAGTGGGTCCCTGGATTCGTCCTTTATGTGCTTATGCGTGCTGTCATTGTGCGTGCTGCCAATAACCATATTTGCATGGTGACCCTGTGCATGTCACCTCTTACAAAGTTATGCTTATTGACATTGAGCATTCTAGCGCTAACCATTCGATTATACATCCTATACAGCTTAGGTAAAGTGCCTAGAAAGAGATTAAATTCTCTGAAAGCGCTATAAAAATTTACTATTATTTTTACTAATATTGTTATTATTAACCAAGCTGGTTTAGTCCAGCGGTTAAGGTGCTCGCCCCGACCAAGGTCTGGCTGAGGTCGTGGGCTCGAGCGCCGAGGCATATGTGAAGCGCCTGAATACAGATTCAGTTCTCTTGGGACTCTATACATATGAATTATATACATATATATATATATATTATATTTAGAAATTCATTCGGCTACCGTGTCAGTGGTCAGCGGTACTTCTGTTTTTTTGCTGCTAATTTCAAAGAAATCTCATCCACTTTTAAGTGACCAGCATTCATTTTCGCATATTTTGTGATGGCTAATTAAGTTTGACCCAACTCTTCCATTTTCTACCCAAACAAGGTCTTCCTTACGTTGAGGACTCGGCACCGCGTGAGCTCTATTCGGGCCCAATCTCAACCTTTTTGAAGAGCAAATTAAAAAATCAGTAGCTGCTCCTCACCGCTCAGCGCGCTCTCTAGTCGAGGAGGTTTGCTGCATGGATCGCCGTTGCTCATCTCGCACAAGCATCGGCGATTGTTCGTGCTGAGCTGCAGTCGGCTATTCGACTTAGAGCAGAATCAGCTCGGAGATCTCTCGCGCTGGAGGCGGGAATTCGGCTGAGGAAAGGAGTGGCACAGGGCATCTGCGACTAGAAGGGGGAAGGGCTGCTCGAGCGAAGGCGTGCGGAGAAAGCGTCGCGATCCTCCGGCGACATGAAGTGGCGTCGCGCATGCGCACGGAATACGACGAGGCGATGACAGATAAGGGTAGGCTCGACACTGAGACACTATTAATATTACTGCCGACACGGAGACACTATTAGGTAAGGCCCGGCGGAAAGCTATCGGCTGTCTACTGCTGCCGCTGCTTCGGCTGCACCGCACCATCTCACCTTCTGCGAGCCTGCGAACATTTTCTTTTTTTAGTGAAAGCCAGCGTCGGAAAAAGTTCACAGCTTTTAGTGGGCACTTCAACTTTAAAACTACCACCTTGATGGAGAAAGAGATCCGTGAATTTTAGCGACAGTTTAAATCAGGACTGATCGCACGTCTTCTCCCACGCGTATGACTCACTGCAGCACTCGATGGATGTTGTCGCGAGTTTACCGGATGCGAGCCTGAGGCATTGACATTCACGATGCGCAAGGACAGCAGAAAACTGTGCGACATCGAAATTACGCGGAAGCACTACGGATAGGCTTCCATTAAAAGTACCCGTCTGCAGGACTACCTGTAATAATACACCTCACCTATTCTCAAGGTAGACGCAGTAATTATGCTGCGTCTACGTGACACCGAAGTCAATCGCGTCACCTTACTGCAGCTGCACGCCACACCTAGTCACGCATTGCACTTAGTTGACCGGACGTATAGGTCTGCTGCTCACCGTTCGAGTCTGCAAGTGGCTCTTTAATACTGATAAAGAAGGGGTTTTTCGTATCGCCAGATTTCATCTTATTTTCTATCCGGTGCATCTCGCAGAATTTTCCGACTCGGCGAGTATACTACGAGCTTATTAGCTACTTATTAGTTATTATGTATTATGCTATTATATTGTGTTATTATTATTGTGTTATTATTATTATTATTATGCTATTATATTGTGTAATATGTTATTAGTTATTAGGCATTTATTAGTTATTAGTTATTAGTACTTATTAGCTATTAGCTTATTAGCTTATTAGCTGGTAGACTGCAATTGATTGCGTCCCGTCTTCGCGGCGGCGGCGGCGGCGGCGGCGGCGGCGGCGGCGGCGGCGGCGGCGGCGGCGGCGGCGGCGGCTGCTGCTGCGGACAAGACTTGTCTCTTGCAGTTGACGCGTGCACGCCCGAGCGATGGCAGAGCTTTTTGCCCAGAGATCGTCGGTCTCTGCCTTTGCTTGGTGCAGCTGACAACGAGCCGGAAACCGCGGACGAAAACGCGGCTGAGGCCTCGAGCTGCTTTTGCGTAGCGGGACTGCTCAGCCTGAACAGCCATTGTCTCGCCAGCTCTTGCGGTTATCGTCTAGCGGCTGGACAGATGTAAGAGGCTAAGCAAGTGGGTACAAGGCGTTGAACCGACGGTCCCAGAAGCGTGGGAATGTGGGCGCGGCGGCAGCGCCATCGCTTTGCCCCGCCCTAGCCAGACGAGGCTGACGCCGACCTCCGCCGGACCGACGCGCGTGTGCCGCCCGTTGAGCCAATGGCCGCGGATAGTGGAGAAGAGCCCCAGGCGTTTTTAAGCTTTAATCGCTTCGACTAGGCGCTAGCGCTCGAGCTGCGCTACAGCTGCCGAAGCGATCGCGAGATTCTCGCGAGGCTGCGGAGCCGCGTCGGCTGGTGCTCCTGCTTCTCACGCCCGTCAGGCGGCGCGTGCTCTCTCTCTCCTGCAAACGTCCGCCGAGAGTGTCGTTACTATCCGGCTCACATCACTCGGCGCCCCGGCGGGCGCGAAGCAGAAAGAGTCCAGCGGCCGGCTGCGCGCGTGTGTCGCAATCTCGTTTTCGGCGTCTTCTGTCGTCGTTAGACGAGCGGCGACGGCTAGTCGGGCTACAAGAGGTTGCGTTTTCGCGCCATCGGAGAGCGAGCGAGCGAGCGAAAGAGATAGACAGAGAGAAAGAGAGAGAGAGAGAGAGAGAGAGAGAGAGAGAGAGAGAGAGAGAGAGAGAGAGAGAGAAAGTAAGCGAGTGCGTGCATGCATATTCCTGGATAACCGACGACAGGTGTGTGCCCTTCCAGCTAGAGTCTCGTGGGGCGCAGCGTTCAAGGGTACGCCGCCGTAGGCGCCGAGCGACGCGAACGCGCCGCTGAGGCCCCAGGCTTGCCGCCGCTCGCCATCTGGGCCAGCCGATCTAGTACGAGCCTATCCCACAGATCCTTTCGCCCGGTCGCAGTTTTGCCGGGCTTAAGTGCCGCCGCTGTCGCCGACGTCGCCGTCGTCGCTGAAACAGCGGCCTTGTCGATCGAGGCAGTCGTCGACACTATCAGCGGCTGCCGCTGCTCCGCCAGTCGCCGCTGAGAGTTCGCGGACGAGTGCGCGGCCGCTGGCGGTGGCGGCGCACGGCCGTTGTCATCGCTCTCCAGTCCGAGTCGTAGCTTCAGCCACCTCAGCTTCGCCGCCTCCTTCGCCTCCTTCGTGCGAGCGCGAATGACAGACGAATAGCACGGCGCCGCACGGCGCGCACAGCCGCGGGCGAACTGCGCTCGCGAACGAACGGTGCAACGCTACTCCGGCGGCAGCGGCGGCGGCGGCGGCAGCGGCAGCGGCGAGGAAACCAACGTCACTGCCTCCAAAAGACGCTCGCCGCCGCCCGCGAGATCGACGGCCGCTTTGGCGCGCGAACCTTCTGGTCCGATTCGGTAGCCGCGAGCGCTCCGGCGGACCGCGCTAGCTCGCCGGCCTCTGCCACCGCCGCCCATTTGGTCGGCTCCGTCGGCGATTGGCTTTCCTAGGGGGAGCGGGCGAAAGACGACATCGACGGCTTCGTTTCAGTTTCAGCTTCCGCGCGACAAGTCGCCTCATGACGAGGCGCGAGCGGCGGCGGCGGCGGCGAGGAGACTTCGCCACTCTGAGCTCCGAGCTCGTTGCGCACTGCGCATGCGGTCTCGAGCAGCAGCAGCAGCAGCCGCCGAGTGAGAGCTTACAGGATTGCCGCCGTCGGCGGTTCCCATGGGCCGGTCCGCCTCCGGTGCCTCGTCCAGGCCAAACAGCTGCTTCAGCTTGGCCTTCAGCCTGGACTCCTTCTCCTGGATGGAAATGCGCGCGAGCCAAAGCGTCGAGAAGGCAGCGGCTCTACGGAGCGGAGCGCGTCCCGGAGGGAGGAGCCCAGAGCGGGAGGCGCAGGCTTCGGCAGCTCACCGACTGATGACGGAAAGTCGTCACTTCCGCTTTACCCTCATTACCGGCGCTGCAGTTCTCGCCGATGCGCTCAATTCTCTTTGCAGCTGCAACGACGCGAGCGGCGAAGCTCTTAAATGAAGAGATAGACGGGCAGCGGTTCGGTGGTCTGAACCACGAGGCGACTGCCGTTTGATGAGTTTGACGCTGACTCGGCAGGGGGGTAGTCGAACAGTACACCGCCGCCTCATTCTGCCGCTACACGCCGCTCACGGGACGTCGAGCGCCGTCTAGCGGTCTGCGCCGCGCTTTGACCGTGACTTCGAGCGCGCTCTCTTCTCTCTCAGCGCTCGACTCGCCGAGGCTCATCTCAACACGCCTGAGAATTTTGGAGGTCGACAGCTAGCGAGCGGAAGTGGCCGTCTCTCGCTGCGGTGGCGGCGGCGGCTGCGGCGGACGCTTCCCTCGGCGCCTGCTTCTCGCGAGGACGCTACGGCGGCCATCAGCAGTCGACTAACCACCGCTCGCTTGTGCGTAGAAGCGAGCGGTCGACCCCTCGCGGTGCACGCACGCACGCGATGCAGAACGCGAATGCGATTCCGAGCGCGAATACGCCTCTCAAAGGGAAGAGCTCTCGAATTGCGGCGGCATTTTGCTGGCTACGGCTTCGACCGACGTCTGCCGTTCGCGTGAGCTTTGCCGCGGTCGCTTTGCGATTTCGCTGTCGCAGAGCCGCATTTGCAGAGCGACCGACACACTCGCAGGCGATGACGTTAATGTGTCGTTGCCATAAATGCGTACGTGGCTGAGTGACAGCGTGGGTGACGTGGATAGCGTGAGTAGCTCCGAGGAGGCCGACGCACTCGCACGGCGGAGCGTCGGGTACGCCCCCTAAGGAGCCGAAAGAGGCTCCTTAGGGGGCGTACCCGACCAGCGGCGGCCGAGAGAGAGAGAGAGAAAGAGAGAGGGAGAGAGAGAGGGATAGAGAGAGAGAAGGAGAGAGAGAGAGAGGGAGAGAGAGAGAGAGAGAGAGAGAGAGAGAGAGAGAGAGAGAGAGAGAGAGAGAGAGAGAGAGAGAGAGAGAGAGAGACAGAGAGGGAGAAAGAGAGAGGGAGAGAGAGAGAGAGAGAGAGAGAGAGAGAGGGAGAGAGAAGAGAGAGAGGGAGAGAGAGAGGGAGAGAGGCTCGGCGGCAAATAAATTCGTGCTATGTAAGAGGCAGGGCGTGCCACCACCGCCGAAAGTGACCGCCGTAATAGTAGAATCGTCACGAAATTAAATGGAAGTTAGGTTTTTATTTCCTCTCGATTACCTCAGGCCAGCTCTGCTGTCGCCGCCGTCGCTCCCGAGAGCAGAGGAGCGCCTGGCACACCTGCTCTCGGGTAAACCTGCGCTCGCCTGAGCTTGCGAGCTCACCTGCGCACAGACCGCACATGATCGGACAGAGCTCGGACGCGACGCCGTCGAGCCGCCGACAGTCGTCGCCGGAGAGGTGCCCGCCCTTGGTTGAGCATAGCTGGCTGTCGGTGGCTGAAGCGCAGTCAACTAAAACGACCCGACGCAGCGGATGCGACGATAAGCTCGTTGCAGCAGGCATTAACTCAGGGGACGTTGAGTGCAAGCCCTGTGCAAGACGGCGTTGCAGCGAAACGCAGAGCGGCACCCGGATGCGTTTTGCCGGATTGGCGCCGCTACGAGAGGCACACTATCAGTTCGGTGTACGCCGCGGCTGTTAGAAAACTCTACATGTCTCATATATGCATCCAAGGTGTCACGTTTTGGGTACTGTAACGCAATATGGGCTAGGGTAATCGCAGAACTACATCAGATAAGATCACAAAGGTGGCCTCGTGCCGGTGCATTCCTGCATTGTCTGATCGAACATCCGAATACGGTTTACGGATACGCCTGAATGGATCCAGACGACCTGGCGCAGACTTTTGCGTGGGTTTCTCGGGTATGAAAAAACATTGGCCGCCGCCGCAGCCGCCGCCGTTTCGTGTACCGTCGCCGCTCGCGTTGAGTGCGCCGCTCCAGGCAACTCCAGCAGCTACGCTGTAGATACGC
This sequence comes from Cristatella mucedo, assembly GCA_009760855.2. NCBI lineage: Eukaryota > Metazoa > Bryozoa > Phylactolaemata > Cristatellidae > Cristatella > Cristatella mucedo. The sequence continues at coordinate 7,942,148 of WPIO01000009.1, forward strand.
TGCAGGTGCAGGCGCTGCTCTCACCCTGCGCTCACGCTTTCTGTAGACCAAGTTGGACTTCGGAACCGGTGCGATACGAGTTCGAAATTTCGGGCTCTCTTACGGCCATTACCTTCAGCTTCGCTGATCCGTTTACTCATTATTCATCCGTTTACTCATAATTCTGGTAATTCAGTAAAATCGCTACAGCTTGGAGACATTTCGCCCGGTCTGGCGTCGCACTTTTCCGTCCGACGCCGCGTTTCGTCCGACAACGCGGCGACGTACGTCTTTTCGTCTCACCACTCGACGACAATAACGACGCTGTGCGAGGACCAGAGGACGAGTGAAACGACGGCTGAACTTTGAACTTTTGAACGACTGATTTTGCGCCACCCTCATCGGACCCTCCTCCTCCTCCTCCTGGGCACTGACGACGGTCAGTCACGCGGCAAGGCCGCTGGCATCCCCACTGCGAGCTCCACACCCCCCCAACGCCATCCCAGGAAATTGTGTCTCCGTCGTCGTCTCCGCCGGCGAGGGCGGGCAAGGCCGTAGGTTTCTCGCGACTTTCGTCCGCACGCCGATGTACGGAGCCGAGCGAGTGCGTCTCGCGCGCGGCGGCGGCGATTGCTGCCGAACCCTTCGCGAAAGCGCGCGAGACTTCACCGAACCGGAGCCGGAAGCCAAAACGGAGCGGTAGGAGCGACGCGAGCGACGCCGAGAGAAGACGTCGCCGGAGCGGACTCTCTCAATGCGCGCGCAAACTGTTCGCGAGTTGAGGAAATCGGGCTAATGAGGAGAGTCGTTCGGGCGGGCGGAGTCAGCGGTCAATTTGCCGCGTCTGCGTGGGCCATGCCTCCGGCTAAAAACGGCGTCGGAGTAGGACAGGTATCCACTGTTTGGGTTCCACTCGGCTGTAACTTAATTTGTGCCGCTGCCCAATCGCTAGCTGGGAAAAGGTGACGAAACCGAGAATGGCCGGCGGCCTCAATTGTACGAGCAAAACCACGGGATAGCTAAGCTAGCGGCTCCGGCGAAGGTCCTTCAGCGTTTGCACATTAAGCGGCACGCGCCGGCGGAAGAGCATTAACCGGCCGCGTTCAGAGCGATTTGCTGCAGATGAAATTAACAGACTGGCAAGGCGGCGGTCCACGCCCCTGCCACCGGGGGCGTGGTACGACTGGCTGTACCTGCTGCCGCAGCTAACTACTGCAGGCCGGTGGCGGCTGGCGATGAGTCGCACTTGAGCGCCAGAGCCGTGCGCTCTGTGCCGCCAGCTAGACGCACGCGTACGCTAGTGCATGCGGCCTTAGAGCACCGCAAGGCACGCAAGCACATCAAGCTTAAACTGCTCATTTCGCTGCGAGTGCGGCGAGTGTGGACGCCTCTCTGCTGCTGCTGCCGATTTCGGCGAATCGCTGACTTCCGGCAAACTCAAAAATATAGGGCAATCGAGAAGCGGCGATAATTATAGTGACGAGGATGGCGGCTGGCGAGTAAAAAGTGACGTAGAAGCAGCGACGACGGGTGGAAATGGCCAGACAGAATCAGTAGGCGAGACAAGCTGACGACAGCGGTCCCCCACGAAGCAATCGTGCAGAGTTCAGCGGTCCCCCACGAAGCAATCGTGCAGAGTTCAGCGGTCAGAGTTTAGCAGTCAGAGCTGCGGCCACTTATATCGAGGAATCAGCCAGCAGCCCTCCTCAAAAGTCCATAACGCATACAAGATGTTCGACCCCGAACGAAGAGACCAAAATCGAGCAGTCGTATTTGGAGCCAACAATAGAGTTGCGATAGCACACTGTCAAAGCCCTGACGAAGATGGTCAGCATATTTTATATAGCGATTTTATAACAGCCTCATTTACATATTATAATAATAATGCACTTGATAAAGAGCCCTCAGAGAACTCAATCTCTTTCTAGGTGCTTTACATCTGCTGCAAAGGGAGAACATAGCTGCAGCAGAGCATTGTAGGCTATCGCCACCAATTGAAGCGGACAAAAAAGTATTCCCCACTGCAGGACTCGAATACACGAACCGGATCGTGAAGAGCGATTACCTTACCTCCGGGGCGAAAGCTCAGGGGCAAGTGTAATTACTGCACAGGCATAGATGGCTGACATCGATAACCGGTCACTTGTGAGATCATCATTCAGCGACTGCGCTAAATATTCTCATTAGTGGATCTCCAGATGTGGAGACCAGTCGTTGAGGCTTTCGGCTAAGTTTATCACAATTCAGTTCATAGATAACAAGAAAAACCAGATGAGGGCACTTGAATAGAGGCTCGCCACTGATCGCAGCCGACCTAGGGAACTAGGCGGTCGACTTCAGCTACGGCTTTATCGTTATCTGCATGACAGTTTTTATCACCCTGTAATTAAATTTGGCTCGACAACGTCCAAGACGCAATGTCTGAAAGCGAGAAGTTTAATTCTTGAATCGCCTCGTTTGCGACTTGAAAGCCACTTGCGGCACATTGCTGATACGGCTGTTTTGCAGAAGTTCTTATAATTGAATAGCGTGTACCAGTATAAAAAATTGCGGGAAATTCAATTAAAAAAATTTAAGCCGTTAAAGACAAGCAAATTTTGTTGAATGTTCGTAGTAAATAAATGAAATAATAAAAAGCGTTCGGCGAAAGATATTCTTCGGAGCGTTTGCATATGCAATCAAATAACGCACTGATAAAAAATATTGCTCATTGATATTTCATAATTAAAGTTGCAATTAACAATTCACTTTTAACTGAGAATGCAGGTTTTCGTTACCTATGCACACTAGCAAATTATCTCCCCTGATATTTTGACTCGACTCATCGTAGCTGTACCGCCGTAAAACTTCAATGCAGTTTACGAAGGACTCGGCGAAATCGTGACTTCAGAGACCTTTTTTTACGTGCCAACCCACCGAATGGACGGACGGACGACTCGCCGTCGGCTGATTCACATTTCCGCTTTCACATGATTTACATTTCACATTTCCGCTGTTCTTCCAGCTTTTTTTTTATCTTGCTATAAGCTGCTCGTCAGGCCGAAGAAATCTGCATCCATGTCCATCCTGATTTGGAAAAAGGATTAAGGTACTCGCCTTTAACCACCGAGTTTGTGGGCTCGAACCCTGCGGCATATGTGGAAAACCAGGAAAAAGATTCAGCTCACATGGGGCGCTGTACAAATGGATTAAATGTTTAGCAGTCAAATTCGTTTTTAATTGACGATTGCTGCTGATCCTACTTTACTACTTTATATACTGCTCACGACTAATATAAAATACTTTATATATACTGCTCATGACGCTTCAGGTTGGAGCCTTCCATAGCCAAGAATATTTTTTATCCAGTTATCACACATTTTAATGTTTGTTTACTAGCTTTTTCAGGATCCATCATCGATGCTACTCAGGCTGCGAGTCAACTTATGTTTAGTGAGAAGCTTTAGATTGCTTTCGAAGTTTAGGTACACGAAGCGATGCGGAAAGAAATAAGAGAACGGTTGAGCCGGTGAAGATTTAGGGCATTCGGTTTCAGCGTTGAGGGACCCTGACATCCAATACAACGAGAATGACGCATCGCGCTCTCTTCCTTTCATCACTCCTTTGATCTTGTAAAAATGAGCGTTCTTCAAGGCAACGCATATATCTAGGTTCATTAACACCATGGTGGCCCAGCCATCATCCAACCAGTCTACCACCGAGGAGCTGCCTCGTCAACTATCACTGGACAACCGCATAATAGGATTAAAGTGGCAATTCTTTCAGAGCAATACAGGTAGTGGACTTCTTTTCCGTATACAATCAGACTGTAAATTAAGGCTAGTCGAGGCAGCGGCATGCATTCACAGCCGGTCAGTTGAAGAAAACGATATTTGCATATCCCGACGCTACGTTTTTGTGCCATTCCTAGGCAGAGATTCGTTCCTTTAGCTAAGCGTCTTGCGCAGTTCACAGTGGCTACATATTGATTTAAGCCCCGATAAAGTGATAGCGTTTGGGTTATGCCCCACACTACCCCTAACCGTCTAAGTAGATTGTATTCTGGTAATGCCGGATGCCGGTAAGCAATTGAGCAATTGCACACCTCGAGCGGGGAGGGCGTAGCGACCTAGGCGGCCACCGGTAACGCCGAGCTGGTTTGGTCTAGCGGTTAAGGTGCTCGCCCCGACCAAGGTCTGACTGAGGTCGTGGGCTCGAGCCCCGAGGCATATGTGAAGCGCCTGAATAGAGATTAAGTTCTCTTGGGGCGCTATATAAATGAATTATATTATATTTTTTAACGGAAGTGGGCGCGGGGAGCGTGGGCCGAGCAGTCTGGTAGGGATGTGGGCGCGGGTTCTTGTTAATTTGAAAAAAGTCTCGCCTCACTTGGACTGTAGAAACCTCTCATATTCAATCAATGCTCGCTATAAATTTCCATTACTTACAGGTCTTGCTCCCAGCATGAAAATCCGGGCTCCGTCGCTCCGTATACCGAGATGTGAGTTGGTTGCTCAGTATTCCAGCGTTTGGAGTACCCAACTGCACTAACGACAGCCAAGTGCTACGCCTTCATTTATAAACGAGCCATGCGGTAGCTTATAAAAATGGCAGCGTTCTCTTGGACGAGTCTTTTTCACAACTGTACACGAGCAAAACTGACGATTTTTATTGAGTATTAGACCATACGAAAAAGCCGCGTATCCATTGCAAATAAGATCCGACGCATTTTAAATAAATAAAGCTAAATTGATTTCGCCTCCTTCCATATTTCTGAAGTAAACCGTAGACGTTACGAGCTCGTATGAGTTAACGGAATCACAAAATACGTGGTTCTTTCTGAGAACGTCTGCATTATCAGCGTCCACGCGCCATAATACCGGTAATACCGGCAGTAATGCCTCGTGTAATCGATCGAAGCTTCTCAGGGAACGAGTTAGATAGTTAGAACGAAATCTTCGAAATTCGTCCTCAAATTTTTGGCTTTCAAAATCGCATCATTATCAAAAGATGGCAAACTATGGATTTCATTAACATTTTATGAGAAGCTAGACCTTTTTTACAGCACTTTCTCCGCCAGTGTTAATTGTCCTTTGCATGCTTATACGTGCTGCTATTGGACACGTTATCGCTAACCAAAGATGCCCACACTAAGATTTAGTTTTCCTTTGGGTGCTATAGACAGTTTTTATTCATGTTGTAATTATTATAGTCCCTAGTGGACCTTTCTTTTTGTATTTGCGCTTTTTGTGCAACTGAGTGCTGCTGCTTCTCAGCTGGGTCCTAGCAAACCGCGGCGGCGTGAGCATTTTGCGTCCTCCGGCATGCTTGTTTTAGCATTGTCACGGCGTGCCTTTGCATGTTTGCCTAATCAGGATATCTTGATTTTAATTCTTTATATTCTTTATAGCTTCCTTCTTCTATTTCGAGCTGTAAAGCGCTTGAATAAAGTCCTCCTACGGTGTCCTAAAAAGGCCTAACTAGTATTACTATTTTTATTAGTATTAGCATTCTACTCTAAAGAATATTCTTAACGTGACCGATTAGATAGAACGCTTTATGTATGAATGGGAATCTACTCTACCTCTGAACAAGCTTCTATCTTCTGCAGTACCACGAGATTAGGCTTTGGATTTTTAGTAAGCCTTGTCCGACCATAGCGGAGCACTAATATTTTGGAAATGGTATATCAAGGGCGGAGCACTACTTTTTTTTGCGGGGGGGGGAGTCTTACTGAATAGGCATCGGTTGATTGGTTCACGATATCTGCCTCTTCAAAACCGAGCTCTTAGCCGGAGCAAAGTAAAGTATAGGCCAGCTGATTCATCAGCCGTATTTACAGAGCGGCCGAAGAGCGCTAGCATCTATCGCACCGCTTGGAGTGGGAATATTATAAAATTGTATATAAAATTTGTACAGCGCCCCAAGAGAACTTAATCTCAATTCAGGCGCTTCACAGATGGCACGGGGCTCGAGCTCAGGACCTCGGCCGTATTTATTTGCCTCCTGCAGGACTCAAACCCACGGAGCGTAGTCGGGTCGTGAAGTGCAAGCGGCTTGACCTTGACTGACTGCAGCTCGCTTATTGTGCAGCCTACTTCCTGTGCAGCCTACTTCTTGCAGCCAACTTTTCAACAAAGCCTGTCATTTTGACATCTGTACTAAAGGACTTACAATAACCGAGTGGATATTGTTATATCCAAGTGAGAGTTCAATCTTTGTGAGTCGCTTCAGAGATAATAATAATAATAATAATGCACTTGATAAAGCGCCCTCAGAGAACTTAATCTCTTTCTAGGCGCTTTTCATTTGCTGCAAAGGGAAATGCAATTAAATGGTAAGTAAAATCATGCTTGAAAAACAAGCAAAATGAATAACATGGTTAGGGGTGACATGCACAGGGTCAGCATGCAAATGTGGTTAGCGGCAGCATGCACAGTGTCAGCACGCATAAGCACGTGAAGGACGAATCACAGCGACCCACTAAATGCTGTCCTAAATAGGTGTGTTTTTAAGTTCCTTTTAAATGTGGTCAGGTCAGGGGATGTTCTGACGCAGGTCGGGAGGGAGTTCCAAGCTTTGGGAGCATACGAACTAAATGCACGGCCTCCAAAGGATTTGAGGTTTGTACGAGGTATTTCTAGACTGTTGGATTCCGAAAAGCGGGTGGTACGATGCTTGGCCTGATGGGGGAGTATGTCGGAGAGATAGGCTGGAGCCATAGAATGAAGTGACCTAAAAGTGAGCGACAAAACCTTGAAGTCAATCCGTTGCTTGACTGGTAGCCAGTGCAGGTCGGTGAGAAGTGGAGTAATGTGGCAACTGCGACGCTCGCGACAGACAAGCCTAGCTGCAGAGTTTTGCACCAGCGGCAATCGTCTGATCGCACATGCTGGTAGGCCAGTGAGCAGTGAGTTGCAGAAGTCGAGACGAGATGTCAGGAATGCATGGACCAACTTAGACGTGGTATCCTTATCTAAACAAGCCCGAATTTTAGCAATATTATGAAGCTGAAAATAGGCAGCTTTGATCAGTATTACGGCTGCGGACCAGATTGGTGCTATACCAGACTTCTTGAAATTGCGCTCAGGCCTGCACTTTACACAATGCGCATTCTTCAACGTTTCTTAGCGGTTTGTAAAAGTGTCTCTTCGGCTCCGTATGCCGCGGGCACTTGTCTTTGGGAGAGCATGCTCGTACCTCAGAGAGATTCAGAGCAGAGTAGATGTCACCGGCCACCTGTCGACCATAAGTATTTGAAGTATAGCGTGCGTCGGAGCTTTTCTTATGAGTCTCGCATCCTTTCCTTCCTGCTAATGCCGTGACCAAACACAATCTAGGCTGTCGCTTAGAAGCAGGCGATACCCCCAGCCCTATCACGGGCTTCGAACCTTCCTCTACTCTCAGATTTTATATTGCTATTCATTCGATCAATGCGTAGAGCATAGGCAAAGATTCAGGTTTCCTACCTTGCCATTCAATGCTTTATTTTTGGCTGCTTTTATAAACATCTTTAAAAGCAAGACTGTGCAGCTGGGGGTGCTTATCTCGCTCTGCTGACACAAAGTAGACACCCTAGCTGATCCAATCAGAGGTGCTGTAAGAGATCAGCATCGAGTGATCGCAACCTATGTCTACTCTTTAACTACCGTCTGACGTCGACAAGTTTATTCACAAGAAATCTCTCGCGGCAGTCATCGCACTCGCGTCCTCACTGCCGAACTAAATGGGCTACTTACCGTGATCGCTGATCGAGAGCTCTACTCGCTCTCCGGGCTTTCCTCTCGTCTGGTATGCGGTAATTATGTTCTGGCAAGGCACTCAACAAATTCCCTTAAAGTTAAAAGAAACTATTGACGCTACGTTTTTCCTTTCATCTAAGGACTGCGCTCCTATCCGAATGCTGATAACTCAAACATCGTTTTTCTGGCCTAGAAGGCCCACCGTGCACATGATCCTACTTACTCAGCCGAACTGGTGCAGCCGTGTGAGCCATTTCGTACCCTAAAATCCTCCCCCCAAAGAAATTAGCTGCTCCTAACATTCGTTTAGGACTTTTTTTATGCCGGAAGAGGCTTTCTACACGGAGCGAACTTCCAAGTAGATTACATAATGATGGAGTGATGTAGTTCCGCGATTCACTGGAAACCTACGCCAAGCTAGAAAACAGCCGTTGCAAATTACACGGTCTATGAGCTTAGAGCATAGAGAAGCAGCACAATCTAGCGGTATTTCGATCGTGCTATCTCTGGACAATCGAACTTGTAGCTAGCAAGAAGTGAATGGAGATAAGGATTACGGTCACGGCGGAACTTTGCACACAGTTTTCTCGAGAATGCGCACGCGAAGTATCTTATAAATTTTGTAGATCGCTTTAAAAAGCTTCATGTCATAAACAATTGTTATATAGGCTTCGTGAAGCCAATTTTCAGTGGATCATAAAGCTAGCTCGCTGAAAGCGCGCCGAAACCCATCTGCGGTTTTCGAAAGTCTGTAACAGCATATTTCAGGAGAAAGTTAAAAGACGGATGCTGTTAATTTAGGCATATACAGTATAAACATATTTGTGTGGAATATGAAAATCCATATTTGAGCTTCGGGTAACCAATTTGTAGCACATTGAGGTAGATTCGTCTTTAGACACGTTAATTGCCGTTCCCGACAACAATGCTGTCTAGTCCATATCGTCTTCTCTTGCTGCCACTTGCTGGCAATTTTTTTCCAGCCATTCCTTTAAAGCTACTTCTATGCTGCATCTGTGCCTAATATGAAGGTCAACCAACTTGCGCGCCTCCTAAATCTACGTAGTGCATTCGAGTCCCGCAGCACTCAAGTCTATACAGCCCACTGGAAGCGTGAGTCGTGGCAGCTCTGCGGCTATTAAATCTCTATGTAAATGAGGCTGCCGAGTCAGCCTTGACCTTCACTCTTTACTTACTTCCGAGCTGCCCAAAAGGACGCACGTTTCTCGCTATTTTGGATTTCGTGGGATTGACGGTCGGCGTTCAGAAAGCCGCGTGTGCTTTAGCTTTCAATATGTAATTGAAAGTCGCTCCAGAGTAATATCCAATTTCTCAGAATGGCTACCTTTATTACTGACGGCGATAAATATACGACCACTACCTTTAAAGGATGACTTGTTTGCTGCTGTTTATATAAAATGAGTTGAGCCAAGAGTATTTTAGGACTAGATCAATCAGTTGTCCTTATTCATCCAAAAGTTTAACTGGAGCTGGCCAGTTAAATTGTGTCCCTCTTTGAGTGCTTTGCATCAAGCTGCAATCTGTCAAGTAATTTTGCACCAAACAAAAACTCTAAAGTAATGCCATAGACCGTAGCCGAAAAGGTCACACGATGCTTTCGTTGGGCTACAGACTGGTATTCATCAGGAAGACATAACTACATTGACGGCAAGCCGTAAACACTACTCGATAAGGTGAAACGGCATCCGCCGGCCTGCCAGGGTACGAATTAATAATAGATTAAAGTTACCGATAGTCTTGACAACCGTTTGGTCATTAAAGTTTGACTCGCCGACTCACCAGAACACGTGACGACATGCAATCGCTGTAGATAGCTGAGTCCAACCAAGATCTTCAACCGAAGCTTCGAAGCAGCGCCGAAGCGCTCTACTGCTCTACTGTACTCTACTCTACTATACTCTGCTTACTGCTCTACTCTACTCTACTCTGCTCTGCTCTACTCTACTCTACTTCTACTCTACTCTACTTATACTCTACTCTACTTCTACTCTACTCTGCTCTACTCTGTTCTACTCTGTTCTACTCTGTTCTACTCTACTCTACTTACTCTGCTCTACTCTACTTCTACTCTGCTCTACTCTGTTCTACTATACTCTGCTTACTCTGCTCTACTCTACTCTACTCTGCTCTGCTCTACTCTACTCTACTCTACTTCTACTCTACTCTGCTTCAGGAGACGTTTATTCACACGGATGCCGCAGCGGGCCCGCAGGCGACCGCCCTGCCCGGCGTCCTAGTCGCAATTGACCAGCCTTTGCAGGCCCCGATTTAATCCTCGTTAAACTATCGTAAACTCCACTGGGCCATAAACTGGCCGCAGCGGGAATAATGAGGCCATAGACGCCATCGGACCATAAACTACTAACACGACAAATCAGCCGCTGTCATAAACTAAGTCACCGGTGGATATGCTTTTGCAATTCCCCTTTCCATCATCCATTAATCTTCCAATCTTTGATATCTGCTTGTACCGTTTTTCGTTCGCCGTCGACAGCCCATGTGATTATGTTGCTCGCGAAAACGATGTCCGTTGCGAGTCGTGCGGTAAGCAGGTATCGGAACGTACGAGATACCTCACGCTCTTATGCGAAGCCCCCCCCCCGACTCTGAAAGAGACTGGCGATCAGAAACTAGACACAAAAGACCGTCGTAACGTGAGCGTCTCGCAACTACGCGAAGGCGAAAAAAAGAAGTATTTCACTTCGCTGCGTCTGGATCGATAGCGAGATTCAAGCGCCGACAGACCATAGTTCACGTCCGTACACGAAGAGACGAGTGCTTTCGCTGAGTGCCTACTTGCCGCTTCCTAATTCCAATGTTCTATCAGCCGACTGGCGAGTTGACCTCTTAAGTAACTTAGCGCACCGGCCGAAACTGAATAAGTGGCTTAACAATTTACTTTATCGCCGCACATTTAAACCGCGAGTTACCCTCACAAAAGCTTGATCAGCGCACGAAGCGAGTCGAATACGACGCAAACAATTTGCCGCGGCCGCACAATTTGTCAGTTGTGTACGAGCATCCGCGCAGCTCTACACAGCTTCGGCGGGCTCTATCATGAGCCTATTCCGGCGTCGGTACTCACGCGAGCAGTCTTCGCCGCCGATCCAGTCGAGACGTGCACAGTTGCATTGGCAGGAAGTGACGTTCAGAAGTCCATTGTTTTTGCATATTTTGCCGCCGCAATCTGAAGCAGAGAAAAACATTAAACTGCAGGTTTTCTTATTTTTAATTGAAAGATTATTTTGATTAACTTTGAATTTTCGTACGCAGCAGTACAGTGCATACGACAGTTGTCAAACGGGGCAAAAGAAAAACTGCGGCGGCGGCGGGGCGTCGCTACCTACCGCACAGGCCATCTTTAAAGGTAGACGGGCACGAAGAACCCTTCTTTCCGGCCAAGTAGGGAGTGTACTTTTTGCTGACATAATTGCCCCTGCAAAAATTACCAGCTCTTTCGGCCATTGCGGTCGCCGGCGAATTCGGGTTGCCGCATGGCCGCACGAGACTCGATCGCGCGCTATGCTGCAGCGGATCAACTTCCTTCCGGCTAGTCAACTTCCGACTAGTCCGTCATTTTCAACTTTTAGGTGCGCACCCTTTCGTCAGCAGCTGAGCGTATCAACTCAAGCTTGCTTATGCATTCTCTCCGCCGGATCACAGACCAGCGGTAGGTAGGCTGCTCTCGCACTTCACGTGACCCAGGTCACGTGTGTTCGAGTCTTGCAGCAGCAGGCAATCCTATTGTCAACTGCATGCGGTGATGATAGGCGCCGAGGCACTTCTGCCGCCACATAAACGAGGCTTTTTGATCATCCGAACGTCGCGTACTTTTTAAATTTACTTCTCAGCGCCTCCACAGAGCCGTACAATATCTACGGATATCAGTCATGATTTCTTTGATTCTGCAGTTAGTTTTGGCCTGAACCGAATAGATTCGCTGACTTTCGTTTTGAGATCTAACCACCTACAGCGGCCAGCCAGGGATAGCGAATTGCCGTCAGTGTCGCTAAATATCCTGTAACTATTTCAAAATGCGTCGCAACAATGAAAATCGTCCGAGGCTTAGAACCGAGCTGATGGCAATCTCATTAGCTAGGCTGTCTCGAATCTCATTGGTTGAGAGACTTTGACTCTGTCCGCGTCGCTCCTCCAGTGTCGCCACTCGCCAGTAAAGTGGAAGCGCCAGCCGGAGCTCAACATCGCGGTCCCAATCAGGGGAATCTCTTTTTTAAAGCTACGCTGAGAGCTCACCGAGATGTAATTCAAATGAAGAAACTGCAGACTAGGTAAGTTTCTAGGCGACTCAGCAGCCGCCATTAAGTACGCGAATACAAATAAATAATAAATAAATACTAGCTGATTTAACAGCGTCTTTTTGTATAGCGACAGAAGAGCCTTGACGGCTATCACCACCGCTTGAAGTGGCGATAAAGAATCGACCTCCAGAGGATTCGAACCCACGACCTCGGGGCGGAGGTCGTGAAAAGCAACCACCTTACCTAGTGAGCAATTACGCAATATTGCTGCAGGAAGACTTCCTAAGTGGACAGCAATTTATTTTCTCCCTAAATTGCAGAGCTACGTACGCTACCAAAAAACAACTAAAGAAATTATTATTGACATGAGAATAAGTAGCAGAATAATCAAGGGCAGTATTTCGGGGCTGCAAATGCTTCGCTGGTTGCCGAGCTGGTTTGGTCCAGCGGTTAAGGTGCTCGCCCCGACCAAGGTCTGGCTGAGGTCGTGGGCTCGATCCGCGAGGCATATGTAAAGTGCCTGAATAGAGATTAAGCTCTCTTGGAGCGCTATACAAATGATTTCTCTATTGTATATATATGTTGGACATTTGACATAAAAATCAAGGTTTAAGGATGACAGACGATCTACACAATAATACAGGCATGACACACTGCAAGTAAACAAAGACCTAAGACCTTTCATACACAAATTAATCCATCTAATGAAATACATTTAGCACAATCTGAGCAGAGCTGGAACTACCAGCAAGTAAGTAACTAAGGTTTGTATAACTTACGAATTTTCTGTTTCTACTAAGCCGACGAATTAAATCTTCAAAAGTATCGGCCACTTATAAAACCGCCGCTGCCCTTAGAATTTAATTGGACAGATCTGGCTACAGTTCGGAGCACTCTTCATCGCTTGAGACTATAGGCTCTGCGGCAATTATCGTCCAGCTATCGCGAATGCTTCTGCGCTGCATCTGATTTTGCAATCGACAGCAGCGGCATCGACGGGCGAGGCAGATTAGCGTATGGGCAGATTAGCGTATGGGCAGATTAGCGTGTAGGCAGATTAGCGTGTAGGCAGATTAGCTCGGGTTCGAACGTCCTCGGGTCTGAACGCCTGGGTCTGAAGGTCTGAGCGCCGCGAGCTCGCAGCGAGGGCGACAGAGACCTTTCTGCTCTGTTGACATCTGATTTAGAGCAGACGCAATGCAGGTTCGTAGCGCTTCACCGTCGCCCACTCTGTAACATTACGAATCGGCTGATTAGCGGCCTAGAGTCAGCATGAAGCTAGAATGTTTGGTAATCTAGCGGCCGCCTCTTAGACGTACATTACTGGACGTACGAATTAGAGAAGACCGTCGCAGCAGATAGATTTTGTTCTGCACACCGGCCAAGAGGCCCAGTTCTCATTTTCAGTTTTAACAGGTATTCAGGTCTGGCATACAGTAAGTAGCTTTTAATGGCGACGGCAGAAGAAAACTACACATCACTAGAGTGCTCAACACCAAAGTTCAAGTCTTTGTTTTTTTTAAATTTTTTTCTAATCTTTTCTTTTGAATTTAGACCAACGTGCTGTCGCACTCCGTAGGATCTTCTGACATGCTCGGGTTTTGAAGGACGTTGACGCTGCAATATCACGAGAAGGAGGCTAAAAGCTCAAAAGACGTCTCTTGTATTAATATGATTGCCATCACCGCGTTAAAAACCAGAAGCACTCTTGAGATGTTTACGTTGATAGAAGCGGCGGATCGAGGTCAAACGAATGGATTCTCCTTTAGTTCTAAAAGTGCCGCCATGAATCGGATGCAATGCACTAGCTACGTTCGACCACGATTAACTGGGCACGCTCAACATTGTTAGATTTTTTCAAATGTACTGCTATTTTCTGTGACGATTTAACGTGCTGTGCTTAAGTTATAAAACAATGAGCTCTCATAAAGAGAGAGTGCGATAACTCCAGCACACAATTTATCGAAGAGACAACGCAGTGTAAAAAAATTGTCAATTGAAATAAAAACTGACCCAGGCTTAATGGTTTAATCCACTCATAGTTGGTGACAAGTAATTTGGGAGCTGTACGCGCATATCTACTAATTTAAGCGAGTAAGTCCGTCACGCCGAAAGATGGCGCGTTTGGGTCACGTGGCAAGATGTCGGCGCTCTCTCTTCCGTGACGGAACTACTATGACTCAGCGAAGCGAGTCAGCGAGGCAGAAGAGGGCAGCGAGCGAGCTGCTCGTTGCCGCAGATGTAGCCCAATCAGGGTTGGCGGCAGGTTATTTGGAAGCTGCCGGCTCATCCCTACAGGTGTGCGCCTCCCTACAGGTCCCATCCCTACATGTGTGCGCCTCCCTACAGGTGTGCGCCTCCCTACAGGTCCCATCCCTACAGGTGTGCGCCTCTCTACAGGTGTGCGCCTCCCTACAGGTCCCATCCCTACAGGTGTGCGCCTCCCTACAGGTCCCATCCCTACAGGTGTGCGCCTCCCTACAGGTCCCATCCCTACAGGTGTGCGCCTCCCTACAGGTCCCATCCCTACAGGTGTGCGCCTCCGCTGCTGTTCGCTCTCTGCAACGGGGTTCGGGGGTGCATTGCTACTCACGTGGGTCCGTAGTTGCAGACGTAGAACGGGGTCAGGGTCGTGTTACATTTGGCGAATCCACAGCCGAGCCGCGAGCTCTCGGCCCACACTAGCTGAGTATAGTGGCCGACCGTGGATTTCGGCGAGCGCTTGCCCACGCCGAAGTCCAGCTCGACGATCTCCGAATGCCAGTGATGAATTGCGGCTTCCCAGCTGGCGTGTCCCTTGGCGAGGTTTTGGCCGACGCTGTAGGATCCTAATCAGAAAGACAAGCGTGCTAAGGAGGTTTCGCTGCTGCAGTCAGTCACTTTGCCGTATCGGCGAGCATTGGGCGGGCGGTGGCGGCGGCCCGAATAGCCTGACAAAGGTCGTACGCGAGCGTGCGTCCGACCGACGCACAGAATGACCGAGACTGGAGCTCGGAAATATGAGCTGCTGTGCGGCAGAGAGCGAGAAATCAAAAGAAGTACGGCGATTTGCTGGCTCGTCCGTGCGTAGCACGGAGGGCAGAGAGACTGCGCGGTCGAGAGAGTGCACGAAAGAAGCTCGCAACAACTTTCGGCGCTCTCCGACCTACCTACCTGTCTACCTACCTACCACAGGATGCCCGGATATCCGGCCGCATCGGAAGTCGGATGCCCGCCGCCTGCCGCAGCGCTAAGGCCAACGCGGGCGCGCGAACTATCTACCATCTCGCTGTCTCGCTAATTGAGTGCGGCCGAAACCTATTTCGGCGCTCAGGTCCACGGCAGCTGGCGATCGGTCATCATGAATGCTGAAGTTTCGGAGCTATGCTGAGATTGCCTGGGCGTCAGCATAGTGCGAACTTACTTCCGTCCATCGCCTACTTGAGTTAAAGTGAGGCATTGTGTGAAACTACCGTTGATATCGCTTGGCGAGTTAGTTTACATAAGTAGAACGATTCACGCCTCTATTGTTAAATCGCAAGGCAACTTTCTGCCTGGAGCGATGTAACCGATGTTTATCCTTTTTAGACTGCACGAAATCGCGAGGAAGCAGTCCCCGGTGGGCGTGGACCGTCTGCTATCGATTCAAAACCGAGAAACCATAGCAGCCCATGAACCTGTCGGCTTTGAAGTGCGAAACCAAAAAAGACAAAGTGTAAACATCTTCGCGAATAATCGTAATAATAATAATAATGCATTTGCTATTGCTCCCTCAGAGAGCTCAATCTCTTCTTAGGCACTTAAAATTTGCTGCAAAGGAAGCTGTGATTCCATGTGAAGGGCTGTTGCTATAGAACCTCGCTTATGTACGTATTTGCATTTTGGCCCAAAAACCTCAAACATATTTTCGCTAACCAGCTTGGAGAACGCATTAAGAAGAATGAATTGTCTGAGTTTCAGTCGGGATTCAAGCGGCACCGATCCAATGAAATCGCTCTCCTCCGTGTGATCGACGACATCATAAGCAGCAACAATGGCTGCAACGCCACTACCATGGTCAGGCTAGATCTGTCATCTGGTTGGAAAAAATTGATCACGATATTCTGCTTGAACGATTGATGACAGCAACCTGTCTGGCCGAGGGAGCACTTGCGAGGTTTCAATCCCACTCGTCCGATCGTGTTCAGACCGTGGTACCGGATGATAGCGTCTAATCCAGCAGACCCCGCACGTGAGGGGTTCCGAAAAGGTCCGTTCCCGTAGTCCTTTGCCATTCTCCATGCATACCTAGCCTCTGGGGAAAGGGTTTTGGCCCGTGGGCTACGCTATCGCTTCTATGCTGACGACACCCAGCCGTATTTTGTCGTTTAAGCATCGGAATCTGCAGCAGCGAATGTAAGTTAATTCTTGCGTTGGAAACATTCGATCCTGGATGTTGGCCGTATTCTTTCAACTATTGTTCTGCAGGTCCTAGAGTGTGGAACTCACTTGCACAATTCTCACGCAACATCTACTCTCCAGCTGCTGAGTGTGGCACGTTCGGCCCAGCCGTCCTGAGATGCTACTTCCAAGCTATTCACTTCATCGATTGCCCTACTGATTCAGCTGTGCGTTTCACTTCTCGTTGTTCCACAAGACGAAGTCTGTTGGCTACCGTATGCGCACCAAAAAAGCCGCATGTGATGATTTGAGTGAGCTGTAAAAAAGTTGCGCCTGGGCTCCAATGAGCCCAGGCGCGACTGGGTCCAAAGAGTCGAATTTATCCGAAATTTTTACGTTATGTGCAGACACACACACACACACACACAGACACACACACATACACACACACACACACACACACATATATATATATAGTTTATTTTTTGGTGCTTTAATATACCCTGTATTACACCACTCTCTATTGTACAGGTCTGTACCTGCAGAACAATATGGCTTTCGTTGCTGAGTGTGAGAGTGGAAAGCCTTGCATTACGTAACTTTTTACGAAAAGGCCAGGCAACATTTGGGAGGTGGGTGTGACTGGCTTCGCTACTGTGCAGCGGCAGCTCGTCGCGGCCAGTCGAATCCATTCCAGTAAGCACTCGCCAAGAAAGCCCCGCTCGCGGCCCCGCCCGCTCGCGGCGGTCGTTGGCGGCGGCTTTTCCAGATGCTCCAGGCACGCAGCCCTGCCCCCGTCGTCGAGCGGCTAATGGGCGCGAGCGCCGGTATCCGACGCCCTGACGACCTACTCCTGCTCCTTACAGGCGAGTCTCTGCCAGGCAAGCTAAACAGTCAAGCATAATTAATCCTTCGCTTTCGCGTTAGCCGGGTCGGCGAGCGCACATTCCCCGAGGCGGCGGCCGTTGAAATGTCACGCAACGCCAACGCAGCAGCGCCGCAAAGCCAGCCGCTCGCTTCCAAGTCACCGGCCTCGAAATGCCAACGAGTCCATCCGTACTGGCAGATAGTGCGGGGGAATCCGCGCAGTCGAGACGCAGCGGCGGCGGCGGCGCAGCTGAGTGATACCTGGAATGTATCTGCCCGCGGGATCTTCGTGATGGAAGAGGCACTGGCTGGCCCAACCCTGAGCAATTCCAGCCAGCTCGTCATCCCAGTACTGAAACGCAAAGAACGCGAGGTGTCGGAAAGGACGAACTTGCTCTTGGCGACGAGGCTGCCGCACGCGCACCGGGTGACGGGTCGAACCCGAGGTCAAGCCTCTGGCAGCAACTCTCGTCTCGCGACCGCTCTGAATGGCGGCAGCGCGACGGAAGTCGACTGAGAGAGAGAGAGAGAGAGAGAGAGAGAGAGAGAGAGAGAGAGAGAGAGAGAGAGAGAGAGAGAGAGAGAGAGAGAGAGAGAGAGAGAGACCACTCGGCTGACTGAGTCGATCAACACTTCCGGCCGATACACTGACGGCGACGGGCGAACAGAGGTTTGCCAACTTTCGCACGATTACATTTCAGCTCCCGCCCGGCGCCGCTGGTAGTGCAGGTAGGCGCCGATTGATATTTGCCGACGTCAGTCTGCGCCCAACTCGGCTGAGTGAAACTATGCTCGATCACGCCGCTCCAGCCGCCGCCATTGGCAGCCGAGTGGCGCCCGATCCGCCACTGCGTTACAAGTTAGTGCACAGAACGGAGACACGGAGTGCGTTTTGCGTAGCTCTTTATCGTCTTTGCTCTACGATGAGCTACGCTCATCGCAGAGCAAAGGCTTCGTGGATCAACGCAGCCACGGCTGTCGCGACGACCTACACTAAAGGCTGTGACAACCTAGCTAGAGTCGCACGGCGACGTCCTCCTTAAATCTCTAGTGCGACAGCTGACAGCTGACTGGAGTTACTGACTGCGAAAGGGGGCGAAGCAGCTGCTAGGACGCTGTGCGGTGCACAAACGGTAAATATCTTTGTGCTGGCAACGCGTACGGGCCTGTGAATAGAGCTATCGGAATTCCTGCTTGGCTCTTGTCCATCTTTAAGTCTGCCGGGTAGTAACGTGCAGGAAACAATGGATTTGTTCTCGAGCTCACCATTTGCTGCATATTCGAAGCTGTCGGTTGTCTCGACCACGCCCCCTCGCCCACGCGGCTGCGGTAGTTGTTGTGAAGTTTGATGATGCGTTCCTTTGAATATTCATGCACGCCTGCGTGAATAAAGAAATCCTGAGCCGAGTGAATGGCCTCGTTCATACAGCAGTAGCAGATGAGCCAGCTGCACCTATTGCACCCGGCAGCCAGCGGGCAGCCAGTGATCGCCAGCTGCACTAGCTGCAGCAGCCACAACAACGAAGCCTCGAGCCTCGAAGTGCGAGCGAACCTGTTACCTTTGACCTTTTACCTTTACCTTTTTGTTACCTGCTACCTTTGCAATTTCATGCTCGGTAGCTATCTCATGCAGCAAGTACCTCTTTATAGCGTATTGCATTATTAATAGCAATCTAATCTTTGTATCGATCCGTTACGGCAGCAACGTACCCGAGTGGGGTTTAAAAAAAAGCTTGCTCGACACTATTCCACAACTTTTAGCGAAATCATCAGTATCTTGCTGGGGGGGGGGGCAGAATTTTGACGTAAAATGTTCTCAAGTTCTAGCGCACATTTCTAAGCGGCTTTCGTATGATATCCTTTCAATGCAGCGAGATTTCAAAGATACCTTGTTTGTATCTCCGTCTGTAATTCCACAAAGCCATGAAGACTATGTGGGTGTTACGGAGGAGAGTTTTTTATAGCGCACTCGCAGCCTAAGCGGCTTTCGGTACGCATTTGGTAGCCAACAGACTTCATCTCACGCAAAAAAGAGAAAGTGGGAAGCATAGCAGAGTCAGGAGAGCAGTTTAGGTAGTGAGTAGCATGGAAGTAGCAGCTCAGGACCGCTGAAAAGGATGAGCCATAGTCGGCAACAGGAGTGTAGTTGTCGTTGCGTAAGAATTGTGGAAGCGAGTTCCACAGTCTAGGACCTACAGAGCTAACATTTCTGTCACCAACGGTCTTTAAGCGGAGGAATAGAGCAGCCAATTTATTGTCTATACAGGACCTGAGGGCTCGAAGAGGTTGAAACAGGAGCAACAGTTCAGCTAGGCACGGAGGAGCCAAGCCGTGGCGGGCCTTGTGGGTCAGCGTAAGAACTTTGCTCTGTATCCGTTGCTCAACCGGCATCCATACTAGCAATTTTAGCAAAGGAGACACGCAGTCAAACCTCCGGGACTTGAAGACTATCCTTGCAACCATATTCATCGCCAACTGCAGTGGCCTAGTTGCTTTCTTTGGTAGCCCAGCCAAAAGGGAATTACAATAATCAAGCCGAGACAGAACTAAGAAGCTAGTTAAATTTTTTGCAAATCACTACAGAAGAATGTTCCTAATCTTAGGTAGAAATCAGACATGATGGCTAGCTTTACAAGCAGTCATCTGAATGAAGCTTTTAAAATTGAGGCAGCTGTCGAAAAAGACACCTAAATTTCTAGCATGTGGTGATAATCTCACAACCGCTTGGACCAAAATACGGTGTGCTAGTTCACAATATTAAGCAGAACTAGATAACTCTCGTGGCAGCAGCCGATACGTCGGGGATTGTCGAATGATCCTTGGGATATTGCTAAACCCTGCTTAATCTTAATGCACGGTGTCATCTTGTGATTTCAAAAGTTTTGTAGCTTAGCCCTCAATCTTGTAGCAAGTCTCCACACAGACTCGATATTTGATCATAAGATGTATTCACAGTTTTAAATCAAACTGTTATAAAGAAGTTTCGATTTTTATTTCGCTGTTCAGATTTATCAACAGGATTGACTTTTAATATTTAACAGTTTCAAAGTATTTTTTTCAAAGCAAACATCGGGTGGCGGAAATAAGTAATTTCCAGGTCGTGAAGACAAACGTATGCGTGAAAGATTGAATAGAAACTTTTACCACAGTCCATGTCGATGGAGAACATTTTAAGCGAGAATATCCTAGCTAACGCTCCAATTCTCACAAGCAAACATAAAAGACGTCATGAGAATAATAAACCGAAACAAGTAGTCTGTCAACAAAGAAAGGTTGAAAATCCTACATCGAACATCTGCTATAAGTCAAAGGTCAGAATCAAGACAAATGCAAAGTAGGCCTTCACCTTCGCTAAAGCTCCAAAAGTTTCATTGCCCCGGAGTTGAGTAGAGACGCATGGTTAAAATATTTCTTAGCTTTGCAATCCTTCCCTGCGGGTTGACTAGTTCTAGTGGTTTGAAAAGTCTCTGGTAAGTAATGTTAGCAAAATTAGCAAAAATGGTCTCGAGTCGCTAGCACGAGACCGGTGGAATGTCATTGACTAGCTAATAGTATATGGGGTGGAGAGATGTTTGAATGAAGCGATTGGATCTGGCGCTTTTCGTTTCAATTTTTGAATTTCTTTCGTTTTTTAATCGTAGCTAGGTAGCGCATCAGACAGACATGGTCGATACCTGTGTGAGTAGCAGACGTCGACGGATTAAGACAAGCTGTGTGATTCTCGAAAAATCTCCGATACTTCTCTTCGCAGCGGTGCGCCACGTTCGGTACCTGGGCGTGCAACGTAAACGCATCAGCCAGAGCAAAGTGCCTGGGTATGCAACGTAAACGCATCAACTAGACCAAAGTGCCTGGGCATGCAACGTAAACGCATCAGCTAGAGTAAAGTGCCTAAGTTGCACGCAGCAAAATAAGGCATTAAGGGCCCCGTAGAGTGTTCCCGATCGGTAGCGCTGACCAGTTTCTTACTCAATCCTACAAACCCGTAACGTCCGCCTCGAGACCGTCTGCTATTGATTTCATTGGGCTGCCTTAGTACCAGCTTATTCAAGGGGTAAAGGCATTAAATAGGCTCACATTGAATTAGGGTTCATTCATTTCGCCGTTAGAGCCTGCGTACGATAGGACTAGTGGATGATGCTTAGCGTAGCTCTTGACGGCGCCAGCGAGAATGTCTTTAAGGGTTAGCCTAGATGCCAATAAGTTAATAGTAAATGCTTGATATACTTGGTGAAGGCACGCATGTATTATTACCCAGTAAGATGGCTAGGCCGCATAAAATCAATTGAGAGCTCACTGTGGCTGCAAGGCTAAACGCGTGACCGATCCGGTACCGCGTACACAGCATACCTTCCCACAGAGCGTTCAAAAGAGCAAACGTAAGCAGGCCTGCGGGCCCGTAGATAGCGACCTTAACCCCGTGCTCCGCACGGTAAGTCTCAACCAGTCCCAGTGGCATCTCTCGGTCACTAGTAATTTCCGCCACCTTCGCCTCCTGTAGCGGCTTGCGCCACTTTCACGTTCCAGTTTCCTGCGGTAACAGTTCTGCATCCGACGAAGTCGAGTTAACGGCTGCTGCTCGTTGGCTGCAGCTTTGCCACAGGCCCGCCGCTGCAATAGTGTCTACGGCTTCTGCCTGCTTCTTCAGCAGCACCAACGGCCTTCACCTTTGCCACGCTCGGTCGCAGCGCTCGCGCTGCCTGTTGCCGCCGACGAATCAGCCGCCATGGATGCGGTAAGGTTCAACCACCACTGCTGCCGTAATATATAATAATATTTTATATATTATCAGCTAATTTAACATTTGTTTATAGCGTCGGAAGAGCCTAAAGGGCGGCCATCGCCGTCGCCGCCGCCGCCGCTTGCAGTTGGCAACTAAAGGATGGCCCGCTGCAGAATTCGAACTCGTGACCTCGGTCGTGAAGAGCGGTCACTTTACCTACTAAGCCATTATGGCCCTACTAATCCGCGTCTCGCGCTGCTTGCAGCATCTGGACCCGCTACTCCCCCCTCTGGTTTCCTGTCACCATGCTTTCCTGTAACCATGCTTTTCTGTCATCATGCTTTCCTGTAACCATGCTTTCCTATTACTCATTTAAGACTGAGAATTGTGACCGTATAATAATAATAATAATAATAATAATAATTCACTTGATAAAGCGCCCTCAGAGAACTTAATCTCTATCTAGGCGCTTTACATTTGCTGTAAAGTGAAATGCAATTTAATGGTAAGTAAAATCATGCTTGAAAAACAAACGAAATGATTAATATGGTTAGGGGTGACATGCACAGGGTCAGCATGCAAATGTGGTTAGTGGCAGCATGAACAGTGTCAACACGCATAAGCACATCAAGGACGAATCACAGGGACCCACTAAATGCTGTCCTAAATAGGTGTGTTTTTAGGTTCCTTTTAAATGTGGTCAGGTCAGGGGATGTTCTGACGCAGGTCGGGAGGGAGTTCCAGGCTTTGGGAGCATATGAACTAAATGCACGGTCTCCAAAGGATTTAAGGTTTGTACGAGGTATTTCTAGACTGCTGGATTCCGAAAAGCGGGTGGTACGATGCTTGGCCTGATGGGGTAGTATACAGATAGTATCTTTACTATTAAGAGGAAAGAGTGCAGACCAAGATCAGATGACGACGACTCGTGCTTTTCATGCTTACTCGTCTTGCCTGCATTGACGACATTCGTACTTGAATGGCCACCAACTGCCTGAAACTCAGAGACAATTGAGCCTAACCTTGCTAGCTTCGAGCAAGTCTAGTGTTTCTCTCAAGTTTGATGGCATCACCCTCAAGATTGGTTCACCTAAACTCACTCCTGCAACGTCTGGCTGCTACCTGGATTTTGGCAGTTCCGAAACGACCAGCCGTTGGATGAGCACATCGCCTCACCGGTCGAGTCGGCCTACTTTCGGCTGCCAGTGGGAAATGCAGGGTCTGCGTAAGCGAGAGTGTAAACGTTGAACCAGGCCACGCGTTTGCACAGTCGCGTCTATATTACTGCAAATTCTTTTATTCAGCCCTAATTGTCTATGCTCTTAACCGTCTTCAACTGGTGCCACGTTCAGTAGCTCTCTGGCGTGTCGTCAACAACGTAGCTGACGCCTCGCACCCACTTCGGTCTGATCTTTACGGGCTCTCTATCAAGCATCAAATCGGCGTGAAGATCATCTCTCCGGCTTACAGGTATCGCTACGCACCGCCACCAGCACCTGCCTTCCTTTCTGACTTCCTTGCTCATCAGATCGCTCTTGTACCTATCATTCCTCTGCTTCCGGTTGTATTGTCTGACCTCGTGCTAGGTGAGTATCAATAACAGTAATTGCAATAAGAAATTGTATAGTGCCCTCAGAAAACTAAATCTCCTTCTCAGCAATTTTCTTATGCTCAAACAAAAGGATGTCAACTAATTTTTCCGCACAGTACGTTTCAGTACAGTTTCTGTACGCAAAAGACAATTTGGAAGGATCCAGCAATTGCTGTAAGGAACAGGCCAGTCTTTAGCTTCTTTTTAAATGTCCTCAAGTCAGAGGCAATGTCAGTCGGAAGATATGGAGTTCTAGAATTTAGGGAAACACGAAGTAAAGACAGTGACTCCAGATCATTTAAGGCTTGTTAGAGGGCACATCTACGCAAATCGAGTCCGAAGAGCTGGTGATTCGTTATCTAGCCTGATTTGGAAATCGTTCGGACAGGTCTCAGGCCTGAGCAAGAGGAGTAAAGGGAAATAAAAGAAAGTGAAAAATAATCTCTAAATAGAGCTCGTGCTTGATGAGGAGCCAGAGCAGGTCGATGATGAGAAGTGGTGTATTGGGACCATTGCGACGTTTATGACAGGCAAACCCAGCTGCAGAGTTTCTCGCAAACTATAGGTAAGCGTCGCAGTGCATATGCCAGAAAATCTGCTAGAAGGGAATTACTGATGTCAATCAGGATGACACACATGCATGGACTCTTGCTTGTAGTATCCTTGTCTAAGCAGGCTCAAACTGTTGCAATGGTAGGAAGCTCAAGACAGGCCGGCGTGAATGTGGAGCTGCTGTGTTCGTCTGGTGGAAGATATTTTTGGAACAGGATATCCTGACTGCATGTAGACGCTGCAGAAGATATGCCGGCAGAATTCTTTTGGAGCGTGAGATTTCTCGGTTTTTCTGGTCGCACTCGGTTTTCCGCATCTAGTAAGATGGTGATATTATCATTCACTCAATTTGAGAGAGAGAGAGAGAGAGAGTAAGCTGAGTTGCGTGCTCACATATATTTACTCAAGAAACTTTACCAACTAGAGGTCTTACAAATTTCGAAGGGCTCTGAGTTTCCTGCAAGCTTTTGCAAGATAATCTCAGCACAATATTTTGTAAGTCATTAGCTCTTGGTAACTGCTTCGAGTTGCATCGAGTTGCAAAGCACCCGGATATAAATTTGACTCTCTTAAGTGCTATATTAGTGACTTAATATTAGTAGTATTATTATTATAATTGACTGCTCTTTCAGCTTTCGTATATTAAGCAAAGTTGTTGCAGGCACTGAATCGGGCTCAGATGCTAATGCAACAACGGAGTGCGGACGCTGAGCCGTGACGGCACACTAGGTAAGGCGGTTTTTCACAACCTCGGTTCCGAAGTCGCGGGATCGAATCCTGTAGTGGTCGGTCCTTTTTTGCCACTGCAAGAGGTAGTGATTTCCGTAAAGGCTCTTCTGTTACTGTACAAAAGAGGCCATTAAATCAGCTTGCATTTTATATTATTTTTTTGATGCGAACTTCGCTTGCAAACAAACTTTATGGTCGCTCGGCGGCACACCGAAAGCGGGGATAATGTGCGCATGCAATAATGGCGTCATCCACCGCATTGCTGTCTAATGCAATTCTTAATTGATAAAAGTAAAAGTGCTAATATTTTGCACATAAAATTGTACACGACTGCGTTGGTGACCTCCCCAGCATCAATATATGTCCCTAATATTAGAAGCCCAAGTTCCATTTGCTGGAAATTGTAAGTTGTCGACCGCCGACTGCAAACACAAGTACATCGCTAATTATTATTAATTAGGCAAGAGCAATACTCTCCTCCCGCTCTTAATCTGTTAGGACAGCTGATTTAGGCCTCAGGAGGCCGGCTGAAGCTGACCACAACTTAAGTGCCTCCTGCCTAGTCCGACCGTAGCTTTAATTGCACCGGAATCGCGCCGGCGATCGACCTGCTAGATGCTTCAATAATGCCCTCGCTAGGATATGAGTCGCTACCCACCTAGTGTGACATGAGGGTGCACGCCAAAAATAATTCTGCCTGCATGACTCCTCTGCTTAAATTAAAGCAAACGCGGCAGCCGAAGCTGCGTGCAAATCACGAGGCTGCGAGCTATTTTCTTTTCCTCGGAAATTCTTAGCAGGAAGTGCCGCTACGTGCGCGAACGATGGCGCACTCGTGGAACTTGGATGTGAAATTCTTAGAAGGAAGTGCCGCTACATGCGAGAATGATGACGCACTCGTAAAACCTGGATGTGAAATTCTTAGCAGGAAGTGCCGCTACATGCGAGAACGATGGCGCGCTCGTAGAACCTGGATGTGAAATTCTTAGCAGGAAGTGCCGCTACGTGCACGAACAATGGCGCACTCATAGAACCTGGATGTGAAGAGTACTAAAGGCAGGCGCGGCTGATCGTCCGCCTGCGGTTCGGCCTTCCAACGAGTACGAGCTATTTCTAGGCGCTCTCGCAGCTATTCTGCCGTCCAGCAGCAGCTACGACTCCGTTTGAAAAGAAACTTCTCGAAACTTCTCGTCGCGCATGACGGAAATGCTGAGACGGAGACGGTGGAAGCTCTGTTTGAGGGTCCCACGCGCTTGCGCTGAAGAAAAGAAGCCTGCAATTCTGACTGGCAGAGCGTGGGCTGCGTTTACGCTGCTACGGAAGCTTTGAGCTTCGTTCTGCAATATTGTGCTGAAGTACGCTGGCCGGTCATTGAAAAGACTCGGAAAGGCTTCTGGCTCATTCGCTTACAATCAAAAGCCAATGCGCTTCGCCCGCGCGTCTTCACAGCAAGGCAGCAAGCAAGCAGCACGCAGCTGCAGCGTGGAGAACTGCAGCGCTCCGTAGGTGTCCTCCCGTGAGTGGATTTAAACTGGGAGAAAAATCGATTCTTTCCACATGTCCATCAGAGCGACGTAACGCCACGAGGATAATAATATAATATATATATATATATAATTCATTTGTATAGCGCCCCAAGAGAACTTATTCTCTATCCAGGCGCTTCACATATGCCTCGGGGCTCGAACCCATGACCTCAGTCAGACCTTGGTCGGGGCGAGCACCTTAACCGCTGGACCAAACCAGCTCGGTAATCTCGTCGACGTGAGACCATGAGCGCGAGAATAATAATAATAACAATGCATTTGGATAGAACCCTCAGACAAGTTAATCGCTTTCTCGGCACTTTAAATTTTTTACAAAAGAAGCATGAGGTAGTATCTCGTCCTCGGTCGCGGTGTGGCGTCGCTCCCACTTTTAGGCTCCTCGACGCTGCTAGATCGCAACCGGTTGTCAGAATATATTCGCGCAATTTCCGCTTCTGCTCTATCTCGAACCCTCAATCCAAGCTAGACGGTCGGTAGACGTTTGAATCGCCGCACAGATTGTGCGACTGCGGCACGCGACGCAAGCCTCTCAGCGAAGCGCGAATCGCGTTTGCTCGAGCGAGCCAATATTCGGTGCACTGGCATTATTACGCAGTCAAGGTTGAATGAGGTAATCACTACTCGATTGATTCTCTCCTAGATCAGCGAGAAATCGTGCAGCAGGGATTCGCGTGCAGCTAAGAAGGTGCAGAGGTCGTGACCTCAGGCGCGTACCTTTGTCTTAATGCCGTCCTGATTACCCGCTTCCGGAAACAACGAACCGTCGCTCGTCCGGCAAACTGCAGGAAAGAATAAAGGTCGGCCTTGACCTATTAGTGACTCGTCGCAGGCGCGATGGACATCGTAGCGACTGGCCGACGACTAGCACGTGACTCAGAGAGCACACTTAGCAGTTGTTAGGTGGCTACCAGGCAACATGAGTAGCGTATTGAGCTCGGAACTGCTGCATGCGTCACATTACCGCCGATGCTGTATGCACTTTGTTTTAAGGAGAAAACCGGATTTTTTCTGCATCAAATCGCGTACCTCGATAATAATACGAATAACATTAATTTTTTCCAGCACACTCGGAGAATAGAATGTCTCCAAGGCATTTAAACTATGCTATTGAGGAAACGTTTCCACCGGCTGGTGGTGATAACGTGCACAATAGCAGCACAATCTCGAAATCATAGGATCACTTTTGAACGTCACTAGCGAATTCCATGAGATGTAGCCGCGTTTTAGCTTAGCTTCCAATAGTATGAAGCCACGGAGGATGTCACGAAATTGGTTGGTAACTAGCTCCAGGATCGGGCAGAACCGGGCAGAATGGGAGCACTGTTTACAGCGGATTTTTGTTTCGCCAAGAGCCAGCGGTAAACTACTAAATCTGAGAAGCGGTTTTTACGATTGAAGTTGAGTATAGTGAAGTAAAGAAGTCGCTTATCAATTAACCAAGAGTGTCAACATCTACTTTTGACCATATTCTTAATTGCTTCCAAGCTCATGTGGCGCCCAGTGCCTAGTGGTGAGTTAGCCGGTCGTCTCCAAAATCTTTGTCGGTAGAATAGATAGAACGTTTAGAAGGGACTTCGGCCCCTCACAGCAGTCACGGCCGGAGTGCCGAACCTCCCGTCGTCCCCTCTCCTCTTTTGTCTCCTACTGTTCTCTCTCTCCCTCTAGCTCTTTCTCTCTCTCTCTCTCTCTCTGTCTCTCTCACTCTCTGTCTCTGTGTGTCTCTCTCTCTCCCTCTGTGTCTCTCTCTCTCTCTCTCTCTCTCTCTCTCTCTCTCCCTCTTTTCTCTCTCTCTCTCTCTCTCTCTCTCTCTCTCTCTCTCTCTCTCTGTGTGTCTCTCTCTCTCCCTCTCTGTCTCTCTCTCTCTCTCTACATCTCTCTCTCTCTCTCTCTACCTCTCTCTGTCTCTCTCTCTACCTCTCTCTCTCTCTCTCTCTCTCTCTCTCTCTCTCTCTCTCTCTCTCTCTCTCTCTCTCTCTCTCTCTCTCTCTCTCTCTCTCTCTGCCTCTCTCTCTCTCTCTACCTCTCTCCTCTCTCTCTCTCTCTCTCTCTCTCTCTCTCTCTCTCTCTCTCTCTCTCCCTCTCTCTCTCTCTCTCTCTCTCTCTCTCTCTCTCTCTCTCTCTCTCTCTCTCTCTCTCTCTCTCTCTCTCTCTCTACCTCTCTCTCTCTCTGTCTCTCTCTGTCTCTCTCTATCTCTCTCTGTCACTCTCTACCGCTCTCTCTCTCTCTCTCTCTCATGTGTCTTTATTGAACTCGTCATGACATTTTTTCTCTCTCAGGCTAAAAAGACCGCATTTGCATTCGATCCAACAATTCTTCTCATGAAGCAAACAGACCTGTTTCCGATCGCCATACCAGATATTGTAGGCGTGTATCCCTGTTTACCGGTAAAGTCTTTCCCACCACAGAAACAGTGGCGGGGTTAGGCCGCTTGTATAGAATCCCACCATTGATCGCACGAATTTCGGTAGCTTCCATCCGGTCTCCCTTCTGCAATTGTTATCCAGAACACCAGAAAGAGTGGTGGCCCAGCACCTATACGACTGTATGTGCTAATCAAATCTTGCCAGCAAGTTTCGACCAAAATTTAGAGCTACCGTTTCACAGAAACTACCCTGCTGTGGGTTTAAAATAATCCTATGAAAAATGCTCATTCGTATCCGGGCCTCTCTACTGGTTTACTTTGTTTGTGGTAGCTGATACAATTGACCGCCGGATTCTTCCAAAAGTGCCTCATAACACGCCCATGCATCATTGGCACGTTTCTACACTGGATTAGATCCTTTAGGATTAGATCCTACCTCAGTGAGAGGTGGCAGGAAACGATCGCGCGCGTCTAAAGACGCTGCACGAGCCCGTCGAGAAGCTCGCAATCGGATCGCCCATCCCGGACGTGCACTAGCCCGTGGGACACCCATTTTTAATAATAATATTAATTGATCGTTTGTATAATTCCCTAAGAGAATTGAACCTCTATCAAAGCGCTTTACACCTTGGTGCAAGAGAATAAAAGACCGAGAGTGAATGATGGACCCGGTGTCATGCCTCGTTGGATTTTTTTTTATAAACGCTTGATTTACCGTGGCGTTTATCTTTTTTGCATCTTTTCATTCGGCCAGATTTTATTTTTCCCTAATGTGTGTTAGTGAGTGTGTGTGTGTGTGTGTATGTGTGCGTGCGTGCGTGCGCGTGAGCGCACGCGTGTGACTGCGGCGCCCTGGTGTTTCACAGACCTAGTTCTGAGGATCAGGGAGCAGTAATAAACCGGAACGAGTAGGTCGGCTTGCTGTACAGTGGATTTTAGGAACTCGCGCGAGCACTGATGGCTCCAAAGGTACCCAAGCGCGACAAGTGCGAGATGCGCCAATTTTTGGAAATACGCCGCGCAACGTGCGGCGTTGAATAATCGCTGTTGATTTGCCAAGGTAGCCGAGCACGTGGCGCGCCGGCGGGCGTTCCGTGCTTACGATGGCAGGTGCGCGCGAAAAAGGCAGGAGGCAGCTGCTCCACGTAGCTCAATTCAACGCATCACCTCAATTACATTATTATGCATTCAATAGTTAGAAATAAAATATTTATAAATATAAAAAGTTTATAAACATGTATTAATTAGATTAGACAATTTTGGCTCGGACGCTCGTGTCGTCAAGCGCTGCAGCCGGTGCCAACACTAATGGCACTGATTGGTGGAACGTCGGGATGCCATGCCAGCCAGATTATGGCGGCGGAGGAGGCTATTTGCGCTTCCTGAATCGTTTTAATTATACCGCGCTTGCATAGCACGCCGAGAGACTCTCATCTCTTTCAACGCGCTTTACGCTAGCTGCCAAATCGGCGCGTCAATCGGCCGAGTGAAAAGGGTCCGTCGCCAAGTGCGACCGTGAGATCGAAGTACGCCATACTACGACCTGGGTAACGGCAGAGTAACGGTTGTCTGTAGCCTCCCGCTTTACGAGTCTCCCAGCTGATGCGGCAACTGTCTTTTGAAAGGGCTACGTGGGCCGGCCATACGCCGCTCTCGCGGGGTGGCGCACACACACTAGCGCATACGCATAAAATACGCACATCAATACGGAGCGAGCTAGACTGCGGCTACTAATATTTAAGCGCAGGCACATTTCACGCAGCTGCTCTGTTCCGCTTCACGCAGCATGCAGAGGCGGCAGCGACCGCTTATTCTCCAGCTAAGCGTCTCTGCCCCTCCCTCTCTCTCTCTCTCTCTCTCTCTCCCTTCCACTCTCTCTCTCTCTCTCTCTCTCTCTCTCTCTCTCTCTCTCTCTCTCTCTCTCTCTCTCTCTCTCTCTCCCCTCTCTCTCTCTCTCTCTCTCTCTCTCCCTCTCTCTCTCTTACTTCCACTCTCTCTCTCCCTCTCTCTCTCTCTCTCTCCCTTCCCTCTCTCTCTCTCTCTCTCTCTCTCTCTCTCTCTCTCTCTCTCTCTCTCTCCCTTTCTCTCTGTCTCTCTCTCTCTCTCTCCCTTCCACTCTCTCTGTCTCTCTCTCTCTCTCTCTTCCGCTCTCTCTCTCCCACTCTATCCCGCTCTCTCTCTCTCCCACTCTATCCCGCTCTCTCTCTCTCTCTTATCGAGCCGAAGTGGTCGGCGAGGTGATAGCGGAGGTACTCGGGTGCATCTGTACCATCTACCCACCTAACAGTCCGGAAGTGCTGCGCACGCTCCCCCTGTCGCGCCGCTAGCGCACGCCGCTGCCGAACCGCCGCCTGTACACGCCTCCAGCGGCGAGGCCACTCGGCGGCGCCTGTAGCGGTAGGGCGACGGCGGCGGCGGCGGCGGTGGCGGCGGCGACGGCACCCGAAGCCATGCGTCCTTCCAGGAGCCTACGTAGCACCGCGGGCACGCGCGCCTCCTTCAGGAGCAAAGTGCCGGCTCACTTACCGCTTATCGGCCGCAGCACGTCGGGCGCTGCTGCTGCTGCTGCTGGTCGAACCGAGCAGCACCCCAGCAGCAGCAGCAGCAACGGCGGCAGCTTCCGCAGGGGCGGCAGAGGCTGCGATGGCGAACGAACGAGTCCGGGCTGAGGCGGCGGCGGCTGTCCCATGATGAGCTCGTCACGGCAGGAAAGCGGCAGCAGATTTAACCGACCCGGCCGCACGCGACCGACGCCCGCGAGCCAATGCGAGCGGCCGTCCGCCGGCGTTTGCACGCCCTCCCGGCGCAGGCTAACGTCATAAATCGAGCCAGGGTCGGAGAGAAGACGCCGCGGTGCAAAGGGCCACACCGGGTACACCAGAGGGCGCCAGCGAGAGAGCGGGTGTTGGGGCGAGCGGGTGCCGTTTAATTCTCAATCGGTGGGCCCGCCTGTAGCCGCGAGACCCACGCGCTCCTTGCCGGAAAAGCCGGGCGGCTGACGATGGCTCGCGACTCGGCGCATGCCGCTGCAGACGCCCGATTCCCGGCTAAATCGGAGGTTCCGAATTCCACGCCGCCGCCGCCGCCGCCGCCGCCGCCGCCGCCGCCGCCGCCGCCGCCGCCGCCGCCGCTAGATGGCCGTGCCGCGGGCTGGCCGCGGCTATCTCCTCGCCCGCTCGGCAATCGCGGCGCACAGCCCGATCTGCGGCCGCGCTCAGACGCCGCTTGGAGAACGTCTGCTCGCCGCCGCCGCGCCACGCTCTCGCAATCGATGGCTGCGGAGAGCCTCCGCCGCCGCCGACGGCTGCGGCGGCGGCGGCTCGAGCGGTCCCGTCTGCGCCGCTCAGCGTTTCGCGCTCGGCGCTTCGTCGCCACGAGCGGCGAGCTTGCTCCGCGGTGCGCAACAAAGTCTCGCCCCCATCCCTGAAAAGCGCGTCGGGTCGAAGGACGCGAAGCGGGCGCTTAATCGCAGCAGCAGCAGCCGTTGGGCCGGCCGGCCGGCCCAATGATGAGAGGGCAACGTAAGTCTAATGGGCTCTCACCTTGACTGGCGCCGCGACGCTCGAGGCAATCGCCGGGCGCGCCGAGCGAGGCCGCGCCGAGCGAGCGAAGCTATGGACGATTAGCTTTCCAAACATTGCCTGCGTAGGCAAACGATATTTATGGCGAGCGCGCACTCGGCTGAAGCTAAACAGCAGCAGCTCGGCAGCCCGCTCGGCTCGTTGCAGCGTCTTGTTCTAGATGAGCTGGCCGCGGAAGAATTCAGCCGAGGCGCGTCTTGAAAGAAGGCGAAGCTTGGCACAAAAGCAACACTCGTGAGTCACGCCGTGAGTCAGTCAAGGAAGACGGAGGAGGGGCCTTCGCTGGATGGCTGGCGAGCAAAGCCCAACGTCGAACCCCGAAAACATAAACGTTCGTCAGCCACCGTGGACCGCCATATATTTGTATCGCGTCTTGCTTTTGGAGGTCGTTGGTTCGACTTCCGAGGACGGCACTACATATTCTTCTTTCAGTCTAACTCTGCGATCGCCCATTAGTTTGCTTAGCGCTGTAGTCGGTGAACACGATGGCCGATGACTGCCGTGGGACCGTCGGGAGAGCAGATGGATTTCGTCTCTACCGGGAAAAAATCCAGCTGGAACCTCTGGTTTTCTTGGACGATGCTATACTAAACTTGGGTTCCTCTACTATAAAAGCAGGGCCCAATTCTCCATCTTGAAGTTTCCACTTACTCGAGCCGACTCCTGATATATTTCCTGAATGCATATATCAGCGGGGCCCGTCGGCGAGTTTTTAATTCTAATTAGGCCGAAATGACCGAAGGTCGTTCGACCGAAATTCGGAAATTGGCCAACCGACATTAGGAATCCCATGTGTGCAAGTTCATTCAGTTTATCCGTCACTACAATAGATTCCTGTGGCTTCGAAGACAAACACGGCTGAGTATCGTCAGCATAGAAGTGACAGCCGATCCCGTGAGTGCGAATCACATTTCCCAGAGGCTCCGTATAAATGGAGAGCAGCAGAGGACTGAGAATGGACCCGTACGGAACTCCAGCGGCGGCTGATCTGCTGTACTAGACGTGACCGCCGCACGACACTGATTAAGCAAGATTTAAATCATGCCAGCGCCTCGTCTTCCATACCGTTCGTTTTTCTCCATCTTTCATGTAGGATGAAATGACCAATATTGTTAAAGTCGGCCGATTGATTGAGATGGAACGGGGCAGTACAATGACCACCATCGTTGACGCTTAAGATGTCATTGGTCACTCGGAGGAGAGCAGTTTCACTGGAGTTGTGAAGCTTGAATCCCGACTGAAATACAGTATCTTTTGAAAATTAACTCTTCTCAGTGTGTTCCATAAGCTGCTTAGCGATAGCCGTTTCGAGAATCCTGGACACAAACGAAGAGTAGAGACAGACTGAGTGGGAATTTGCTGGAACCTCTTAATCAAATCTAGGTTTTTTAATTACTGGCCTAATAAGGGTCAATTTGAAAGACTTTGGAATAACCTCTTTATAAAGAGAACCATTACAAATATATGCGAGTTATGCGGTAAGGCCTGGTCTAGCATGGCTTCACCTGCCATTAGTCTAATCTTATTCCTGTTTGCTGATCTAGTTCCACGAGACCTAATTATAATCTCCGTGGTATGGCATCGGCAACCGTTTACAGCTGATGACAGCCACCAAAGAGTGGCTAGCAACTCCCATGCGTTTTGAGGTCACTTTTTTAATTTGTTGGTATCCAAACTGAACTTCAACTAAAGTGCGACACAGGAATACTGAAGTTCTCCTTAGATAAAACTCTAAGCATGTAGCCAGAATAAGAAACTATGAGATCGATAACCGTTTTCCTATTTGGTTAAACAACATATAAATATTTGATCTGAACGCCAGATCAGACATATATATATATCATATATCATATTTTTAATATCGTTTATATATATATATATATATATATATATATCAGATCCATATTTGATCAGAGCCTAAACTAATTTTCTAGGCACTGTAAAATAAGCATGCTTATAGTTAAGCAATATAATGCACAGTTTCAGCAGGCATGAGCACATAAAGGTCAATTCACACGAACAGAGTTAATACTGTAAGGAACCGGAGAGTCTGTAGGTTTTTTAAATGCCGTCTAGTAAGGATGTTTCGTGACGTCAGTGGGGAGTGAGTTCCACGCTTTGAGAGCATAGAAAATAAAAGCATTATAACGCCAAAGCATTGGAAAGTGGTCAGCGGCACAGCTAAACGACTTGGACAAAAGATGGAAGGACGCTTGCCGCACCTTAAAGAGCCGACGGAGCTTAAGGGAATTCATCAGCCCCTCCAGCGCAAGAGAGCGGACTCGTAGCTGGAGCGCCGATATGGAGCGGCACGCAAATGCGTTTCCAGCCTCTTGCTACGCCTAGTGGCCCTGACTCATCTCCCCTGATGAAAGCCTGTCACCGTGAAGTGACACCTCAAAGGCTCTCAGGTCCGGCGGAGCGGCCTCGTAGAGCCCATCCGTAGCCGTATATAGCAATATATGCGTACATCTAATTCGAGCTGGTTTGGTCTAGAGGTTAAGGTGCTCGCCCCGACCAAGGTCTGACTGAGGTCGTGGGCTCAAGCCCCGAGGCACATGTGAAGCGCATGAATAGAGATTAAGTTCTCTTGGGGCGCTATATAAATGAATTATATATATATATGTGTGTATATACTTCCTTTCAAGTTAGGAGCAACTGAGGCTAGGGGAACATATATATATATATTTATTTATATGCATTTGTGAAGCGCCTGAATAGAGATTAAGTTCTCTTGGGGCGCTATATAAATGAATTATATATATATATATATATATTAGTATAGCACCCTAATAAAACCCGACCTCTATTCAGGCGCTTCGCGTATGCCGCGGGGCTCGAGCCGGCGACCTCGGCAATCAAATTCATTCACCTTGACCTTGGTCAAGGCGAGCGCCTTTATCAGTGGGCCAAACCAGCCGTAGGAATGAGGCAGCTTCCCAGTCGTATAGCGGCAGCCTGCGCGCACCCTAATCCAGCGCTTCAAAGGAAGCGCCGAGAGCAGAACGGCGCTCGCTTTACGTGCGCCGCGACACGTGCTCGTGCACACGACGCCGGTCGTTGGAGGCGAGCACCTTACATCGACGGTTTCCGAAGGGACCAGAGGCTGTTGTAGCGGCTAGCTGAGGTCAGTTAATGGCGAGGGCGGGCGGGGGGCGCGGGCGGGCGGGCGGGCTCGAACTGCTGCAAACAGCGCGGCCGCGCCGCCAAAGAGCCAACGAGCTAGAGGCCGCTGTAACCCCCCCCCCGCTTTAGCTGACCTCCCTACTCCTTCAAGAGCTTAGATGGCGGACAGGCTCGGTCGCTGCGTGTCGTGCAGCAGCAATCGATGCCGACTCAAAAGCTCTTAACTGAAATTGCCACTTCCAAACGATGGCCAAAGTCGGCGAAACTTTGCGTAATCCAATGTCGAAGCCGAATGAGTCCTCGAGCGCGTGCGCGCCAGCTCATCCAGGATGCTCGGCTCGATTCCCGGCAGCCATTGGCCGCAGCCTGGCCGGTCCCGGCAGCGTTCGTCTGGCCTCCTTCCCGCTGCCGACCGCGGCGGACGCGCGGGGTAGCTGCGTGAGGCTTACTCTCTCGTCGATTATCGTCCAGCTGTTGACAGCAATGTTCAAAAGAATGCTACCGCAGCTAGTAATAACGACACGTACGTCCCACTTCCTTTCGAATTAGGAGCAACTGAGGCTAGGGGAACATTTTTTTCTTGCTTACTTGCATTGAGCGGCTCGACTGTGGCTGGCTGTCTAGTTCTCTCCGCGCTCGACTGACTTCTGCTTCTTCTTCGTTTTGGTGGCTTCCAAAAGCGTATGCAATTGAAACCGTACTCTTCCGAGCGCTTAGCGAGCTTTCCCTTCTTTCCTGCGTGCTGTTCGTGCTTACGCGTGCACGATTCAGCAGCTCCTGCTAATAACCAGCGGTCCTACTCACCGGTGGCCCTGAAGTGGTCACGTGTACTTTGGCATGCCGCGGTCTAGCACGATACGGTCCTTGTGTGTCCTTAACTCGTCCGTTTATCGCTTCTCTTCCAGCGAGCTGCAAAGCGCCTGGGTAGGGATTTGGTTCTCTTGAGGCGAGATGACTTCAATGTTATTGTAGTTACATTTACTATTACACACTTAACTGATCTGTTATAGTGGCGTCGGCCTGCGCGTAAAAGTCTTTAGGTAATATATCGATCGGATTTTAAAGCGCTAAACCTAGCGACTGGATAGCGTCACAAACACAAACACGTTACGTGGTCCTCTTGGCGTTGGAGGAGTTACACAGATACGCGCACGTTCACACCTGTTTGGTTAGATATTCGTGTGACTTACGAACTACTAAAACCCAGACATTGTAATGCTTTTGTGAAAGCTATTTCCCGTGCAAAACGTCCACGAAACAACGGTCAGGAAATTGACTCTGAGCTCTTAAGCAATATAAAGAGACTGTTTTTTAGATTAAGTGGCCGCTATTTGACATAGGTCAACCGACAATGAATTAAGTTGTTTCCCATTACTCTCCCATCGTTAGAAGGCTAAAGCAAAGCTGTACACTTGCAAGGACCCTGGAGGCATAGGCGCTCGCAGGTGACATTGATCTTGGATGTGATTATTACACGAAATAAAGGCAACTGGACACGGCTATAGTACGACTCATTCTAGAGCCACGCTGCCTAAAATTGCGGCATGATCTAGATGTCCACTAAAAAAATGTCGAGCACCGGGTCTCTCCCTCTCTCTCTCTCTCTCTCTCTCTCTCTCTCTCTCTCTCTCTCTCTCTCTCTCTCTCTCTCTCTCTCTCTCTCTCTCTCTCTCTCTGTGTGTCTCACTCTCCCTCTCTCCCTCCCTCGCTCTCTCTCTCTCTTTTTGTGTCTCTGTCTCTCTTTCTGTGTCTCTGTCTCTGTCTGTCTCTGTCTGTCTGTCTGTCTGTCTGTCTGTCTCTCTCTCTCTCTCTCTCTCTCTCTCTCTCTCTCTCTCTATTTCCTCTCTTTCTCTATTTCCTCTCTCTCACACCATCTCTTCCTATCCGTCTCTGTCTCTCTGTCTCTGTTTGCCTCCGTCTGTCTGTCTCTGCCTCTCTCTTGTCTTTCTCTCTGTCTCTCTCTGCCTCTGTCTGTCTGTCTGTCTGTCTGTCTGTCTGTCTGTCTGTCTGTCTGTCTGTCTGTCTCTCTCTCTCTCTCTCTCTCTCTCTCTCTCTCTCTCTCTCTCTCTCTCTCTCTCTCTCTCTCTCTCTCTCTCTCTCTCTCTGCCTCTCTCTCTGTCTGTCTGTCTGTCTGTCTGTCTGTCTGTCTGTCTGTCTCTCTCTCTCTCTCTCTCTCTCTCTCTCTCTCTCTCTCTCTCTCTCTCTCTCTCTCTCTCTCTCTCTCTCTCTCTCTCTCTGCATCCGCCTCTGTCTCTCTCGGGATTGGCCTGAATTCTATGCGGCGCTGGTGCTATTACTGGTATTAATACTCGCTTTAAAAGCTGCAGGGGACCAGGCCTAGCCACATAGCATAGTGCTGGGTACAGCCGATAGTGCAGAATGAGCGGCCCGCTCACCGTGTTCTCTGGTGGCCCAACTTTGGGCTTTTGAGCCTTTGGCTGCAGTCACTTCCTCTCGAGCTGGTTCCTAGCTGATAAATAGGGGCGTGCGTGATTCACGGCGGTTGCCAGGCTCCCTAGTTGGACAACTGGAACGCTGAATCGCTTTCAACTCACGGGCTTTAAAGCATGGGGGCTGACGCGGTGTCAAGTGCTTCAGGATTTGGATGTATCACTTTGGGCCTTGGTTCCTGCAGCACTGCTCTTCAAGAGGTGATTCACACCTCCCGTACCGAAAGCTAGCCGAACAGGATACAGCTCCGGATATCTTTCCATTGGTAATAGCTTCAACAGAGCTCGAACAAGGGAGCGAACTGTCCAGTCACGTTTCTCAACCGCACCTACGGGCACGGGCTCAGATGAGAGCTATATGCTATCTATCACTCTGCATGGACCGACCCGAAGAGATGGAGAAACAGACAGGGCAGGGCAGGCAGGGCCGGGCAGGGCAGGGCAGGGCAGCCGCCCGGCAAAGCTCCTGAACCGCGCAGCAAGCCAGGCACAGGGAGAAAGGAAAGGTGAGTGTGAGTTAGCGAGAGAGATAAGTTAGGGATGCAGGAAGGGAGGGAGGTAGAAAGTGGGAGGGGGAGCAAATCTGCCGAGTCCTATGAAGTCTCGAATAGATACACTGTTGTTAACAACTTTCTAAGAACCCGTTGCATCGATCTGAGTTCGGCTGTTGAGAATGTCAGCATCTGAGTGAGTCATTACACTGGATTAATTTTAAAAATCCGCCGTTACAATCTTGACCCCAATTCCAGTTTGCTCCGTATGGCTAAGGATTTAGTAAGCGTCTGCATTCACATGCGGACGATTCAACGGTTCCCATTTAAAAAGAGAGGCACAGCAACGTAAATATTCTACTCCCCTAAGCCATCCAGCAGAACCTATTTAGGCCTGTTTCATCACTGACAATGCCTCGCTAAATGATAACCTAAGGTTTCCGGGTGTCTCCTTGACCTGCAAGGGCCTGCCAGTACTACATAAATGCTTATTCCGCGACCAGAACGTGCTGACAATTGCACAGCTTTAAGACGTTGCACGAGCAGATTTAATGCTACTCCACCGATATGAGAATTCACGCGCAGAGAATTCACGATGAATTCTAAATATTCTAAAAATTCCAATACTAAAGATGCACGAAGGCAATGCTAAGAGCATTGAATTCAGAAACTTCTGGATTATGTGTGGTAGCACAGAGGCACTGCCGAGCTTGGGTCGAGCCCTCGACTAACTTCTCCGAGAGACGCCGGGCTCCTGAAAAGTATGGCTCTGAAGGACAGGTTTGACAATTTGCTCAAATTTGTTTGCTAAAATGTGCTGCCAGAGTCTCTCTGCCAAGCAATCGCTACGAACGTGACCCAAAATACTGTGACTAGACGACTTAGCGAACCAGGGTTACAGGCACCGGTGGCTGGCTAAGTGCCTGCCGTTCATTTGATGAGTGCGAAACAGAAAGCAAGACAGGATTTTGCTCGCCAATACCAGCACTGGACTGGACAGCTTCGCGGTGGATTGTTGTGAAGCGAGGGGCCCACATTTAATCTCGTTGGCTGCGATAAAATAGGAAGTACGTTCCCTGGTCACGGGCGAATCCGTACGTTGATAGTTCTCTGCAAAAACCGTACAATTTGGCGGAGGAAGCTTAATGGTTTCGGGTTGCTTTCTCAACTTCCGGTGTTGGGTGTCAACCCCGTGATGGCACACTAGGTAAGGCGGTTGCTCTTCACGACCTCGGTCCCGAGGTTATGGGTTCGATTCCTGCGGTCGGCGATCCTTTATCGCTGCTGCAAGCCGTGGTGATAGACGTAAAGGCTCTTCTGTCGCTATGCAAAAGAGGCTGTTTAATCAGCTAGGACTTTTTATATTTATTTAGCCGAATTCGTGGGATCGGAAATCAGAATGTCTCTGGAAGTCTAGCAGAACATTTCGCAGGCTGTTGGCTTGCCACTCGCTTACCCGAGGAGGCAGAAAGGACTTCGCCGTCTCGATTTCTGCTAGCAGCATGGCGATCCGAAGCACCCTATTGCGACGGTTACTGCGTTTTCACGAATGCTGCGTGGACTACTGCTTCGAGACGATTGTGCTCATGCAGTGGCCAAGATAAAGTCCGGATTTGAACCCAACGGAACATCTCCAAACCCAAGTTGACCATGCTGCTCTAAGGGTCACAGGTCTAAGAGTCAGATGTCTAAGGATCAGAGTCCTCTGTACGCGTTAAACCTGCTGACGTCTAGGTTTTAGAATTGCTGAGCATCAATTGCTCCAGAATCGTGCCAGAAGCTGGTGAAGTCAACACCGTGGCGATTGCGACACTACAGTAGTAATATATTTGCTAGCTTTTCTGCACAATAAAAACTGCTACCGAAAGAGATCTGAGCGAAATCTTGTACTTTCTGAATGGATGGCAGTGTAGGTCAAATGTAGCACGGCTACTCAGTGTGACCACAATACTGACGCTGCGAGACAAACAAATCAGAGAGGCATAATAATATTTATTTCGTGCTTTAGATGACGTGCTGGAGAACTGGTAGGAAAGATCACGTCGCTGATAATGCTCCCAGACCGCTGTGCAGCAGTGTCACCTTGCACCACACCGCTCGACGTAA
Organism: Cristatella mucedo; assembly: GCA_009760855.2. Taxonomy (NCBI): domain Eukaryota; kingdom Metazoa; phylum Bryozoa; class Phylactolaemata; family Cristatellidae; genus Cristatella; species Cristatella mucedo. Next base: position 7,982,613 of record WPIO01000009.1, read on the forward strand.
ACATGTCCACACAGTAAACGCCGTATTTTGAGACGACGGTGATGAAGCAGCAGCACACGAGGCAGCACGTGAGGCTAACAATGACTGTCCGAAAGATGGGCCGATTGCAGCCGCCCGTCCGCGGCCACTTTTAGCGACCCGATCTGGAGAAACAGCTGCTCCTCGGTGCTGCTGCTGAGTGGCAGCGGCCGCGTGGGGCCCAGCTGCCACCCACCAGCAGCTTCTATTGATAACCCGGCGTCTGCGGATAGGCCGGCCTCGCGTACTGGCTGAACGGAGCTCCTCTCGAATAGGGATTGGCTCCCAGCGACTGCTGCTGCTGTGGCAGCTGCTGCTGCTGTGGCAGCTGCTGCTGCTGTGGCAGCTGCTGCTGCTGCTGTGGCAGCTGCTGCTGTGGCAGCTGCTGCTGCTGTGGCTGCTGCTGTGGCAGCTGCTGCTGCTGTGGCAGCTGCTGTGCCACACTTGCAGTCTGATAGGCCATCTGCTGCTGCTGCTGTGCTGGCTGGTAATATTGCCCGGGATTCTAGAAAAAAAAAATCTGGACGAATCTGCCTCTGGACTGGCAGACAGGCAGGCAGGCAGGGTGCAAGCAAGGGGAGGGGCGATACCGAGCGATTAACGGTTCGATGCCAGTGATGGTGGTGGTGGTGGTGGTGGTGGTGGGGGGGACAGACACGAGCTGTGGCGGCTGACGCTTGCGGCAGTCGCTTTCCGACGGTCGCACTTTCTTTCTTACTTTTTTCCTAGGCCACCTAGCAGCCAGCAGTGCGTCTACTCACCCCGGCTTGACCGTAAGCTGCCGGCGCAGCGTAGCGCACGGTCTGGTTTGCAGCAGCGCCCATGGCTCCGGGGGTCGCCTGGGCAGCCGGGTCACCGACAGCAGTGGAGGCCCCATGCCAGGCCTGTGCACCCGGCTGCTGTTGCTGCTGGGGAGCTTGTAACTGCACGCCGCTCCACGACTGCTGCTGCTGCTGCTGCCCCGGCCAGCCTGTGGCCGATACCATAGATGGCTGCACTGGCTGCTGCTGCTGGCCGGCCGTGTTGCCTTGTGCACCAGGGACAAATTGCTGTAGCTGTAACAAACCAATAACTTGCTTGGTCGCCAGAACGAACGAAATTGACCATACGAACTTAATTCGAACACAGGGCAGACCATGAACGGCCTCGTGACACAATAGCAGCCATCATCGGCTTCTCTCCTGTCCTATGATTCAGTGTAGTAGCAGAACGACAACCGATCTGCTTTAGGTGCGCAGTTCTCGACTCATCGAGGACCCTCGGAGGATATGCCTGAAATCACCGGTTTCACTTATCCCGAGCCAATCAGCCTACCTACCATTGCATCCATGAGAATAAAAACCCAGCAGGTAAGCACACACGGCTGTTTGCTCAATGGCTGGCCATTTCGAACTTCGCCAGCAAACAAGGAGCAGGAATGATGTTCAGCGGTGGCATTGTTGTGCCTATTTCCGGCGGCCCGAATTTGGTGACAGCCGATAGGTAAAAACGACCATACACAGACTCGCGAACATCCACCGTGAAGCGCTGTCAGCAGGGTGAAACTACGAGAGGGGAGTGATGAGTCAACGAGTCGGCAAAACCGACTTTTTATGAGTAAACACACTTAGCCCTGAAATGATGCTGAGGCAAGATGTCGTTCCGGCATAATAACATAATAATAACATAATAACAATAATGTAAAATAACATAATAACAATAATAACATAATAACAATAATGCATTTGCATAGAAAGATCAGAGAACTTAATCTCTTTCTGGGCACTTTACAGATGTTGTATGTATAGTGAACGAAGAGTGTATCATAAGTCCCCTAGCTTTAAAAGGCCCAGTGGTACTCTCGGCAAGTCAGCCTGGTTCTGGGCAGCTATACCGAGATTCAAGCCATTTGTTCAACGAAAGCAGGGTATAGGAACAATGTGCCTAATCAATCCAACAGGCTTTAATTGGTATGGGAGTATTAATCAAACTGTAATGCAATAGAATTTTAGGAGGTTCGGCGCAGGTTTAGCCAAATGGCTGTAAGGTTCAGCGCAGTGGCCAGCTATGTTTTAATCAAGATTCATATCTCATGAAAATGAGCATATTCGCGAGATACTCTGGAGTTAGAACCCAGCTGCCAAGAATGAGGGATCTGATGACTCGATTAGTGGGCGGACATTTTGTCACGATTCAAGAATATGGCCGAAAATGCTTGGAGGGTCTCTCGAAGACTAGATGAACTGGGCGAGCTCGCCCTTATACAGTTTGCTATTGTAATAGCAGCTTAACTATTCTTGCAAGCAGCCTGGAAAACCCTGCAGAGAATTCTCAAAGCTCCTCTCGGTCTCGGCTGCAAAGAAAAAGTCATTTGCCCATCGGTGACAAGTAGGAGACTTCGGGCAGCTTTTTGTGAACAGCTTTCTTATCCCACCTCCTGACTGCAGTACTGCTGCAATTTTAGGAGGTTAGCTATAGCCTGGCGCTACAAAAAAGAGCATCATCACCGGATGAGACTGAACAGACATCAGGGTCTTGAATCCGTCAGCCAAGCGATATGCGAAAATATCATCGGCCACAATAGCTCAAAAAAGGTCACCACATTCAGGCCTAATAAGGATGAGACTGATGCGGTAAAGCATCGTAGATTCGACGAGACTGTACCCCAGAAAAGACACAGTTAACACTATTCCAAGTAATATCACCACGAAGCAAGATATCGAGCTTCAAACATAATAGTAATAATAACAACAATAATCAATGTGCATAGCTCCTGTAAATAACTAAATTCCTGTATAGGCATTGTATATATGCTGGAAAGAAGCAAATCAATTGGTTAGTTAGAACATGCACCACTGCCATCATGCATAAGCACACATCACAATTCATAAGGACCTAGCAAACGCTATGGGAAAAAGGTGTTTTAGCCTACTTTTTAAATGTTGTCAAGTCAGAGAATGCCACCAAGTCGGTCGATAGTGAGTTCCAAGCATTGGGAGCATAGGAGCTAAAGGCACGGCCCCCTAAGGATTCGATGTTTGGTTAGAGGCACAGCCAAATGACGTGAGTCAGAAGGGCTGCTGGTATTAGGTATTATTGGTATAGCCAAGCTTGATTAGGAAGCATTTAATATAGGTATTTTGGAGCAAGAGAATAGACGGCCATAAAAAAGGTAATTTAACGTTGACCTCGATCTGGTGCTAGATGGGAAGCCAGTGAAAGTCAGTGAGAAGTGGCATAATGTAGTAGTAGCGACTTTCACGACAGACAAACCAAGCAGTACAGCTTTGCACTAACTGTAAGCATCTATGTAATATGCAGGAAGACCTGTGCACAGAGAGTTAGCCATTTTGGAACAGGACACTTAAGAGTGCAAGCAGGAGTTTCAGCAGATGTGGTGGCTGAGCCCATATTGAGGTCTAGGCTTTCCAATCTCCGAGCTACTGTAGGTTTGCCTTATAAGTAGTAAGTTGGCTTCATTGTCAATGTGAGACAATTGGCTGCCACCCACGTGCAAATTTCAGCAACGCATGCTGCAAGGGAATAAAGAAGGCAAGGAGGGATTAAAGCACATGTACAGCTGTATATCAGCTGCGTGTCATCTGCACACCAAAATTAGGCCCCCAGATATGCTGAAAAGTGAGAGCATACCACGACTACTAGAATGTGATTTCCAATTCTGATGGCAGCCGCAAAGACGTGGAGTCAACCACTCCAACGTCAACACCTTAACTAATGCTTATGAACACAGTATTCACCCTGGAGTAACCTGTGCTCGACAGGGTTATAAAACCCTGCTAAAGCTAGCGTGGGCTATCCTGCATTCAATTATTTACTCCATTCAGATCAGCTTTGCCTCTGCATCAGATACTCAGCAGCATCTGATCTCTAATCGAAACTTGCATTCACACCAATCTGTCTCCATATTTTTAACAAGTGTCAGATAACCGGAATAGCCATCAAAAGTTTGCGACTAGCAAAAGGTTTTTGACATCACCCTAGAAAAAATACACGGTTGCATGCATACCCCAGGCACGAATCGAAGGTGTAAACCCAGAAGTATTGGATTATAAGAAAAATGGATGGGCAGTCGAGAGCAGAGCAGCACGACTACCAGACCCTCGGCTAGTGGCCAGAACGACAACAATGCAGTCCACGTCGAGAGCTTTAGCAAGTGGCAGAGCATCATTAGCAGCAGCTTACGGCAAGTCAGACACATCGCCCAAGCACGAAGGCAGCCAAAGCATACGCACTATCAGGAAGCAAAGGGTAAAGAAATTACACGAATTGCTGCCGTGGCAATGCGTGGCACTTGCCTGCGGTTGCTGCGATGGTGGGGCAGTTGCACGTAGTGGCTGCTGCTGCTGAACACCGGGCACCTGCTGTTGCCCAAGTGCTGCCACTGACAAGCCTGGCTGCTGCTGATACATGCTTGGGGCAGTCGGGTCGTAAGCACCTGGTGGAGGATGCACTTGCTGCTGCTGCTGCTGTCCGAAAGCAGCAGTACTGGGAGCAGTTGGAGTGTAGCTAGCTCCTTGCAGCTGCCGGCTTTGACCAGGGGCTGCAACACCATCGCGTGCAGTCAGCAAGCTCAGCATCCGATGGTGGTCGAAATGCATCACAGCATATTGGGCATGCTGTTCAGCTATTGCCTTGGAGAGGCAAATGCCCGAAGCGCGCCCTGAGACTTTTGGCTGCTGCGCATGTACCACGTGGTGGAATTACTTGCCGGCGTCTGGCACCGAGGCTTCGTCTGCGTCCCTCAAGCTCAGCTGACCCCTATATTTTCTATCCGGCCCGCCCCTCTCTCCCTCTTTCTCTCTTCGTTAGCACGTGCACAGGCGCTCGAACTCATCCGGCCCCTCGCGTTCGTTCGGGCTTGTCTTTGCCTCTCACTCACCTCACAAGCTCAGCCTCGCTAAACCGCTTAAAAAAGGAAAGGAAAGGAAGAATTTAGTTATTCCTTTTTTTGCGCCTATTAAAAAGCCTCCTCTCCTAAAGCCGAATGCATTGCGCAGATGCGTGGCTACACAATGGCGCGCACACCACATGCTGAGCGGGAATGAGGCAAGCGCCAGGCTCCACACCCGAGCAGGCGGCGGGCACAGATGTGAGCAACGGATCGCACCCAGCAGCCGCGACTTCGCGTGTGAGCATTTGCTCACAGCGAGCATCGCCATTCATACGGCTCGAAGCCGTCTAGCGAGCGTGCGCTCGCTCTACCGCACTGGGCGGCCGCTGCTGCACGGCGGTGGCGACTAGCACTCGGCTAGCACTTTGCACTAGCACTGCCTCGGCGCACTCAAGCTCGAAGAGAAAGAGAGTCATGCAGGCACTGCAAGAGAGCGCGGTGCCGAGAGCGTGTGTGTCGTCAGGCCTGCGCACTTGCTGTGCGAGAAAGATAATCGTCACGGGCTTTAGAATCTCGCGCGCCAAGCCGACGATGCATAATGACGACTTGAGCGCTGGTCCAATGGCTGGTGCTAGCAGAGGTTGGGGTGCATTTGCTCCAAGGTCGTTGCACCAAGCAAGCTATTCGGGCAGTTTTAGAGGACCGCCTTCAAATTTTGCAAGCTACTCGCAAGCTGCTCTGAGAGCTGACTTGAGAAGCTACTCGCAAGCTGCTCTGAGAGCTGACTTGAGAAGCTGACACGAAGAGACATGATTGGCTCACAAACTGGGCAGGATGGGAGGCCTCCACTGCCTCCATCACCAGCAGTGTCATCAATCGTCAAGCAGGAAAGTTCATCGGCTTCAGGGGGCCAAGGATGACACTTGCTATAAACGTTGGATCGCCTATCTCTGCGTGCACTTGGAACTCATAACGGTGCTTCTTCGGCACAGAACATCAAACAACTAGGCTCTAACTACCACCACCGCCACCCCACAATAAATTCGGCCAAAAGCCTGCCGAATGGTAAGCCGAGTGATCGTCTGCATGGCTGACAAAATACCACAAGGCAGCTACGCCTGACATGCTATCAAAGCTGCGGCACGCACAGTGCAGATGCTCCGAGTACCTGGGGAACCGGATGAAGAAGCAGCACCACTATAAGCTTCAAAGGCTTGAGGCGTCCGGGCACCACTGAGCGAGTCGGGCGTGGCCGTCCGTCCGGCTACAACAGAGCATGAGTGGCTGCCCCAACTAGTGAGCCACCAAGAATAAGTGCGCCCGGCGGTAGGGTAGGGACAGCAGCAGCAGCAGCAGCAGCAGCAGCAGCAGCAGCAGCAGCAGCAGCAGCAGCAGCAGCAGCAGCAGCAGCAGCAGCAGCAGCAGCAGCAGGCTAGCCAAAGACAAGCCATGATCCAGGCCAACTATTGGGAATCGCTAGAGATATCGTCAGCTGCCATCCATTCATCTCGTGCAACACATGCCGACCGGGTGCATCGGGGAGGGGGTACACAATTAATTTGCTACCAACTTGGCTATGCCTGTCTCTTTGCCTACTTAGAAGTGGGGATAGGGAGGGGCATCCTCACTTGCACCAAAGCAGCTTACCCGCGGCAGCTCCGCTGCTCAGACCGAATGCGGCTGCCACGGCATGCTGTTGCTGCTGCTGCTCCTGTTTGGCCGGCGCAGTGCTGGCGGCAGTCGCCGACGAAGTTGCTGCGGCAGCAGCCGCGTCGGGCACACGCTGCTGTCGCGCCAGTGGGTCGAACTCCTTGCTGGCAGCGCTCCGAGCCACCACTGCGGCAGCTGCCGACGACGACGACTGATTATGTCTTGGATTGCTGTCGTCCTCGGACTCGGAATCTGCCATCGGTTAGCCATCGTGCACTGCTGTCAACTCGAGCTTTGCCACCGCCGCCGCCATGCCAGCTCATGCTAGTGCACGTGGCCCGCGCAATTACGCCCGTGCCTGAGCCATTGCGCACCTGAGCCGCTTCCTGTCTCGGTCGTGTTGTCCGTGGGGCAGCGATAGTGCGGCTCCAGCGTGTCCAGCAGTTTGTTCACTCTGTCTCGGACGAGCTGCAACTCTTTCTTTATGTGCCTCACTTCGTCGTCCTCCAGCGGCAGCGCTTCGTCTCTGACTGCAAGAATCGCACGGACGCCAGCGCGGACCGGCTTAACGTGACGGGGCCAAAAGCCGGCCCTCAGAATATAAAGGAATGGCAGCGACTCAAAGCAACAGGATCGACTGAAAGAAGCCAGTCACGGGCAGCACAACGGATCACAACTACACGAAAATCAGCAGCTGAATTATGTGCGCTCAAGAAATGCAACTGCATTCGTAGGCCATCTCACTCACTCGACCGACATACTCACCGAACACCACCAACTTGAGCACCCTGTTGCACGATTGCATGGCAAACGCTATGTCGGCTGAATCAAATATAGTCACGAGGTCATTATCTGTGAAAGAAAAACGCCTCTGTATGATGTCACCTAAAATGCAACTACCAAGAACCTTTCCCAGTTGTGTATTGAGGGCACGCGTGCCTCACACCACGCAATGTATACCTCTAGACAGCCACGAATCAATCCCAGAGGTAATGCAATGCAGATACAATTTTCTCAAGCATATTCAAAGCCTAATCGGCAATCAGTAAGTAGCAGTATGCATCTGTGCCACAAGAAAAACTACAGACGAATAGAAGGAACAGTGGACCAACAAAAAGCAATAAAATGCCAACTTCACTAGGATGATGGGGAGGTGAGAAAATCGGCAAAAAGGTAATTGGTAGCATTGCTCACAGCTAACGAGTATTATTATTAACACGAAAAAAGAACCATACAGAGCTAAATGCACAGGTTTTCAAGTAAAAAGGGTTTATTAACATAGGCATCATACAGGTGATAGGGGTGCACACAGAGAGCAGACGGTAACAATTTAAGTAAATGTAGGAGATCCATTTGGTAAAATTAAGCCACTGAAAATTAGTAAGCCATATCTCTTGACAGCTTTGATCAGTAGCATCCCTCTTGCCAGCTTGGTTGCTTAGTACATCCATTAACAAGCCTTCTCTGCCTTGCTACCAAAGCCGATTCATCCTAACGATATGAACGGCAACATATGAAAACATTAGTCAGGTGCTAGTAACAAGAGATAGCATGGCTAATGCAGTGCAAGATCAAGACCAGACCACATGACAAAGAGAGAGAGAGAGACAGAGAGAGAGAGAGAGAGACAGAGAGAGAGACAGAGAGAGAGACAGAGACAGAGACAGAGACAGAGAGAGAGAGAGAGAGAGAGAGAGAGAGAGAGAGAGAGAGAGAGAGAGAGAGAGAGAGAGAGAGAGAGAGAGAGAGAGAGAGAGAGAGAGACAAACACCGAGAAGATCACTTGCATACATTAATGAACTTCGGGGTACTGGTAATAAAATACAATTCATTTGTATAGCCCCCTAAGAGAACTTAATCTCTATTTGGGTGCTTCACATGTGCTACAGGGCTCGAGCCCACGAATTCGGTCGTCAAGTACATTCATCTTGACCTTGGTTCGAGGCAAGCACCTTAACCATTAGGCCAAACCAGCATGTACCAGCCTCAGAGCACAGCTACACATCCCGAATTGCAGACACAGCCAGCTCGAAAACTACATGCACGCTGCAAATCAAGCTAAAACCTCCAATAATAGCAGTTTTAAACAAAGCATAGACCACCACCAGCCAGCTCAAGATAGGATCGCACATAAGCAATATGTTTTGCGGCATTTGCTGTCTGCCACCACGGTGGTGGTGCGGGAAACATAAAATTAGCCTGCTTAGTCAGTATCTGACTCAGTTCTTGTGTTCCGACATCGGCGCAATGTCCGAAGCATGTTCGTGGTAGTGCTTAAAAAACTCGGCATGATAAGCTGTGTCCCATGTTCCAGGTGGCCTCTTTCGAAAACAGTGTATCAGAAACTGTATTGCACACCGAAACCAGGTTTGAATCATCTGATGCTGCTCATTCACACAGTATAAGTCAGACAAGCTTTGAGCATGCTGCCCAAAGTAAGATTGACAATGTGTTAGCACGAGCAACTACCCAAACATGCTTTCAGATAAACAGGGAATAAAAGTGATGCATGCAAAACTGTTTCCAAAGACTTGGCTGACCTCATATAGGCATGAGGTTTTCCACTGGGGAGTTGCTAAGAAAGCGACCGATATAGAAAACAAAGTCGTGCTTTTTTCAGTGAGCATTAAGCTTCCTAAAAACGACATAAGAGGCAGATCATGGTGTGACCCAACCAACCATCACAGAGATCAGAGTCTGCGGCAATAATTGTGACGAATGACGCAAGAGCTGAGCACAGGTTAGGACAACAAACATGTCTCGGACTACCACTAAATCAAATAATGCAACTGGTTGCAATCATTGTACCGGTTCACGAAATCCACCTGCACTCTAATTTCCACTTCATGCCACACACCGACAAACCAAAAGACAGCTGCTAGTCGGAGCCGACTACATTTAACATTATAATCAGCATGCATCGAAATTCCAGCGCTTTATTCCCTCCAGCAGCCGATACCGGTTGCTGGAATGAAAGCAAGGATGCAATCATTATCATTAGATCTGCTTACGGGTTAAGCAACTGGAAGAAGTCGGGTGTCTCTCGGCAAGGGTTCCACCTCGACTGGAATCACAGGTTCCCATTTGAGCACAAGTGTCGTCTCAGTCTAGAGGTAAGGCACTAGCACTTCACGACCGTATCGTGGCTTCGAGTCCTGCAGCAGGCAGGATCCTTATTTGCCCGATGCCTGCTCGGACACCTGCAGGGATCTACTGCTACACGAAGCACCTACAGCACCTGATGCATCCATAACACCTGTCGATCTTTGAAAATCACACACGGAGAATGCCAGGCTGCCAAACCAATATTACCAACGCAGAGGTCAAAGGACTGAGCTGAACTGAGCTGCCAACAAGGGAACTCAATGGCAGGGGTGCCTTCATAGAAGCAATAGCAAGCATAATACGAAAACGATAAAGCAGCCACATACGGTAGCAATACCTTCGTCTCGATACTTAATGGTTAAGTCATTTCCACTGCTGAGTTTATTGCGATAAACTCGAAGCACCATGAGGACCAATTCATCATATGTCAAGTCATCGTTGTGGATCATTATCTTTCGTATGTCATTCCCTAGCTGGACTTTGATGACAGTCTTTCCACTGAGGTCGACAAACGACATCTAAAAAGGTAAGTCGCGACATGTACGGTAAGCCACAAGTACACACTGCTAAAAAAAAAAGAATTAGGGCTAGGCTCCATTTCCAGAGTAAGTACAGTGCCTAGAAAGATGTTTAGCTCTCTTTGGGTGCTATATAAAATGTCTTTATTATTATTATTACTAAAACGTGGGTGTCTGGTCCTGAAAATGACCCAAGCCTTGGGTTAAAACACTATGGAGGAACAAATGGAAATTCCGTGCCAGCGATTTCCATAAGTGTATGCAAAGCTGCACTGACAACAATAAACAGACCTGTACAAGGATAATGTTGTTCACAGTCACCAGGAGTGCCCTAACTTCACTTCTATGGTGCCTGTTCAAGAAAATGTCAGAATAAATAGATTCCAATATTGACTTCAAGCAGCAGTTAGTATAAAAAACTAGAGAACCTTATCATCTGTCCACAGATTTTAGCATTCTGAATAGGCAGGAGGCAAGGCCAAGACTTTTGAGATGACCCTGGCTATAGCAAACAAAATCTAGGTATAGTAAGCAAACTTTCTGAGTGCATAGTAATTATGTGCAACGACGTGTTTAGGAAATACTGATGGTACAAGAAAAGAGAGTCAGAGCAATAACCTACTGCTCCACAAACTTCCAGGCCGTGTCAACAGCATCAGATTTAGGCTGCAAGGGGAACTATCTCTACAGAGTCTAAAGTTCAGCAAACAGATTCTGACGTCACTGTACAAACCAGACATCGATACACAGAGAATAAACATGGCCAGACACAAGCTGTTTTTAAGTGACTACTGGAATATGTAGATCTTCTGAAACATTGCCATGTCTTGATCAGGCACTCCGGAAGTAAAATTTTGGCACTGATTACGGAAACAGGTGAATGACATCGTTTTCTGAACCGGCCAATATTCAGGCCTTTATGTTTACTGCCGATCGGATGCTTTTGATCCAACCTTACGAAAGCTCTTGACAGAATTTCCCGTCCTTCTTCAATGGCGTCTAAGCCGAGCCTTAGGTCATTGTTGGGGCCCAGCAATTATACTTTTGACGTTTAATTTTATGGGGGTCATACATTGGAGGTTTACTAAAGTTTTTGTTTAAGAATTGATTCTTCATTGCTGACTTACCTTTGAATGGCCTTAATAATCCAAGTTTCACAAAAATCCACGGGAAACTGTCAATTAGTTGACTTTCAGATGCCCAAATAAAAATAATGCTATGTCGACCATCAACCATGACCTCAGACCATCGCTAGGTCGGCACAATACTTGGCAATCCTCGTTGTGATCTAACAAATAGTTTTACCAAATTCTTTAAAAGTAAAATAGCCAATATCATTCTGTTCCTACTATAAAATCCCTATACCACATCTAGATTATTGGAATTCCCTATGTTCAGGACTCCTGACCTATGCCACTAATCGTCTGAAACTGGTGCAAAACTCAGCAGCTTGTCGACTCTTTCGTCAACTGTATGGCTGCCACGTCATCCTACTTCTGCCTGAGCTTCACCACTCAAGCACCTACTTTTCGAGTGCCCCTCATCTTGCATCGGTATCACGGCCACTGCACTGCAACGGTTTAGGTCCTACCACCTGGTTTGGCCCATGGGTTAAGGTGCTTGCCTTTGATGATCGAGGTCAAGGCAGATGCATTTAATGACTGAGATCGAGGGCTCAAGCCCTGCAGGATATGTGAAGTGCCTGGATAGAGATTAGGTTCTCTTATGGTGCTATACATAAGAGTTATATATTTTTTATCTCAGTTTAGGTCTTATCAGAGACTTTAAAGCATTGATGTATACGGGCCACAGTCATCAGTCGGGCTTCTAAAGTACTGGGTACCCCAAGGCTCTGTGTGTGGTCCATATCTTGTCACAATTTATACTCCCCCTCTTGAAGATGTAATTGCCAAGCACAATCTAGGCTCTCATATCTACCCAGATACTACACCCAAGTTGGTCGATTAAAACTGTGATAATAATAATACATTTACATTTGTATAGCACCCTAAGAGAGCTAATTGCTTTCTAGGCACTTTATAATTGCTGTAAGGGAAGCAGAATCAGATGGCTAATGGTAACATCGATGTGTCAACAAGCATAACATGGCCGGAGGTGACACGCACAGTATCAACATGCAAACATGGTCAGTAGCAGCATGCACAGTGCCAACACGCATAAGCACATACAGGCCAAATCACAAGGACCGACTAAATGCTGTGGAAAACAAATGGACTATAGCTTCTTTTTATATACATCAAGTCGGGGGGGGGATGTTCTAACGTCCGTTGATAGTAAGTTCCGTGCTTAGGGAGCATATGAACTAAAGGCAAGGTCTCCAAAGAATGTGAGGATGCTTCGAGGCACAGCTAAACGACTTGAGTCAAGAGAGCAGGAGTTACAATGCCTAGCCTATGTGGGAAGCAGTTCTGATAGGCAGGTCAAGCAAGAGCATGAAAGAACATAAAAATTAGCGACAAAAACCTTGATGTTGAGGCAATGCTTGACAGGGAGCCTGCACAGGTCGGTGGGGTGCAATGCGATGTGGCAACTGCAACGTTTACGACAAACAAGCCATTCTGCATGGTCGCATACCACTGTAAGCTTCTGATTGCATTGGCCGGAAGACCTGCAAGCAGTAGTTATCAGTAGTCGAGACGATGTCACAGATGCATGCATGCATTTAGTACCATTAGGATACGTGCCTTTAATATGATTTTTTTGCTGTGCCAAGTAAATTGGTACTGCTGGGCATCAATTTTATTCATCAAGGAGCAAGATATCGAACATCCTTCCAAACCTGTACTGCAGCTTTTCAACATTTCTTCTCATTTCGTGGGCTTGCAGTGGTCGAGTCAGACCCCGGACCATCTACCCGATTGACATCACTTGGAATAGGTTCAGCATCGTCTGAGAGCTTTAGGCAGTAAAATCAGGTCACTGGCCGAATTTTCGGACATATTGGAAACGGTTTGGTGTGCTATACAATCGAATGCAATTCTGATCTTGTCCTGTCCACACCAGCCCGAATAGCAGGCGTGGCTGCTACTTGGAGGAGGGTCACACCCTAATAGCGCACGTGCTTCTATTGATCTCGGTGTAGTTGTCATGCTAAATAAACCATGCGCTGGGCTAGTGTGTCTAGTTTGGCATTAATTTCGCCCTTATGGCCAGCCGGATAGATTTTAAAACTGCCTATTGCAATAGTCGACCAGGCGACCACAGTTGGGTGGGTGGGTGTGTCAAAACGTACGGTTGATAGTGTGTATGGTAGCTAGCATAAGAGCTGGTAGCAGGCAATTAAGAATTGACAACTTTTATATTCGAACATTTGCAATCAGGCGATTAAAGTTGGTGCAAAACTCCGCAGCTAGGCTTGTCTGTCGTGAGCGTCGCAGTTGCCACATCACACCACTTCTCGCCGACCTGCACTGGCTACCAGTCAAGCAACGGATTGACTTCAAGGTTTTGTCGCTCACTTTTAGGTCACTTCATTCTTTTGCTCCAGCCTATCTCTCAGATTTACTCCCCCACCAGGCCAAGCATCGTACCACCCGCTTTTCAGGATCCAACAGTTTACCAAAACCTCGTACAAACCTCAAATCCTTTGGAGACAGTGCATTTAGCTCGTATGCTCCCACAGCCTGGAACTCCCTCCCGACCTGCATCAGAACATCCCCTGACCTGACCACATTTAAAAGAAACTTAAAAACATACCTATTTAGGACAGCATTTAGTGACTGTGCATGCTGCCACTAACCACATTTGCATGCTGACCCTGTGCATGTCAACCTTAACTATATTATTCTTTTTGTTTATTATTCTAGCATGATTTTACTCACGATTCAATTGCATTTCCCTTTGCAGCAAATGTAAAGCGCCTAGAAAGAGATTGAGTTCACTGATGGCCCTTAATCAAGTGCATTATTATTATTATTATTAACTTTTGAACCGGGTCAGGCAGTGCAAACGCCTTTTACCGATGGGCTAAGGCCCAGCCGTATAGAAAGAGATTTGAATTCTATTTGAACACCATACAAATCTACCACTATTACGATTTTCATTTTTATGAAGATCTGCGTTCACCAGACTGCGCCTCTGGAAAGACCAGCCCACTTATTCCCTTTGCAGCAAATGTGAAGCGCCCAGAAAGAGATTGAGTTCTCTGAGGGCGCTTTATCAAGCGCACTATTATTATTATTCTTATGACATCACTAGCCGTGGCAAGGGGCGGCTACGGATTTTCAACTCACCTCTGTTAAGAGATCACAACTACCCCAATCTATTCAAGCACCATTTCAACTGCTTCAATGATAAACTTATTAGAGTAATCATGAATAGAAGAACTTCCAAATGGACTTTAAGAGTCCACATACACTTGGTTGAAGGTTTGTATAACAGGCTACTCAGTCGGGCTAGCCCCTAATTGGGCAGAGGTAGGAAGAGAAGGCAGTTACACAACTGGTAAGATTTGATTGAGACTGATAGAGACGGCTTTGCCCGTCATTATCAACGGTTGCTAAGCCGTAGTCTTACAAATTTAAGGTAAGCTCGGTCGAGCAAAGGTTTTTACCTCTCCTTTTTCCTTTTGCTTTCTAAAAAGAGTTTTCTTTACTTTCTCTTTTTAAATTTGGAGATCAATCTCAAATGCCATTACAGATGGCCCTGAGTGTCTCATATTCTTTTGCATGATGGTCCAAACATAACACTTATACTCAAGTGCAAAAGTATTCGTGATTGGTGACATAGAGTACCATCGTGCTGCTATCATGTCAGCCAATTGACCCTAGCGATCGTCTAAAAGCACTGAAAACATGCAAGCGACGTGTTATCCTCTACAATCTGTCCCACGTATGGTGGAAATGGCTGACACCGAGAGCTTGGCTCGGCCAACCTGAGTGCACAAAGAACTGATCTGTTGCCCTCGCTGTACGCTAGGGGTCGCAATCCATTTGCCAAACGCAGACCTCCCCCACAACGACTCTGGCACAGGGCAACCCAACGTTTTGGATGACCTCTATGAACACGCTCCAATCCACAACCCCCTTCAATGGGGGTGAAGAGCTGGGGTGAAGTGCTAGCTCCGACGCCGGTAAGCGAAAGACACGACCAAACGCGCACACTTTCACACCACCCACACTTGAGTGTACACAGTAAGCAGCCCTGAGGCCCTGAGTACTCGTCACTTTTTTCTACGACCAACGAAAGCCCCTCCCCCCTCCTCCGTTTGCCATTTCCGCGGATCCTAAATTTACCCCGATAAAAGACCCAGACCACTAGGCAACAACATGCTGGTGGCGTTTGAAGCGAGATGGGCAGCTCACTCCGATTTCCAAAATCGAGCTGGGGAGGGGGATAGTCCGCAAACCAGCGAGAATAACTAGGACAGAAACGAGCCCTAACCAGCCTCGGTTCCTCCCCTACGTGGCTTACGTCGAACGCCATCTCGTGCAGGGTGTCAACGTGGCGGTCCACAACAAACGATCGTTCAGAGAATGCTACTGCGGCCGACAGAATAAAGTAGTGGGCCCCAGATATTTACGCAGATGACACCATCTAGGTTATGGGCCACGACGCGTGTTAAATTAATCTGAGAGAGCAGCTAAAACCCAAAAGCGCAGCGCCGCTGTCGCGCCCCATTGCTGTCGGAAGCCGCGACACACAGAATTGGCAGGCTGAGCCGGTGCTCGCTCGGGAAAGCTCCTTATAATGACACGCTCGCTCGGGCAGTACGCAAGACTACTGCACCAAAAACAGCTCCCTTCATTGTCAGCTCACCTTCACACCTGTGAGGCAGACGCTTCTTCACCAGGAGAAGGTAACCTGCCCAGTCAGCAACACTGCTGCGGCTACCGCGAACGCCGTGAAGCAGAGCCCGTGACTCGGCGATCGAGTCTGAGCAATCACTTCCGGTACCACAAAGAGTGTGCCTGAGTCTAGAGTGAGAAAACTGGTAGTCTGTGGACACATGCAAGTATATTAAATCTTAAGATAATGTCAGATAAAAATTCGATGAGAGCGACTGTTCGTATTCGTATATGCGAGCGAGTTCTGATATTCGATCGGCAATGGCGGTCGCATCCGCGGAACGCGCCGACGTTAACGCTATCGATTGTTTCTATCGACGGTGGACTAACATAACCAGACCGCCTGCTGGCGGTCCTGTTTGAACGAATGCAGCTGCGTTTCCGATTTTTTATTCTTGTCTGTTTGTTGTATCACATGCGTACTTCGGCTGTTCGTGTTCGCAGTTGAAATGAACTCTTTGAATAATAATAATACACATTCGATAAAGCGCCCTCAGAGAGAGCGGTTGTTCGTATTTGTATATGCGAGCGAGTTCGGATATTCGATTGGCAATGGCGGTCGCGTCCGCGGAACGCGCCGACAGGTACGCTATCGATTATTTCAATCGACGGTGGACTAACATAACCAGACCGCCTGCTGAGGGTCCTGTTTGAACGAATGGAGCTGCGTTTCCGATTTTTTATTCTTGTCTGTTTGTTGCATCACAAGCGTACTTCGGCTGTGCGTGTTCGCAGCTGCAATGAACGCTTTGAATAATAATAATACACATTTGATAAAGCGCCCTCTGAGAACTCAATCTCTTTCTAGGCGCTTCGCATTTGCTGAAAATGAAACACGATCGAATTGTTAGTGGTTCTAGAGGATTCAAGCTGAGAGCTTATGTAGGGCCCCGAACTTTGTCTGGTAAACCACAACAGCCGAAAAGAAAGCCACGTGCACAAAGTGAGCATGTCCGCTCAACTGTTACATGGCGCGATGTAGCTGGCCGTAAATGGCACATGCTGCTGTGCATCCATCAGTAGGATACAAATTTTGAGATTATTTATTATTATTATTTTATATTTATATTTTATATTTTATTATTTATATTGTTTTATATTATTATTTGAAATTATACAAATTTTGAGATGCATTTTCGTTCCACGTTCCTCGCGCTTCACAACTGACGATTGCAGGCGTCGATGTTTCGAGTGGCCCGAAACGCGTCGTCAGTAAGCGTAGACAAAGGCTCGATGCGCAACCGACTCGTAATCGTGATCCTACCTTCTTCCTATTTTATTCCTATAATTTTTTATCCTTGAACTTTCGAGCGTTTGATCGAGCGTCGAGACATTCTATTTTTTCTCAGAGCTCCATCCATAAAGAGGTATGAGAGACAGTGTGCCTCCGAGTTGGGCGAAAGGAAATGGCGAGTACGATGACGTCTGGCGAGGGCTTGCTGGCTGCGGAAATCATTGTTTGCTAGGCTACACTATGCGGTCTCAAGTCGGAGCGCGAAGTGCCATAACAAAAATAGGCTTTTTTCAATGGACGTTGGCTCTCCACGATAGCTCCCATCAGTCGTTGCACGTTTTGCACGTGTCCGCCCTTCTTCCTGTTCTCGACTGCTTTCTTCCTACGTCGCTTTAATCCCAGATCAATCTAACTAGTAGTTCATTAGCACCACGGGTCT
This sequence comes from Cristatella mucedo, assembly GCA_009760855.2. Classification (NCBI taxonomy): domain Eukaryota; kingdom Metazoa; phylum Bryozoa; class Phylactolaemata; family Cristatellidae; genus Cristatella; species Cristatella mucedo. Next base: position 8,000,215 of record WPIO01000009.1, read on the forward strand.
ACTTTTTAGCAGTGGCTACATTTATAGGGTTCGTCCGGATTCGGACTAAAGCCACTGACGAGCCTCGTTCTCGAGCGATCGCCTTACTGGCTAGGTTTAGACGGTCTAACACAATTCTAACCATTCGATCATGCTTACTTCGCAGCAAATGTTAAGTGCCAAGACAGAGATCGGATTCTCTGAGGGCACGCTATAACAAATGTATTGTATCATTATTCTTCCAACAGTGCAGCCTCGCTCAAGACGAGACCTGCCCCTTCCGCCATGCAAGCAAGAATAAGCATTCTGTGAAACTATACATGGGTAACTTATGCCGTACTCAACGATGGAGGATGGAGGTAGTGCCTCCCGTTTCGAGCCTTGTGAGAGTTGCTCGATTTGAAAGATGCTGCATTTGGTTAGCCGTAATGGCACACTAGGTAAGTCGGTTGCTTTTCATGACCATAATCCCGAGGTCATGGGCTCGAATCCTTCAGCAGGCAGTCCTTTATTGCCACTGCAAGCGATGGTGATGGTAGTAAAGGCTCTTCTGTCGCTATATAAAAGATACTGTTAAAACAGCTAGCATTTACTTATTTAGCTACATTGCTTACCAGTCATTCCTCAAGTTGTCGAAATATTAGGTAAGCTGGTCATTTCATTAGCAAGTTCTTATAACACCGGCCTTGGCCTGCTTCGGAATGACCCAAGCTAATGCAGGGTAAAGTCATTTGGTTTCACCAAAGGGCCTAACTTGTAGCTGCTGACGAAAGTATAAGAACGCCAAACTTGGTCATTAATCTAAAGTCGGCTTCGTAAACTAGCGACAAGTCAGATGTATCGTGATGAGGCCTCCTTCATCAAGAATAGTGGGGAGTGGCAGCTCGATGGTACAAGCTTTGATCTGGCTAACCGCCAAAGCATATGCTCATATGTTGATGAGATACCCTGAGCTCCAAATGGCAAGTGCCTAATGTGGCCAAACAAAGTAATGACCACAGCCCAATCGCTTCTGCTGTCGGTCGCCATGCCAGTCGTTTGCTTAGGCTCAAATCGTGTATATCTGCCTAAATCAACCCCACGATACCTTTGTCCCTGGTAAGTGAAACATGTAGGACGAAAGTGGGAAGCAACACAGCAGCTCGCTCGAAAGTCGTAAAGCTAACAGGAAGACACAATGTAGGAAGAAAATTAGGGAGGAGCTAGGTCCTTCTAAAACCCTGCTTTAGCCAAAATGTGGAGCCAGCTTTAGCCAAAAGCAGTCCACGTTCCATTACATGTTTTACGAACTTGCTGGCTAGGTTACTCCTTCCTGATAATGCAGGCAGAAATGAAGGAAAAGTGCGAGGTTGGACGGCCTGAACGCAAAAGAAGCCATTATTTCCTTGCTCCAAGATATTATAGCGATCCACTTTAGACTGAAGCACTACCCATAACAAGGGCTTCCGAAGAATTAGGCAAGGTACTTGTAACCACATGCTCAATTTACTCAAATGTAAATAGCCTTTTACTTTGCAGCACCGGGTTGGTACCCAGGGGCGAAGCTTGGATTTTCGTGTAAAGGGCAAGACCAGTAACAAACAATTGTAGCACTTTCTAAGTGGACCTACAAAAAATCCAAGCCCATATCCCCAACAGACTGCCCTGCCCTGCTCCTGCCCGATATTTGGGGGGGAGGGGCACACGTTGCTGCACTCGTCGACGAAAGCTGCCCTGCCTCAGCATATGATGATAGTACCATTTTAGAATTCCCGGAAACCGGCTGTAAAATATTTTTATAAACCACAACAGAAATAGTGGCTATAGAACTACAAAAAAGGTCGTCACTGCAAAACTGTAAGACAGGCCTCGCCTAGCCCGGGGTCCTGCCTGAGCCAGAGACTGGCTGCAGGCTGACGATCGAAGAACCATCATTAGCATTGCCACTGAGTAATAGCTGAAAAAACCCCTGCTCGCTTTCCATTAGAATGAATTGGAACTGCAATCTAGACTCGACCCACATCTAGCGATGATAAAACTAACTTACTAGTTATGGGCAAACCCAGTGTGATTAAGAGATTGGAAAGGCTGTCTCTCAAAATTGGCTCTGCCAGCATATCTCCTGTCGAATCCGCTCGAAATCTAGGTGTCTTATTCCAAAGCGACATCTCGTTAGACGACCACATCAGCTCCACAGAAAAATCTGCCTATTTCAGCTTCATAACATTGCTAAAATTTGGGCTTGTTTAGATAAGGATACCACGTCCAAGTTGGTCCATGCATTCGAGACATCCCGTCTCGACTTCTGCAACTCACTGCCTACTGGCCTACCAGCATCAGGCGATTGCAGCTGGTGCAAAACTCTGCAGCTAGGCTTTTCTGTCGTGAGCATCGCAGTTGCCACATTACTCCACTTCTCGCCGACCTGCACTGGCTACCCGTCAAGCAACGGATTGACTTCAAGGTTTTGTCGCTCACTTTTAGGTCACTTCATTCTTTCGCTCCAGCCTATCTCTCAGATCTACTCCCCCACCAGGCCAAGCATCGTACCACCTGCTTTTCGGAATCCAACAGTTTACCAAAACCTCGTACAAACCTCAAATCTTTTGGAGACCGTGCATTTAGTTCGTATGCTCCCAAAGCCTGGAACTCCCTCCTGACTTTCGTCAGAACATCCCCTGACCCGACGACATTTAAAAGGAACTTAAAAACACACCTATTTAGGACAGCATTTAGTGGGTCCCTGTGATTCGTCCTTGATGTGCTTATGCATGCTTGACACTGTGCATGCTGCCACTAACCACATTTGTATGCTGACCCTGTGCATGTCACCCCTAACTATATTATTTTTTTTGTTTATTATTCAAGCATGAATTTACTTACCATTCAATTGCATTTCCCTTTGCAGCAAATGTAAAGCAACTAGAAAGAGATTAAGTTCTCTGTGGGCGCTTTATCAAGTGCAGTATTATTATTATTATTAGCGACTATCGCTTGCTTTGGGCAAAAACTGATGCTTTGACCGCAGCTTTCAAATTTTTGTTTAGTGCTACAGCCTCCTACCAGCACGTCGACGCAACACATTTGATCACAGTGCCCCAGTTAGACAAGTGCATTTCTCTCATCTGATACTGCAAAGCAGTCATTTGGGCCTCTCTGCTTCGTTTGTTGACCTTTGTGACATGATTTTGTGTGCCATGATAGCAGCTAGACTCCATGGTGATCATTTCTAGACGACTGCACCAGAGAGCATAAAGCGATAACTGCTTTGATAAAGTCTGTCCTGTATTCACCATGCGGCTATCTGGAGCCATGCGACTTTTCACTGCTCAAGACACCGGTTGTGCTTCGCATGGAGCACTTCTGTGCTGAGGCTCAAGTTCGTTGTGAGGTCTATGGGGACACGAGTATTAATTTCAAGTCACTAGACCGCGAACTAGATGTTTTTCCTTGAACAATGTAGAGTCTTATAAGGGGATTCATAAAAAGTATTGCACAAGCTACGAGCATCTACGAAGCTCTGAATAGTTACATAGCTCATCGACAACTTGGAATCATGTAGCTACTGGCGCACTTCCCACCAATCTAGCATTTTAACACCAACCCGTGCAGCAAAGCTGTAGTGACTATTGACGGATCATGACGAATCTAAGCATATGCTAGAGCGTCACTAGCAATCAATCTCATCAATCTCTCAGAAGTTACAGCTGAAGTAAGGTATCACGTCGTAAGAGAATTGGTGATCAACAGCCACCGTGCTAATATCGATGCCAGTGAGAAGATAGGATCTCAAATAATCTGATCTATTGACAACCGAGCATACAAGGCAGCTGAGCCCCTTAGTGAACACAGTTTGCCATTATTTGCAGCCATGCATTAATAACTGCACTTTTCAGCTGCAATATGCAAATGCACCTTCCACAGCACGTTTAGTTACTGCACTCAAACAAACTTGACAGTCATGTACAATAAAAAAACCAAGGCTCTCAGGGCTGGCTGCCTACACCAGAGAGCCACCAGCTCATTAGGCCACTACGACGAAGTGCCGTACTGATCCATTTTCGATTCTTGAGCCTGCTGACCCACAGCTAGCTTGTGAGTGTCAGCTGGGACAAAGTACCATCCTTTGTAGTCACCTTTTTCTCGCATCATCTGCTTCACGTCATGCTCAAGCATCCTGCAATAAATAAAACTCATAGCATAGGGAAGGCAGCAAAAACGCAGGAAATCACTAGCATGCTGAAATGTAGCAACTGGAAACAATAATAATACATTTGTACCCGAGAAATGAATCTCTTTCTATGCACTTAATAGATTCTGTATAGACAGCATTACCAAATGATTGGTGGTAACATCCGGAAGTGGCAGTAATAGTGTAAGCAGGTACATGCACACGAAGTGCGAATTACAAGACCAATCAAATGCTGGAAAGAAAAACATCCACGAAATTAATGTAATGTAATGTATCTCCATCTGTAACCCCCACAAAGACTAGGTAGAGGTTGCACAGGTATGAAACACCGCGGGGTTTGCCAAAAGCACTTCCAATAAAGCATAAACCATCAAATAAAATATTGTGGAGTACCTGAGTTTTCTTTTCTCATTCTCGTGAAACAGATAGTGCACGTATTTTTCATAGGCTTTCTCTGGTGGATCGTACACGTATCTCGCAAACCATCGCTGGATGGGTCCCTAAACAAATATGCAGAACATAGGTTCGTGACTAAGTATACCTATGCATCAATGCTCGCATGAGCACAGGTACGTACAAATTCTTGTGACGAAACTTCGTGCTCAGCAAACAAACTTGCTTATCGTATGCCACGAACGCTTGCACGCCCGGTTAAATACCATCAAATTATGAGTGCATCTGTTGCCAGGGTAGCATGCAACAAGCCGGTCGACGCTGCAATGGTTATACATGCCTTATGGTATTCCCAGTGCTTAGGTTCATAGTCCTCAGGGATTTCTGCAAGTTCTGCAGGGCCTGAAATAAGAAACGACACAGCTGATTTGGCATATTGGAAAGCTTTGTAAAAAAGTGAGTTTTACATTTGAGCTGCTTCGCTTTATGCCTGGTTTGGCACAGTGGTTAAGGTGCTCGCCTCGACCAAGGTCTGGCAGAGGTCGTGGGGTCGAGCCCCGTGGTATATGTGAAGTGCCTGAATAGAGATTAAGTTCTCTTAGGGCGCTATACAGATGAATTATTTTTATTTTAATGTTAACCGGTTTTGTTAAATAGCTGCAAAATTAGTGATAAGACTTTAAATTAGCAGGCAAACACTTATTCGGTGACTATCAATCAAGATTCTCAAAAGGAAAGAAGCTGAAAGCAAACGGCATTCTTGCCAGCAACACCGGTTGGTAAAATTTCAAGCTTTGCGTGAACAAGTACTGGAGGCATGAACTTCAAAAGATTCAAAATTGTACTGAGGCACCGTTAACTGGCCCGGGTCAGAGGAACAGTTGGTGCAAAAATAGGCCATAGGAGCAATATTTCAAGCGGATAATTCGGGGGAGATAATGAAGAGGCCTAGCAGTGGGGTCCTTGAAGTTGATGCCCTGATTGATGGGAACACCACTGCAGGTCACATGGAGTAGCGGTCTAATGTTGAGCATAGCAAACGATGTTGCTGCAGACATATTTTGAACCCTTCTACGACTTACCAACAAGGACATTTGCAAGGAAAATGACGGCTCCGATGGGGATAAGGCCGAGCATGATAAAGAAATGCAGGTCATCTTTATATCTTGTCCATTCGAACTGCGACGACTTGATGTTCATGTGACGGCCTTCACTCATGTATCTCTGCAGTGCACTGCTGACATCTGCAAAAAGAGAATGGATCTCGCATAGGCACATAACGATCCCCAATGCCCTCCGTGTGAGTTCCAGTGCACCTACTACTAAAGCTCTTTATTAACATTGCTACCAGCATGCTCCTGACAACAAGAGCTAAGGCAACACTTCATTTCTGCTCTGGCAACAGAGAGGCATGTCAGACTGTACCGATGGCAAGTCACATTATAAGAAACAACGTGTGAGTTAGCTCATAGGTATCGACAACGTCAAATGAAGCACAGGCCGTGCTATATGGGCAGGGAACAGAAAAAAAGCCAGACCATCAAGAGATTAAGGGTCAAAGAGGGAGAGTGAGGCCGGGATGTGGGGAGAGAGAGAGAGAAGGAAAGAAGGGAAAGAGTAATCGAAAAAGATATCAACCTCATATATGTTCATTCGTGTCAAGACCAGTCTTGCCTACTATATCAAATATTTTCCAATCGTGCACACTCTAGCACACTGCTTTGCATCAGTCACTCTTTCCTCAAGCCGAGCCTGCTAGTAGCGACGGCAGAAGTTACTCGAGGTACACACGTGGCTGCTAAATAGTGAGCTAAAACCGAGCGAGTGAATGCAAACTCATGACAAATTATAAAGATTGGCATGGAGACCACCTGGTTCTGCCATTGCTGTCTTTGCATCCCCATCTGTAACTTCACAAGACTACACAGGACAAATCAGGTGTGAGATGGAGTTTTGTCTATAGGGCACTCAAAGCCCTAGTGTCTTTTGGCATTTCAAAGAACAAAGATAAGAAAAATGAATCTTAGCTGATTTAGCAGCCTCATTTGTATAGCAACAGAAGAGCCTACCGGCTGTCACCATTGCTTGCAGTTGGCAATAAGGGATCGCCCACTGCAGGATTCGAACCCACGACCTTGGTCGTGAAGAGCAAGCACCTAACCTCATGGGCTATCACGGCCCTTGCAAGTAACAGTAACAAGTAACAGTAACAGCTTATTCAGGAGGACAGTCATACAGAAGATCATACAGCCGCACAGGAGCAGGGAGAATATGGTGTTTTGGCAGAGCTGTGGAAGTGCTATCCACAGTCAAGGATCTGCAGAGCTAACACTGTCAGCAACGGTCTTTAAAGTGAATAAATGAAAACGTTATGCAGCTACTGGTGGACCTGCAATTGCTTAAATTCGCAATCGCTAGCTGGCATGGCCGGTACAGGTGCTGGGCATGGCCAATCACACCACTCGATGACCCTCACCTCGAGCTGTTGTCGTGCTCTACTGTAGGCACCACTATAACAGCAAATGCAAGCTCAGGCACCAATGCCGCGGCACATATAAGACATGCACAGGCAGTGACATTGCCAGGATTTTCATCGTGTGGGGGTAAGACCCACAAATTTTTCACGTAGGGAAGGGCTAGAACCGAAGCTAATGAAAAATGATAGTGCAAAATCATTATGTTTATTTGACACAAACTCGGTGGTTGCTCATAAAGTTGAATAAAGACATAATTTCGTCGTTTGTGATGAAAGGGGTAGAGGAATAGGGCTGGCCCAGGTCGCAGCCCCTCGGTAATGGGCAAATGCCCTTAGCACCTTGGCTCATCCACTGCGTGCAGGTTCTTAGGCATCCATTGCATTGCAGCCTTTGCTATCACATAGATTCTTACTTGACTAAGAAGAGGTGAAGCCTCGGCAGGTAATGCTAAGCAAACGATCATAACATGATATCACATTCCGCTAGCTAACAACTAAAAAAATACTAGTGATGTATGTAATTGTATGTCCATCTGTTACTCCACAAAGACTAAGAGGGCGTTAAAAAGCAAACGATCATAACATGATATCACATTCTGCTAGCTAACAACTAAAAAAATACTAGCGATGTAATGTAATTGTATGTCCGTCTGTTACTCCACAAAGACTAAGAGGGTGTTACCAGGGAGAGTTTTCTATGGCACACTTAAGACCTAAGCAGCCTTAAGACCTAAGCATGCTGGGTGGGCACGAGGTAACTTTCTCACACTATATAAGAAACGTGGCATGGCAGCAAAAAAAGAACCAAGTGAGTTTGGAGGATGGTTTCTCAGCTATCAATTCGTCATGTCCACAGCATGTTAAGGCTTCGGACGGCAATGGGAAAATGCAACGAGGGCACGCCAATGTTTGCATCAGTAACTTCTGAAAGGTTTCATCAAGCTGAGGAATCTGTGCGCATCTCCAAAAAGAAGCAAGCATTGCCGTCATACCAACGATTTATCTTAAGAATAATAATTAGTAGTTTGCATAGTGCTCTAAAATAACTTGATCTCTCTCTCTCTCTCTCTCTCTCTCTCTCTCTCTCTCTCTCTCTCTCTCGGCACAATACAACTCACTGTAAGAGAATCAATCGCCAAGGGTAACTGAAAGGCAAGGTCTCGTCCATGCAAACGCAAACAAATATCATGCTTCGGCCACCATGCTTAAGCAAAAATGGAAGATACTCACATGACCCGCAGTGAGTAAGACCTCTGACCGGCAGAATGCGCTGAATTAAACACAGGCATGCAAGCTAAGCTCACCGAAACAAAAAAGGACGAGTTCACTGGGGCGAAAGAAAAGCTGACTGCAAAAAAATCGTCTTGAACTAAGACTTTTAATGATGCATAACAATTGTATGTCGTTTGACTGTAGCCTGAAGCAACTTCCACACTTGCTTTACAGCACAATGGCTAGATGCTGATGAGCAGGTGGCATGACAGAATACTGTAGGAGCAAGGACTGATAAGTGGCGGAGATGGGTGCTTGCTCAGTATTCACAGCATCGTCTCGAGCCACGTGCTCTCCCTCAAGTGTTGCAATGAATCACTTTACTTTGTGGTCATCAGGCCTGCTATAATCCTGGCAGCCAATCTTAAAGTCTGCCTTCGGAAGCCTTTGCTTACAAGCAATAAACCCGTGATGGCACACTAGGTAAGGCAGTTGCTTTCACGACCTCGGTCCCGGGGTCGTGGGTTCGATTCCTGCTGTGGGCGATTCTTTATCGCCACTGGAAGCGGTGGCGATAGCCGTAAAGGGTCTTCTGTCGCTACACAAAAAGAGGCTGTTTAATCAGCTAGGATTTATTTATTTATTTAATACGTGACATGATTCTTGACGATGCTTTTGACCTGCTTCCTTAGACTAAGACCTGGCTGAAATCAACTAACAGCCTGACCATAAGCGATGAAACGCCCTGACAGGCTGCTCTTTATTTTATGTCCTAGATCTGGTGGAGTCACCATTGGTGAGCCGTGATGGCACACTAGGTAAGGCGGTTGCTTTCACGACCACGGGCCCGAGGTCGTGGGTTCGATTCCTGTGGTGGGCGATTCTTTATCGCCACTGCAAGCGGTGGTGAAAGCCGTAAAGGCTCGTCTGTCTATACAAAAAGAAGCAATTTAATCAGCTAGTACATATATTGTCGCACACCCCTCCCTAAAATTCAAACCGTTGACAGTACCCTCAATGCAGTCTTTCGAATCTCTTGATTTAAGTCCCCCAACAGCAAATTGCCATTGGTAGCAGTGACTTACTGCCCACCAGGTACCAAGTCCTCCTTTAGCTAAGGTTTTCCAGATGTTATTTCGAATCTGCGGGCATGAAAGCAACCTTCCCTCATTCCCTTTGCAGCAAATGCAAAGCGCCTAGAAAGAGATTGAGTTCTCTGAGGGTGCTTTATCAAGTGCATTATTATTATTATTATTATTATTATTTTGAAGATATAACTGACGCCTTAAGCGCCAAATTCCATGCATTGACTGACTGCGCATGATCCCACTCACAACAAGGGTCATCCACTCGATCAAATACTCTCCCAACTGTATACTATCGCCCCCTATTGTTACCAAGTTCTGGACATCTGACCATATGCATACCCAATTCAACCTGCAGTGTATGCCTTTCTCTGCATACATAATCATCTCGCGAAAACTTGACCCTTAAGATGCTGTTCAAACGAAAATATCTTCTTTGTCCCTGCCGCTTAATCCATCTTCTGATGTGCCATCATTCGCAAAATGCTACAATAAGGCACTAGTCAACATTCTTGACGAGTTTGCACCTCTGATTAAGCACAAAATGGGTCCAGCCTAGATGGCCTATGGTTTACGACAGAGATAAAACTAGCTGGGTCTTATAAGCACAAGCTTGAGAAAGCTTACACAAGATTAGCACTGACTATCGACAGGCATACAGGGACTACTATGGATCCTACCAATCTAGGCAAAGGACAAGTCTAGCTTCTATTAAAATATTTAATCATAGATGCCGAATCCAAACAAATGCCTACTATAAATCTTCTCCTTAACCACTCCCAGCTTAGCTCCTTACTTAGAGACAATTCCGGTGATCTAGCTGATAGCTTAACAAGAGTTTTTGTCAGAAAGACAGTCAAGTTGAGAAAGTAATAAGAACCAATCCTCAAGATTGGTCTGCTAGCATCTCCCTAGTGACTGCGGCTCATATCTTAGTGTGCCATTCCCAATTGACTTGTCATTAGATGAGCACATTTCCTCTACTGTCAAGTTGTACTACTCTTAGTTAAGGAACGTTGCAAAAATCAGGACATTCCTTGATAAGAATACCATAGCGAAAGTAGTTCTTGAGTTTGTGACACTGCATCTGTACTATTGCAATCCTCTGTATTCATGACTCTCTGTCTTCACCCTTAATCGTCTGCGACTGGTACACACCTCTGTCCATACCTAAGGTAACAGCATCTCCTCTGGACACATGTCTCTATGTAACATCCCTACAGCAATCGTATTATTCAGTTCTGTGCAGCATCTCAATGTCGGCATTTACAGTGGCCACAAGTGACCTCAACCTGAAATTCATCTCCCAGTCACAGAGGAGTACTAGTCCTCTAGACCCTATTTCCAGAGTCCTACTTCTACTATGTACAGATCTACTGCTGCCATGCATAAAGTAACTAAAATAATAAATATGACCTTGGCCTTAGGTCTTTCCCTGCACCTTGCAAAGAGGCTGCCATTAGGCCGCTAATTAAGCAAGCTGTCCGACCAAGAGAAGTTTGCCCTGTATCCCTACTGCCATTTATATGTAAGACACTTAAACGAGTAGTGGCAGATTAGCTAAAATCTTAGATTAAAACTTCAAACCCAGCAAGCTCGAGTATGGTTTTAGACCTAATCACTCGTTAGAGTGAGCCTTGCTTCAGGACTATAACAACCTCCTCAGGAATGCAAACTTAATACAAGTCTCCTTGCCTGTTCTTTTGCTTTGCTTGATCTTTCGGCAGCCTTTGATACTATGAACATCAAGTCCTTCTGGAGTGCTTCCAATCTCGCCAGGGCATCAATGCTATTGTGATGCAATGGTCTATGTCATATCTTAGTCTACGACTACGCAGTGTTGAAGTAAGCAGGAAAAGATCATCCGAATAACCACTGACGTATGGAGTATCTCGAGGCTCGGTCCACTTCTTTTACGTTTTTACTCTCCTGCTTGCCAATGTGATCTCCATGAACAATCTAGGTTTTCACTTCTATACAGCTGACGCACGGCTGTACCTATGCTCTCATACCTTCCAGCACTCCAGCATGTCAAATTCTCCCTACTCCTTTGTTGCCTGTATTGATGACATCCACATACGGATGGCAGCAAACTTTCTCAAACTGACTCGCGATAAAACCAACTTACTAGTTATGGGAAAATTAAGCGTGACTCGGAAATTGGAGACCTTAACGGTCAAAATCAGCTCAGCTGGCATATCTCCTGTAGCATCTGCACGAAAACTAGGTGTGCGGTTTTAAAGTGACCTCTCACTAGACGACCACAGCAGCTCCACAGTCGTCTGCCTACTTTCCGATACATAACATTGCTAAAATTCGAGCCTGCGTAGACAGGGAGACTATACCTAAATTGGTCAATGTATTTGTGACCCCCATTCGACTTCTGTAACTCACTAGTTGCTGATCGACCGGCCTGTGCAATCAAGCACTTCCAGTTAGTGCAAAACTCTACAGCTAGGCTTGTGAGTGTCACAGCTGTTACTTCATACCACTTTCTCACCGACCTGCACTGGCTTCATATCAAGCAACGTCTCGACTTCGAGGTTCCGTCACTCACTTTTAGGTCCCTTCATTTTCTGGGTCCAGCCTACCTATCAGAACTAGTCCCCCACCAGGCTAGGCATCGTGCCACCTGCTTTTATGACTTATAAAATCGTTTAGCCATGCCTCGAATCAACCTCAAATCCTTTGGAGACCAAGCATTTAGTTCGCATGCTCCCAAAGCCTAGAACCCACTTCCGTCTGACATCACGACATCCCTTGACATAAAATTTAAAGAGGTTAAAAACGCACCTGCTTCTCACATCGTTTGCTGGGCCCTTGTGATTCGTCATTCGCACAGCGCCTTAAGAGAACTGAATCTTTATCTAGGAGCTTCACCTATGCAACAGGGCTGGAGCTAACTACCTCGGTAGTCAAAGGTTAGCAAAGGTAGTCAAACCCTCACCACGGTTGTTAAAAGCGGGTACTGTCTACTTATTCGTGCTTACACTGTGCATGTCACCACTACCCATATTTAAATGATGACAATGTACGCTACCTCCAATCATGTCATGCTTGCTGACATGGTACATGTTACCACTATGAGGTCATGCTTCTTTTACAGCACATGTCAGGTACCTAGAAAGAAATTAAGTTCTCTGAAGGCTATACCAACGTATTACTATTGTTATTATTACTGACTATGTCACCTAGGATCTCGAGGCATACGAGCGCTTCTCTCATTATATATACATATATGTATGTATGTATGTATGTATATATATATATATATATATATATATATATATATATATATATACATACAGAAATTGCCGCCCGCTAGTGCATTTTGCGGTTGCAATCGATCATTCGATTCAAGGCACCCAGAGAAAATATGTATGTATATATGTATATATATATATATATATATATTTTATATATCGATCATTCGATTATAAAATATGTATATATATATATATATATGTATATATGTATATATATATATATATGTATATATATATATATATATATATATATATACATACATATTTTCTCTGGGTGCCTTGAATCGAATGATCGATTGCAACCCAGAGAAAATATGTATGTATATATGTATATATATATATATATATATATATATATATATATATATATATATATATATACATACATATTTTCTCTGGGTGCCTTGAATCGAATGATCGATTGCAACCGCAAAATGCACTAGCGGGCGGCAATTTCTTGGGCAGCACGCTCTGACGCTTCCCGCAGAAGAAAACAATCTCCGAAATAAAACCCGCGGATTCACTGCAGGAAATTATATGACGAGGCAGCGTTCGAAACACAGCTACGCCACTATCGCGCCTTCAACAAAACGCGCGTAGCCACTGGCTCGGCGCGACCGGTTCTGTCCTGTGTAAGCCAGTAATCACGGAGTTCCATACGCAGTGTCTCATAATATATCTGTTACAAGTTTCGTCGTGCGATTAAATTACGAGCACACCCGCGGCCTCCAACTCGTTACTTCAGGCCTTAGAGCCACACCTAAGAGTAGCTGGCAGTCGCCACACCACATTGCATAAGCGAGCCACTGTCGTCGTTATTTCGCACCAAAAAACGGTCGCTATAGCTTCTCTTACCTTTCTGCACCCCCTTCGTAGCATTAGCATACGTGAGCCCGACACATTGCCTGGCTACTCTGGGTAGCAGCTGCACCACTCGGCTAAGCGCCATGGCTAGCCCCACCGCCGCAGCTTGTGGCGCGGTAAGAGCAGTGCAAGCAATATCCGACGGTTGACCTTTTTTTAGAACGACTCCCAACCGCTCAATGTTAGAAAATACTAGTGCCTCGTTGAATTTTAAGCCCGTTCCTCGCTCGCCCTTTCACTACCTCGCGGCACACCGCGGCAGAATCGGCAGAGGCGGATGGAGCGACGGTGGTTGGTGTCCGAAAAACAGTGGCTGTGGACGTCAGCTCGACGACGATGGTCGATGGCTCACGTTGCCGGCTGGTCGCAAAAGGCCGTGGCTCACGTTGCCGGCTGGTCGCAAAAGGCCGTGCACCAGCTCGCCTCTTGCGATCAGCCGTCAGGTAGCCTGTGGGGTCAGCTATTGATGCTAGCTGCTATGTCGAGGATTGTAGGGTCTAGTTTGCATCGTTTATAGATAGGCTTTGCTGCTTAGATAGGCTCGTCCATTGCTGCATAGATAGGCTCGTTTATTGCGGCTTAGATAGGCTCGTTCATGCTGCCCTGTACATTGCAGCTGCGTGTGTAGGTGCGGCAAACTTGTGACCTTAAGGTCAAGGGGGCGTGTAGTTTGAGTGTATGCCGGCTCCTCTAATGAGTCTGTGATTTGGCATGGACACCGGCCGGTAACCGCTGGTGGCCAGATGGTGAATTCACCATCAGGGTCGGCCGCTGCACAGTTGTGGTCCTCGATGAATCATCGGGGTCAACCAGAGGAGTGGAGGAGGAGAGAGACGAGTGTGAGAAGGGGGCGAAGGCAGTCGTGCGTCTTGCTGCTCCGTGCCTTGTACAATAAACCGTTGGCGTTGTTCTGGGCCAGCGTTCCGTATGCCAAACCACAGTAGGCACTTAGCATATCGAAACGGCGGCGTTCTAAATATGCCAGATCGCGCCTGCCGAGATACATTCATTATTAGCAGCTCCGGAATTGTAAAGAAGTGGAACCGCTTCTGTCGTAATCCGCGCTTATGCAGCGTAGAAGCCCATGTACTCTGGAGTCCGTAGTAGCTTCGCAGTCGCGCTGAGTGACACTCTGGCCCATAAGAGATGTGGGAGCTGCTGCGCACTGCGGCTTATGTCGGGTGCCTGTAACCAAGCGGATCTGTCTAATGAACTTCCCTGCGCTGTGGATATCTATGGAGGGTGTGGTCGCTCTTCGCCGCCGCTGCCGCGCCGCACTACCGTCGGCGTACCTGAGCGCATTGGTGCTATACATTCGAATTGCCCGCCGCGACTTCGCGGCTCGCTCCTTCGCTGTTATTCGTCGCGTACCTGCGGCGGGGACTAGCGCCTTTACAGCGACAGCAGCGTTAGCGGTCTAGCTGGGTCCCGACATGCGAGCCACTCCACGCCGCCATCTCGTTGGAGCCAATAATGTTGCAAAGAAATTGTGTCGAATTTCAAACCTCCACCGGGCGGGCGTCCTCCAAGTATATAATAAACAAAGCGAGCGTGCGTTCAGGTATTCGACTGGAAATTTATGCTACCGCTTTTTACACTGCGATAGGCCCTAATTTTTTGGAGCTGTGTTTCGCGACGCCGCGTAATTTTGCAATTTACTAAACTACATGTCTGCGAAGATGACTTCAATTCCACCTTCAATCCACCAATCCACGCGTGCTTGAGCGCACCGCAATCACGTTCTTTTGGGTGACTGACTTGCAATTAAGGGGAGCATAGAATCTTCATAACATTGCTAAAATTCGGGCTTGTTTAGATAAGGATACCACATCCAAGTTGGTCCATGCATTCGTGACATCCCGTCTCGACTTCTGCAACTCACTGCTTACTGGCCTACCGGCATGTGCGATCAGGCGATTACAGCTGGTGGAAAACTCCGCAGCTAGGCTTGTCTGTCGTGAGCGTCGCTGTTGCCACATTACACCACTTCTCGCCGACCTGCATTGGCTACCAGTCAAGCAACGGATTGACTTAAGGGTTTTGTCGCTCGCTTTTAGGTCCCTTCATTCTATGGCTCCAGCCTATCTGTCAGATATACTACCCCATCAGGCCAAGCATCGTACCACCCGCTTTTCGGAATCCAACAGTCTAGAAATACCTCATACAAACCTTAAATCCTTTGGAGACCGTGCATTTAGTTCGTATGCTCCCAAAGCCTGGAACTCCCTCCTGACGTGCGTCAGAACATCCCCTGACCTGACCACATTTAAAAAGAACTTAAGAACACACCTATTTAGGACAGCATTTAGTGGGTCCCTGTGATTCGTCCTTGATGTGCTTATGCGTGCTGACACTGTGCATGCTGCCACTAACCACATTTGCATGCTGACCCTGTGCATGTCACCCCTAACCATGTTACTCATTTTGTTTGTTTATCAAGCATGATATTACTCACCATTCAATTGCATTTTCCTTAGCAGCAAATGTAAAGCGCCTAGAAAGAGATTAGGTTCTCTGAGGGCGCTTCATCAAGTGCATTATTATTATTATTAATAGAATACTGTGAAGCCATGGTACGATTGAAATTTCTGCCGCGCGTCTCCGTTTACGTTGGATGGGTAGACAAGGAAGAGTGGAATTCAACCGAACCTAAAACAATCCAACCTCTATTCTTCCGGTTGCTGTTGCTGCACTCAACCTGGAAAGCAAAGAATATGTTTACTGTTGTGCAAGTTTAGCTGTAGCTCCCTCTACTATTTTCTACAGATTAGAATGCTGCAGCATGCCATTTATGGCAGAATTTAGTGAGGCTCTGTGATTCGTCCTTTATGTGCTTACGCATGCTAACGCTGTTTCTTGCTGCCACTAACCACACTTGCATACTGACCCTGTGCACGTCATCCATTATCACGTTATTCTTGTTGTTTATTAAGCATGCTACCACTAACCATTCAATCGTATTTCCTTTGCAGTAAATGTAAAGTGCCTAGAAAAAGATTGAGTTCTCTGAGGGCGCTTTAAAAAATTATTGCTATTATCATTTTTATTATTATTATTATTAATTTTGTCGTCATGAGGAAGAGGTTCTGGATCGAAGTCTTACAAAAATAACGAGCTCTTGTTAGCCTGAGAAAGCGAGCCTGCGAAGCTAAAGTCAAATTAGCGACTTGGGTCGGCAGAGCGATTTTAGCGGTCGCTGGCTTCGGTGAAGCTTCACTTCCTCGCCGTATCGATAACGACGTGGAGAGGCAGTACCAATCGCGACTAGAAAATTTGCACTAGCCCTAATAACCCGCACTACAAATTTTGGAAAATGAAATGAATAAATCTTTACTTTAGTCCTTGAAATGTTATCATTATTCTCCTGTTTTGTCACGCAGCTCAGGAAGCATTTATTTAGGGAAATTCTAAGATCAGCAACCACTACACATGCTCAGAACCGATAGTTGTGCTGAACCAAAATGTCTAAGGAAACAAGTTAAGGAGTTTATAAATAATGATGAAAGGTGTTAATGGAATGTTAATTGAAGCACGTGCTAATGGCTCTAGGCTGGCAAAGCACCAAGGTACAGAAAAGAAGATGGGTTAATATCTATAATACATCTTCTTGATAAGATAAGATCTTCTTTTCTTACCTTAGTGTTAGTTAATATCTTCTTGCTTCTCGCATGTCATCTCGAGTGAGTTTTAAAGCCAACTTCGAAGGCCAGCAACGAGCTCGACCCCTGCGTATACAGTGTCAACAAATTCTAGGCCACTGCAGCTCTATCGGCGAAAAGAAATCTCCCGTAGTCATGAGGCCGCTGATACGAACAGATGGCTACATTTTTATACATTATTCAACCTAGCACATGCTAAACTAAAGCAAAAGTTCACAGACTTTAGGAGCACTTACTGCCACCCACTCGAATCACTGTAAATATTTTGCATTCGATATCAAGAATATATATATATATATTATATAGTTTACATATATATAAATAAATATATATATATATATATATATATATGTGTGTGCGTGCGTGTGTGTGTGTGTGTGTGTGTGTGTGTGTATGTGTGTGCGTGTGCGTGTATGTGTGTATTTGTGAGCGCGAATGTGTGCGTGGGCGCTCGCGTGAGTGTGCGTGTGAGTGTGGGTGTATGTGTGGTTGTGTGTGTGTGGGTGTGTGTGTGTGTGTGTGTGTGTTTGCGTATGAGTGAGATCGTAGTTGATACTTACATCATTGGTCCCGCGGTATTATTGGCTTATTTTCGCAATTTCGTCCAGAAGATCAGCTATCGCCTGAGAGTCTGTCAGTCTCGCACGGGCTCGAGCTCTGGTACGGAAACAAAAACAAGACCCGTAAAACTTGTATAGACAACCGAAGTAGACTATGGACACGAGTATTTATTCGCTTCACAAGAAGCTCAATAGTAAGCGACCCTATACTGAGTAGAGGGTACGGGAAGAGGAAACTCTAAATATTAGTGCCCGATGTGGAATATATTACCCGAATAACGCCCAGATCTTGATCGTGGGCGAAGAAAAAGCGAATCATAAATGCTTCATCGACGCAATTCTTTTGAACGGCAGATTTTGAGAAAACCCAGAAGAGGGGTTTATACCAATGGAGTATCACCATTCACTCTAAGCGATCCTTTGTCGTTGGTTATTCGTCCTATTGCTCTTCGAATACAGTGAATCGAGGTAGGCGTCTCAACGATCTCGCAAAAGTGACTTGGGGTAATTATAATAATAACGGATCTTTTGAGTTGCACCATAAGAGAGCAAAATCTCCATCTAGGTGCTTTACAATTCCCTGCAAAAGAAGCAGTAATAAAAAGTTAGTGACATACCGGGTTTCATGCTTAATAAGCTAGCAAAAGCACTCAAGCACTTTCACTTATTTAAGCATGCAAAAACACAGGGGTAGTCACTCAGATCCACCGGTGAGTAAGACCTTTGTTATTAACATCCACTAAATCATGCTTATGTAAGCACCGAAAGCACACGCGAAAAAATTACGGGCTCACAGGAGCCCTGGAAAAGTTGTGTGGAACATATAATAATAAAAATACATTTGATGTAGCGTCATCAGAGAACTCAATCTCTTTCTAGATACTTTAAATTTGCTGCAAAGGAAGCACGATCAAATGGTTATCGGTAGAATGCTCAGTAAAAAACGATGCCTTTTTTTAGCTAAGATTTAAATGATCATAGTGATGTTAATGATTCACAATGACGGTAACGAATTTCAGGCTGTGACAGATACTAGTTCAAGACTTTTGGCATGTAAGAATTAAGACCCGATCATAATAGTAGTAATAATTATAATACATTTGTCTGGCACTATCAGATGACTCAAGTCTTGTTCTAAGCACTTTACTTATATGTCAATATATATATATATATATATATATATATATAATTCATTTGTATAGCGCCCTAAGATAACGTAATCTCTATTTAGGCGCTTCACATATGCCTCCGGGCTCGAGCCCACGACCTCAGCCAGACCTTGGTTGGGGCAAGCACCACCGATGGACCAAACCAGCTCGGAGTATGCTTTAAAGGACGCATAATCAAATTATTAGTGGTAGCATTCACAGTGTCAACAAGCATCACATGGCTAGAGATGACATGCACAGTGTCAACACGTAAAATATGGTCTGTGGTAGCACGCACAGTGTCAGCACACATAAGCACACGAAGGACGAATCGCAAGGACCCAGCAAATGCTGTGATGAGCAGGTGCGTTGAAGCTTCATTTTAAATGTCTTCAAATCAGGGGATTCCGTGCCGTCAGTCGAAAGTGAGCTTTAGGCTTGGGGAGCATGCCAACTAAAGGCACTGTCATCAAAAGGTTTTCTATTCTATTCGAAGAGCCGCCGTTGGCAGGAAGCCGAAGAGCAGGCGGTTCAAGAGCATACGGGGAGGAGTGTGATGCTCGGGGGGGGGGGGGTACGTAAGCTGGTGCTTGTGAGTGACGAGTGAAGCGACCTGTTGGTAGTGAAGCGACCTGTAGATGTGACGTTCTAGCTCCCCCCAGCGGTTAATAGGCAAGACGGGCTGTTAAGTTTTGCACCACGATTGCAGACGAATTAGGCACAGGCCTGGAGTTCAGAACGAAAGAAGTTGCAGTAATGCTGGCGCGACGTCACAAATCGGCTTTTTCAAACCGACTGTTGTCTAAGCAGGCCCTAATTTTGGTATTGTCCCCCAGCGGGAAGTACGCCTGGATAACAATGTAGGCAACGGGCTCATCCAACGATGAGTAGTTTTGGAACAGCACGCTCAGAACAGGAATGCTTAGAAAGGGAATTAAGCGAGTTAAATGAGAAGAGGCCTAGAAGGGCTGAATGACATTTAGAAGCGGGTATCGTCTGCTCAGATAAGAAAGCCAATTAAAAGGATAATCATGCGGTGCTTGTATAGAACACTAAGAGAATTGATTCTCTATCCAGCCGATTTCCAGCTCGCTGAGACAGTTTTTGGCAATGCCATCCGTTAGAGGGGAGAGTATATACACTGACGTAGACAGTGAAAAGAAGAAGGTCGGAGATCGAACTTTGATGCATCGTATGTTTAGTCCAAGACCAATCCGTCATACATGTTAAGGACTTCCTCTATGATCCACGGCCATTTACATTAACAATTTAACATCTCTCCTGAGGTATGACCCAGAGCAGTTTAGTGCTGTGCCAGTTCTAGTTAGACATAGGTGGAGTGACTCCTGAGTGATTACTAGTGGTCATTAGTTTCAAATGCTGCTGAGAGCTCCAGGATTACTGGGACACAGGCCTAACCCTGATTAGCATTAATAGAAAAGTCAAAAGATCATTGTATATTCGTAGCAGACCAGTTTCCTCGGAATGGTTTTTTCTGCATCCCAATTAGAACTAGCTAGAAATTTCAGTCAGACTCAAGTGACAACGCACCACTGAAACTGCTCATCCGTATGACCAATGACATCCTATGCAGCAACGATGGTGGGAAATTGTTTTACTACGGTAGTGTTGCTCGATCTATCGGCCTCCGTCGACACTATTGATCCCGATATGCTACGTGAAAGATTGAGAACATCGGCTGATCTGGCAGACGAGGCAGACGAGGCGTGGTTCAAATCGTACTTGTCCGGTCGTGCTCAATCCACGTCGTGTGGCGGTCACGTCTCATCCCTTACGGCAGTCGCCAGTAGTGTCGAACCCGTTACCGTTGTCCTCGGTCCTCTGTTGTCCTCCATTAATACTGAACCTCCGGGATAAGTGAGTCTGGCCCATGGGATCGGCTACCACTTCTATGCTGATAATACTCTGCTGTATTTGTCGCTTAAACCGTCGGAATCTGCCAAAGCGACTAATAAACTTAATGCTTGCATGAATGCAGTTTTTTTTATTGTCGGCAAGCTTCCTAAACGACAATAAAAACTGAACTGCTACTCATAAGACATCCTATACGTGTGGCTGTACTAAAAGACTCTACTCTTCTAATTGGAGATGCAGTTGTACGACCGTCGCCGTGTGCTTGGAATTTAGTTGTCGCATTGACACCTGCATACATTTTAAAGTTTCACTAATTAGACTGCCTCCAAAGCTAACTATCATGTCCGATCTCTATCTAAGATTAAGGGATGTCAACCATGTTTCAAAAAATTTAACTAGCTCACCGGTTCTGTCAGTGCTACATTATTGCAATTCCACTTTGGCTGGGAGACCAGAAAAGCTATTAGGCCGCTGCAGCTAGTGATGAATATGGCTGCAAGGCTAGTTAAAAAAATCCCAGAGGCTCATCCACTAACAAGGGAAATAATAATAATAATACATTTGCATATCACTCTCAAAGAACTGAATTTCTTTCTAGGCACTTTAAGTTGCTGTCACGACCAATAAAGTAACTTAACTTGCAGTATTTCTAATGGTGGGTAGCAACAGGTCTTTGTTTGTCATAAGGATTACGTGGGACGGGGTCTGGAGGAATAGTGGTCTGTTTTAGCATGGGAGACAAATCTGTCGATGGACGTACAGGAGGTTAAAGAAAAAGAGTACTGCAATCAGGGGCTGAAATCTGGAATGGACGGCAGTGTGGGAATGGAGTGCACAATCCGCTTCGTCGTTAGCTGCGCAGATTGTAGAGAAGCGCTCCGACAAGCTAATCAAGTTTCCTCTATTGAGTATTATCAAGTCTGGGTTGTATCACATTGCAGTATGCTAGCTTAGGAGAGGTTAACAGGGCGGCCGATAGAGAAAATGCACTCACTTTCGGGGCTGGTGATCTGTGTGATTCAAATATTTGTCTGTAAAATGCGGGCATAGCCTTTACTCAACATGGATTGGAACGAAAATAGTCCTTCAATGACAGGGATGCCGAGACTTTGGCTGTCTTTTCAAGCCTACATTTAGAATTCCTTGCTTTCTCCGTGTCAGCTGCAAAATAGCTGGCTTCGGGCGGCGACAGTCCTGCCGTTTTATCTGAGATAATCATTTCGGACGTGGCTAGCATTGCGTTACAGAATTATATCAAGGAGGTAAAGTGATAGTAATGGCTCACTAGGTAAGGCGGTTGCTTTTCGCGACCTCGGCCCTGAGGTCGTGGGTTTGAATTTTGTGGTGGGCGATCCTTTATCGCCACTGCAAGCGGTGGTGATAGCCATAAAGGCTCTTCTGTCGCTATAAAAAAAGAGGCTGTTAAATCAGCTAGTATTTATTTATTTTATTTTAGTAGGGTCGAGCAGAAGAGCAGAGGATGCATTTTCACTGAGGTCAGCAACTATGGCTAGAGACTTAAGGTACAGGTTCTTGACGAGCACCTGACATCGAAACAGAAGCGCATTTCCTGAAAGAGGGTTGCCTGCAGGGATTGATAAGGTACAATCGAGAAAGAAAGTTTGCTCGAGTGTAGTGTTTTATACATGTAAGAGCTTCAAGAAAAGCATCGAGGCAGAAAGACCCAGAAGGTGCAAGCATTATGAAACGCATCTGATCAGATGGGCTGTCAAAAAAAATATTTTTAAATCATCCATAATGAGAAGAGGGAGACTACCAGTGAAATGAAATTGGGATTGAAACATTGTGGGCTTGAAATAAAAAGAAAATCGGGCGACAGCGGATGCTCCGCTATCAGGTTTAAACAATGACTCAGCATAGAGAAATCATTTGGGAGAGTTTAGGTGATCACCGACCAAGTCAGTTCTCAGTCACAACGAAATTGTCGAGATCCGCATTAAGTATCAATCTCCTAATAACCACTAATTTATTGCAAAAGAGCAAACATTCTTAAGGCACAAGCTCGAAGCGGTTGCCGAGGTTAGTGTCAGCTTCATGTTTACATTACTAGGTTAGAGAAGTTAGCAGCAGCTCTAACCAGAGAGCGTGGGGAGTGATGAGTAGAGTTAGCTGCCGTTCTAACGGTTGAGATGCTATAGCTAGTAACAACGATGCAGATATTAGTTTAGGGCAGGCAGCCCCACGCTGTCATACCAATTAAGTTGAGTGGGCGATACCCAACATGAACTTCATACAGATTCGGAAATATTCTCAAACGGTATGCTCAAGTGGTGCAGTAATTGCGTCTGATCTCGAATAATGAATTAAATGCAACTGATACAGTCAAAAAGGATTTTCTGACCCGTACCAATACTTTTCTTTCACGACCGACTTACCTTGAAGTCTCATTTTGAAGCTCACTTTCCGTACCAATCATAATTTTAACTAACACTCTTATAATTACCAGCTGCTTAACGAACCGACTAAATGATCTCGATAGCTCTCGGTGCTCCCAAAAAGTCATTCAGTTGGTCATAAAGTCATTCAGTTGGTCATACAAGTTTAGTTGGTCATAAACTTCTCGCCGACCTGCACTGGCTACCAGTCAAACAACGGACCGACTTCAAGGTCTTGTCGCTCACTTTTAGGTCACTTCATTCTTTGGCTTCAGTCTATCTCTCAGATCTACTCCCCCACCAGGCCAAGCATCGTACCACCCGCCTCTCGGAATTCAACAGTTTACCAATACCTCGTACAAACCTCAAATCCTTTGGAGACCGTGCATTTAGTTCGTATGCTCCCAAAGCCTAGAACTCCCTCCCGACTTTCGTCAAAACATCCCCTGACTTGACCACATTTAAAAAGAACTTATAAACACACCTATTTAGGACAGCATTTAGTGGGTCCTTGTGATTCGTCCTTGATATGCTTATGCGTGCTGACACTGTGCATGCTGCCACTAACTACATTTGCATGCTGACCCTGTACATGTCACTCCTAACCATGTTATTCATGTTTATCCAGCATGATATTACTCACTTTTCAATTGCGTTTCCTTTTGCAGCAAATGTAAAGCGCCTAGAAAGAGATTGAGTTCTCCGAGGGCGCTCTATCAAGTGCATTATTATTATTATTAAACATGGCCACATTCGCATACTATTGCAATAAGAGTTGCGTTAACTTCTGGTATAAAAAAATACGTGCCACAGCACATTCACGTCTAGCAGAGCTGCAACAGCCGTATCAAGCTCATCGAGCCCTCAGGTCCTCTCAGGACTATGCAATAGCTGTCCAAGTCTTAGCTTAGAGACTAATGACAACTTTCGCTGCTGTTCTTCGAGCAATGGACTCGCTGAACCTCACTCAATCCATACAACTTTTTCTCCAGCTGCCGACTTTTCTTTTCAGCTCCTTCACTGGTAACCTTTTCTGCTGTTTCACCTCTTCACTATTTACTCCCTCAACTGTCTTTCTAATTCAGCTTTCTATTCATACAATATCTTGGCTGCACGAGACGAAGGCCATTCGTTAGCTATTAACGGAAATCTAAAGCGTTTAGGCTTTGAGGATGCTAAATGGAAAAAAGCAAGTCTGCTGGTACGCGAGCCTCGTTTATAGAACTATTTATAGTACCATAGTTTTCACGATGCTTGCAGCTGGCAATAAAGGACTACTTCCAGCAGGATTGGAACTCATGACGTCATGGTCGTAAAGTGAGAGCACTTACCGTCATAGAACAGCGTAAGTAACAACTGCTAACTCCTCAGGGCCCTGCACTGTTACCAGTGAAAATACACACAACTACTGATGCTGTAAAAAATGGCTGTTGCTTAGGATGCTGGCAAAATAATACTAATAATAATAATACATTTGATAAGGCTCCCTCAGAGAACAATCTCTTTCTAGGCGCTTTACATTTGCTGCAAAGGAAGCAAATCAGCAAAATATTAGCTGATTTAACAGCGTCATTTGTATAGCAGCAGAAGAGCCTTAACGGCTATCACCACCGCTTGGAGTCGGCAATAAAAGGTCGCTCACTGCAGGATTCGAACCCACGACCTAGGTCGTAGAGAGCGAACACCTTCACTCCTGAGCTATCCCCACGCCCCTTAACGCATGGTATTCAACAGCATGGCCTAAGCTCCCATGTTTGAACCTCGGTCTTAGCCGAGGGGTAAGGTGCTCGCTCGTTACAAGCCAGGGCCTCGGTTTGTGCTGCAGTAGGTAATGCTTTATCGCCAACTGCAAGCCGAGTGATCGGCGTTAAGGCTCTTCTGCCGCGATATAAATGAGGCTTTTTGATGAGTCAACCTTTACTTTTTTACTTAACGTTAATCGCTGTGATACAAATCTTACCTGTGACTAACAAATCCTAACCGACTGCATGCACTATCAAATAAGTTATGTCAGGCCACTCAAACAAACAAACAAATCGCAGCAGGAAGCAAAAACCGATTATGCAACAGACACATAATTGTATTACAGTCAAACAAAAACTCTGTGCACGACGTCTTGTGGATACCGTCAGCCACAACAGCCAGACACTGCTGTCAGGATTTTAAATACATAACCAGACTATTGTCAGGCTCTTGCTAGTTTCAACCCTATCCCAGCATCTAAAAGGCCTCACGTGAGTCTCAAGAATTGGCGCAACATATACAATACCAATACACTTTTAAACACCTGGATTTCAGTATAAAAATGCTGAGCACTCCAGCGAATTTTAACTTCATCCCTTTAGGCCGAGCATCAAGAAGGGTCATCAATGCTTCAAGTGGCTCGGCTTCTAGTGCTGTATAGATGATCCCACGGAAAGCCATTGCAATAAAACGGACGGAAGTGAGTTGTGTTGAAATGTCCTTAGACGTAGAAGATTCTCACTTTAGAAGTGCTTACCAGCAAATCAGAATCATAGAAATTCGTTTCAATGACGACATTGCCACTGCAAAAAACCAGTCCATTTCACTTACAGGTAATTTAACTGCACAGTTGACAATGTTAGTCAAAACTTTCCACCACCTGCATAGCTAATGTACCCATCTATACACTATGAACTTGTATTCCAATTCAAAACTATCAGTTGCTCTCGGTTCGAGTAAGTTTTTACGAGAATTTAGTAGAAAGTGTACCTAAGCAACACAAGCATATCAAGCATAAGGCTGGAATAACGTAGCGAACGATACATGATTCATACAGTAATGTAGTTTTTTCGCATTATCGTGAGTATAAAAATGTTGCCACGGAAACATGGGCTGTCAGCAAAAACGAAGTAGCAAATTTAAAATTCTGTATGGCTACCAAAGACACTATATTCAAACACGGGTCTGGGTTACAAAGTATTGCATGCTATGAATCTTAGTGAACTTTTGGGTTCCGCATGCTAAATATTTTGAGAAGGCAATGAGTCTGAGTCACTCACTCAGCTAAATTACGGGTTCACATATCGTTATGAAATGCAACATCAGATATAAATTCAAATGGCACTAGAGCCTTACGAAACATGACTAGCCAAGCCTAGCGATAGAAACATGATGCACAGAAACTTCAGAAATGAAAAGCAGGAGAGATTACCTTAGCACTGACGCAGGCATCATCTGACTCTCCGGAGCTGCTTCTATGGTAGACTGCCACGTGTTTGTTGAACCCGGTATTACAAATCCAAATTCAAAATTCCATTCTGCAATGAAAATTTACAGCAATATGCAGTATGTTTAGCATCATTGTTTTGCTGACAAATAAATATGTCGCACGATGGAAGTCTAACGAATGGAATTTCAATGCTTTGCAGCACACAATTATACATATTCTGGTCACTAATGCCAAGAATGCAATAAAGTGCTTCCATGCTAGACTAGAAAGCCCCAAGCAATGATCCAGCTACTACCGTACTTCACAGTGTTAATACCGAAGTGTTGACATTTGCGTTTGTCTGTCCAGCAGACCGAGCACCAATTTTCAGGCTTTCATTGGCATGGCGTTTAGCCCATGCTAATCTTTTAGCTCACCCCTCCTCACCAAGCCAGGGAGCCTTCTTAGTCAACCAAGGGAATTTTCTTCTTTGCAAGTCGACACCCCACAGCTTGTATACTATTCTCAGACTCCTTCCCACAGGCGCTAAGCAGTGACTCAGCTAGCATGGTGAAGAGGGCCATCCGATAGCACAATGCAGCCATCTTCAGCAGCAGCCGATCCTCGGGGCAGCGATGTCTCGTTTTGGCGGCCTACTCAGCTCGTGGCAGTTGGCCACGGAGCCCTTACGAGTATACTTGGCCAGATTATACACGACACAACTTTCGCTCATTCAGGTAAGCATTAAATCTGCCTGTAGCTCCAACCGGTTTGCGAAAGACTAGCAGAATAGCTTTAGCGAAGTCGCTGTGCTCCTTACTTCTCGGCATGCCGCAGCAGCAATGGGTCATGCCCGATTGACAGGCAAGAGACATAAAAGCAGGCGGAAGGCCGTAAGCATCTCGTACACACTCGAACACTCATTCGGCAGTCGTGTTAATACTTAGCTACAGTAGACCTACCGCGAGAGAGTCAGAAAGCTTGTGCCATCTTTAGCTAGCCAACGTGGTAGGTAAGCAGTCCCTAATATCGGTGTGAGATCACCAGCTGTGAAGATAGTCCTTTTGTAGAACTTCAAACGTCATGCAGTTGTCGAAGAGGACACATCAACTACTAGCAATCCACGATGGTCGCAGATAGTCACCTCCAATTTTAAGTGCCAACTCACTTGTTAAGCATGCTCTGTGACATGACATATAAATTATTTGCAAAGTTCGTAGAGTAGAATCAATTTTCACCTCTGACAGTATCGTACGAATGCAGCACTTTTCCATAGGGGAAAAACCGATGAACGTAATAGGTAAGCGCTCGCAGTGATCAAGGGTCTTAGCTCAGGAGTAAGAAGGCACTAGAACTTCGTGCCCGAGGACGTGGGTCAGAGTCCAGTAGCGGGAAATCCCGTATTGCCCGCTGCAAGCAGTGATGATAGCTGCTGTGGCTCTCTCTGCTGTTACATTTACGAATCAGTTAATTTAGCTAATCTTTACTTTAAGTGGTTAAAGCAGTGCAGCCACCTCTACCTCTCTCTCTCTCTCTCTCCCCTTCTCCAGCCCTTTCTCGTCTCTTTTGTTTCTCTATGGACTGTAAGCAACAAATAATGGAGAGACACCCTTGGTATGACCACTGCCACTCGCCACTCGCCACTCAACATCACCTACCGGTGTTTTTATTCGGTGGTAATGCAATGGATCTCCGCGTGTAACTCCACAAAGTGACACAGACTAAGACTATGTGGGTTTTACGCAGAAGAGTTTTCTATAGCGCACTCAAAGCCTAAGCAACTTTCTGTATGCACGCAGTAGCCAACAGACTTCATCTCCTGCAACAAAGAGAAAGTGAGAAGCCTAGCTGAAACAGGAAGGCAGTTGAGGTAGTGGAGAACACGGAAATAGCAGCTCAGGACAGATAAAAAGGATGTGCGACAGTCAGCAGCAGGAGAGTAGATGTCAACGCATAAGAATTGTGGAAATGAGTTCCACACTAGGACCTATAGAATAAATAAAAGCTTCTGTCACCAACGGCCGTTAGGCTGAGGAACAAAACAGCTAATTTATTGTCCATAGAGGACCTGATGGCACGAGGGGGCTGAAACTGGTGTGGCAGTTCAGCAAGGTTCGTCCTTTGTGTGCTTATGCGTGCTGACACCGCGCACGATGCCACTAACCATACCTGCATACTGACCCTGTGCATGCCACCCCATAACCATGTTATTCTTGTTGTTTATTGAGCATGCTATCACTAACCCTTCAATCGTGTTTCCTTTGCAGCAAATGTAAAGTGTCTAGAAAGAGACTCGAGTTCTCTGAGGGTGCTATATCAAATGTATTATTATTAATGATAATATTATTATGAAGAAACCAAGCCATTGTGGGTTTTGTGGGTCAGCTTAAGACCTGTTCTCTGACGAGCTGATTTGGCCCACTGGTTAAGATGCTCGCCTCAAAACGCGGACGATGTAAATGTGCTTGATGAGGTCGTGAACTCGAGCCCCATGGCATACGTGAAGCACCTGAATAGAGATTACGTTCGCTTAGGAAGTTATACAAATTAATTATATACTCTCTATCCGTTGATCAACCGGGAGCCACCGAAGCCTCACCTCACCATAGGAGACACGTGACTGAACACGTGACGGCTGAACCTCTAGGATTTTTTAACTTAGGCCTTGCAGCCATATGCACTCTGCACTATCTGCAGTGGCCTAATGGCTTTTTTGGTCTCCCAACTAAAATAGAATTGCAATAATCTAGTGTGGACAGAAGCAGGGAGCTAGTTAAACTTCTTGCAACGTGGTAGACAGTCCCTAATCTTATATAGGGATCAGACGTGATGGCGGGCTGTGGGGGCAGTCTTCTTAATGTAGCTTTTAAAATTTAAGCAGTTGTCAAAGACGACAACTAAATTCCAAGCACACGGTAACGGTCGTGCAACTGTATCATCAGAAGAGTAGTCTTCCAGTCCAGCCAGATGCTTGGGGTGTGCTATGAGTAGTAGTTCAGTTGTATCGTCGTTTAGGTTAAGGAAATTTTAGACATCCTGGACCAAATGTCTATCAGGCATCTACCAAGCATTAAATTTATCGGTCGCTGCCATAGATTCTGACGGTTTAAACGACAAATACAGCTGAGTATCGTCTGCATAGAAGTGATAGCCGATCCAATTGGCCAAATCACTTTCCCCAGAGGTTCAGCATAAATGGAGAACAGCAGAGGACCGAGAGCACATCCTTGTGGGACTCCACACAGGTAACTGGTCTAGAGGATGAGACTTGACCCCGACACCACACAGATTGAACACGTTCGAACAAGTACGATTTGAATCACACCAGTACCCCGTCTTCCACAACGATCGTTAGTCTCAATCGTTCAGGTAAGATATCGTGATCAATAATGTCAAACACAGGTGACAGATCCAGCAGGGCCAGGGCAGTGATATCCCAGTCATCGTTGCTGCATAGGCGGCGGTGGTCAAATGGACGAACAAATCACGGATGATACTAAGATACTTGGTGTTTTATTTGCTTGCCCATGACCTAACAATGCATCTGTTAAACATCCAAAGGCAAACTTCTCTAATCTGCACCCGAAAAACATCGTGCAAGTGCCGATGGGATGCAATGCCTAATCATACCACCAGTTGTTGCATAAGAAAACATGGTACAAGTCACGGGACAAGTTTGCTTAACTTTTGATAAGTGACTTTGCTATTTATTACACTGCAATAGTGGCAAAATAAAATCTAGAACGCGATTTTGACACCATTTCACGTAGTGGAGGCAAGTCGCAAGTGCTTGGTGATACCGCACTTTTATTGAAGTGACATTACCATAATACCTGAAGCTTACCTTCTAAACACTTTCCTTTGAACATGACCTTCTGCTCAAGGCGAAACCTCTCCAGTGCCTCTTTTGAAGAAAAGTTTAGCTCCCTTGAGACGGCCCTGCACTTAAGAATCTTCTTTGGCACTCGTGCTACAAGTGCAAAAGAGAACACGTAAGTTCGTAGCTCAGCGGCTATAATAATAGTTATAATACATTTGATAAAGCGCCCTCAGAGAACTCAATCTCTTTCTAGACGCTTTACAGTTGCTGCAAAGGGAAGCTAGTTAAACGCACACTTGCAGCAGCCATGAGGCAAGCAAAATTGAAATAATAATCATAGTAATTATAATAATGTAAAGAAATTAGTATAACGCCCTGGGTCTTAACCCAAGGGTAAGGTGCTCGCTCTTCAAGTCCCAGGTCGTGAGCTCGAGTCTGGTAGTGGGAAACCTTGAAGCTCTATACAAACGGTGGAAAAGAAGCATGTCCATTAGCTAGAGATAGCATGCACAGTGTCAGCTCACACGAGCACGTAAAGGACAATGCACACACACACCTAGAAAATGCTGTGAGGAATAGGTGAGTTTTTAGCTTATTTTTAATTGTGGTCCAGTCAGGAGATGTCGCAATGTCAGTCGGGCATGAGGTTCACGCTTTGGCAGTACGCAAACTGAAGGTGCAGTCTCTGGTTGGTTAAAGGCACGACCGACTCGAATACGAAGAGTGGTTGGTACGATGTCTAGTTTGGAAGTGGTTTGGATAGGTAGACCTGACCATGAAAGCAAGTGATACAACCTTAAAGCTGATAAGCTTTCAACAGGGAGCCGACCAGGTCGGTGCAGTTTCGCACCAGCAGTAAGCGCCTTATCCCACAGGCCGGAGGACCTGTGCATAGTGAGTTGCAGAAGTCAAGACGGGATGCCACAAATACATAGAACCAACTGGGATGCGATTTCGATATCCGTGCAAGCCCATATCTTTGCAATGTTACTAAGCTGAAAGTAGACAGACTTGACTTCGGGCTGATGTGGCCGTCAAGTGACAGATTTATTTAAAATAGGATAATCAGATTGCATGCAGATGCTACAGGAGATATGCTGGCTGAACCGATTTTGATATATGACAACATTGCCCAGTCTTCGTGCATATGATCACAGACACCCAGGTTAGCAAGCTCCACGACAACAGCTTGCTAATCACACCCAGAACTAGCCCATATGCGATCCGATAGAAGAATTTACCTGAATTGGCTCACACACAGAACTTTATAAAAGAACAACTTGGAGCATAGGGTCATAGAACAAACCTGGGAGCCTATTCGAATTAAAAGTAAATATACAGGTAAGAGCAGAACCAATCAAAGCATATTCATAATGATGAGTCGTTTGTATAGTGCCCTAAAATAACCTGGTCACTATTCAGAAGCTGTATAACTTGCTACAGGAGAATCAATACCCATGGGTTAGTGACACGCATGGCTTCAAGCATGGAAAAGCGAGTCTCCTGCATAGGCCAGCATGCTAAATCAAACATGAAGACATTCATGACTACCAATAGTATGACCTCAGGCTAGTGTCATGAGCTGAATAATGCACGGGTAAGTACGCAAAGCACACCAGAACAAAAAAGACATGTTCACGTGGGGCAAAAATGAAGCCGATTGGAAGAGATGCATGCAAGCTGAAAGCTCGATCACCAAAAGATTTTTACTAAGCAGGAGGTGAGATGACTAGATTATGCAGAGCAAGTGGTGAGCGAGCACCCTGGAGAAGCAAGCAGATCGAAAGGTAGGCTGGCGCAAGCAAGCCAAGTGATCTGTAAGCCACCAGTCTGAGAACAAGATGTACTCGTAGTCTTGCTGAAACTAGCAATGCGAGTGTGAGCACGATGAATAGACCAACCGAGAAGCAGTGCCACACCCACCCCGAAGATAGCAGCACCATAACACGGATGCAGCCACACTGCTTGCCCTCATTTGCACAACGTGGACGGCTACCAAAGAAGTAATGTTCGTGAAAGCTGGGTGGGTAGCCACCCATCGTGGAATGAGCCGTAAATGGAGGTCGACGACTGGAAGTGGCAGTATAGTACAACTCGGCTCAATACACTATACCTCCAAAGCATATCTAATTGCACACTGGCCAAGCTGAAAAAGAGCACTACAATATGACAAGGCAGGAAACGGATGAGCAAGAAATGCAACGCACCTTCATGTTCCACGTCAGGTTGTGACCTGAAATCAAGAAAAAGAGTCACGCATTGAACGAATAACACTATAAAAAGTTACAAATCGGAAATATATAGTACCCGCTGAAGGAGATTAATAAATAGCGAGGGGCGAGTGTCGAGCATTGGCCAGTGTGGAGAAGCGGTCTCCCTCGAGGTTGCATCTGCACGTGAGACAAATCCAAGAGCCCTGCCGCGGCTCTCGGACCGCCCAAAGCCTATGGCTACCGCGCCGAGCAGCGCTAGCGCCGGCGCAAATAGGAGAACGTCGCGAGGCAACGCACAAACTGCAGCACCAACTCGTAGCCGCGAAGCGCAATATAAGCAGCCAGCACACTTACACGTCTTCATTCCCTTGCCACAGCACCTTGCCACTGTCAGCATCCCTGAGGTTCATCCAGTTGCTTTCGGCAGACATAAGGCAGCACGACGGTTGCAGTTGCGAAGGAAACTCGCGCACCCAACCCAAAGTGCTCTCGCCGCCGCGGCGACTAAGCGGAGCCCAGGCAAGCACTACGGTTGAGACGTAGCCTGCATGCTGCAGGCGACGGGACCAATCGAGGGCACGGCGAGCCAGCGGAGTCCGGCATTTTCTCCTGCCGCGGCCCTTAGCAGCGGCTCAGCATCGAGCTACATTTCCGCCTAGCCAGCGCACTAACGGGTAACTGCATGCGCGTCGAGCTGCAGCCGCGCGACTTCAAATACTATTTACGGGTTTTGGAGACCAGTAAATGAAAGGATACAGCTTAAATCCAGCTAGAATGTCTTCCGCTTTTGAAGGCATCGCTGTCGCATAGATGCAGACAAACAACGCATGCGCTGTAGCATTGACATCCGGTATGCGGCACACGTCATTTCAGTGCGTCCATCGCGCTTTCCGGCACTTGTAGGCCTGCTAATGCAAGGCGCTGCATGGATGCAGTCGAGCTTCATTTTTTGAGTGATTTTAATTATTATCCACTACAGCTGAAGTGTTTGATGAATTTTTGCATTAAAGTGCTGCGTCAGAATGCCACTTCATCATTTAGGTGTGGTGCCGTAAAACTAATGCGAAGTGGGACGCTCGCCGATCGCCAGCTGTTGGCCGTAGATTAGATTTACTGCGTCTTCTGCAAGTCAGATATGATGGACTAGCCCTCTTAGCGACCTTGTATCAATGTGAACATAATAAGGAAGTTTCTGTTCAGCATGATTGTCATGTGACCGGAACGGAAACGGGGGGGGGGGCTCTGACTCCTGGTACGCTCCCCATAATGAGTGAAAATACCGTACGCGCCTCGGGGTGCTTGAGGGTTCGCCTTTCTTCTGGCAGTAGTCGTGTAGCACACTCTCAGCACTAGCTGTTGCGACCGCTTATGCTCGAATTCTCGACTTTCGCACAAAACACCGCTAGTATCGGGCGCTAGGCCTCGCATCCTTTGGGTGGTTATCGGCAGAACTAGCGCCTAGAGCAGCGGTTCTCAGCCTGTGGGTCACGACCCCTTTGGGAATCGAACAACCCTATCACACAGGGGTCGCCTACGACCATAAAACACGCATTTCCACATTTTGCACACCATAATTTTATGGTTGGGGCTCGCCACAACATGAGGATCTGTATTAAAGGGTCGCGCCATTAGGAAGGCTGAGAACCGCTGGCCCAGAGAGAACTAGTCGCTCGGCTAGAGCAGTAGAAGCAGCTGCACTGTGTGCATGTGTCCAGAAAATTGTAGAGCTCAGAAATGATCCAATCTGCCCATACCTCACAAAATGTCTCTTAGCACGTTAGCGTTAACAACTGCCTGTGGTGGAATGGCTCGCAATTATGTCCTATGAGCTCGGCGCCTAACCTTGAGCCTAACCTTGAGCGGAAGACTGCATATGAACAGCTGTGATAAGCAGGCTTACAAGTTGTGCAATATTTATTTGCGCAATTCGATTTGTTCACGACTTCCTACCTGGCGTGGATATAGGAAGAAACTCTTCATCTAGCGCGGCGTTTCGGCTCCTGAACTAAAGTCGCATGCAATGTAATGCAATCTATCTCCATCTGCAACTCCACGAAGCTACAAAGACTAAGTGGTTGTTACGCAGGAGAACTTTATATAGTGCACTACAGCCTACTAGCAGCTTTCGGTGTATATTACAGCAATATATCAGGAACCCAATATGAACGTAGTAGGCGATAAACTCTACAACAGGAAGAAGGAGGAGCCCAGGAGAGAGTCGTGCTGTGAATCGTGCTCGGCCCGAATGCCTCACTCATAAAAAAAAAATCACAAACAGAAAGACACCGAGGATAAGATTTAAGCACTTTATGACACAGGTCGCGATAATGGCCATAATAATAATAACAATACATGTTTACATCATACCTTGAGAACTGAATCTCTATCCAGGTAAGGTGCTCGCCCCGACCAAGGTCTGGCTGAGGTCGTGGGCTCGAGCTCCGAGGCACACGTGAAGCGTCAGAATAAAGATCAAATTCTCTTGGGAGGCTATACAAATGAATTAAACTAATTTATTTGTTTACTCTTTGCCGGACAGTCGGCCAGGCTCAACAGCTAGGCTAGGCCTACCTACAGGGCTGAGTGGATTCTCATACCCACGTTGTAATGCGGCCCTGAAATTTCCTCGGGTTTATCAGGGCATACGATAATAACCTAATACGTCTGCGCTCTTGCGTAGATCTGTTTATCCGACACGAACGGAAGGACTAAAGTTGCATCGCCTTAGCCATAGCATCAGACTTTTTTGAAGCTGAAAGTACAACTAACTATCGCTTCAGATGTCTGTGTTCCCTAACAAATACATATTGATATATCCGGACCATTTGGTTATATTTCAGGAGCCATCAATATTCTCTAGGTCCGATATTGTATGACCGACGTAGCGCATGGCGTTGGTTACAGCTTACTGCTGCTGCAAATCTCATTTACGTCTTTCCAATGTATTAGCCAGTAGGTTAGCTGTACGGACCTGTTGCTCTAGCTGCTCTACTCGAACCGAGTAGGGATGGTAAGTACTGGATTATGTCTTTATGCGTCCTTGGTTGATGAAATTTCGACCGGGGCCCTGGTTGAGTGGCTGTCATATATTAATATTTACTAGTACTTCGTGAGACGATATCATGGTGCACTAGCGGCTCATCCGTTTATTATATATTTCGTCGCGAATCTGCGATGCGTCAAAGTCAAAGACTTGGGAGGCCCTTGCCACTCTGATCAGTCGACACCTATCCACGTGAGGGCACGGAGACAGCTACTATGGGTGCAGCAGACATATAGGGACTGCAATACACGGTGCATGAGATATATGATATACTGCGGTAGGGAGCTCCCAGCGCAGACATCCCGTGTCAGATGAAGTTATTCTTACTGTGTCCTAAGTGCCACCGAAATTACTGACACCTCCCTATTAAAGTGAGTGAGGAGGTACGCAGCATATTGACAACCCCTCCCGGCTCGACAAAGCAGCTACGACGCGTATTAACTAATCTTGTATCGATAGCAGCGGTGTTAAGTTAGAGCGTGACCTCTCTTCGGTTGGTGAACGAGAATAGTGGTCCGGATGTATACTTTTATTAGCAGAGAAAGCGTCAGCAGGGGGCATGACGAGTTCATTCGATCGATGCGATCGTAAGGAAACAGGACAAACCATTGGCTAGAGTAGTTATGCATTTATACGTACGATACAAGTGACTCAGTAAGACTGCCCAGCTTGGAAATATAATAATAATAATAATAATAATGACATTAATCATATATTTGGATAGATTGCCACACTAAGAAGATCGACGTTCCTTTGCCGCCAACTGTAAACTAACTTAAGTGTGTATCTTCTCTGTGCCTTCTAATGTCCCTTGCTTGAAGCGAAAGAGTGGTAATTCTATTACTGCTGATTAGTCATGCTGTGATAATAATAATAATAATACACTTGATAAAACACTCTTGGATAATTCAACCTCTTTCAAGGCTCTTTATATTTGCTGCAAAGGAGACATGATCGAATGGTGAGTGGTATGCTCAATAAACAACAAGAATAACTTGGTTAGGGGTGACGTGCACGGGGTCAGCTTGAAAGTGTGGTTAGGGCAGCATGCAACAGTGTTAGCACGCATAAGCACATACGAGACGAATCACGGGGACCCACTAAATGCTGACTAAATAGGTGCGTTTTTAAGTTTTTTTTTAATTTGGTCAAGTCAGGGGATGCGACTGAAGTCGGGAGTGAGTTCCAGGCTTTGGGAGCCTGTGAACTAAGGGCACAGTCTCCAAAGGATTTGAGGTTTTCACGAGGTATAGGTAGGCAGTTAGATTCCGAAAAGCAGGTGGTACGATGCTTAGCCTGGTGGGGCAGTAGATCTGATAGGTAAGCTGGAGCCAAAGAATGAAGGGACCTAAGAGTGAGCGACAAAACCTTGGAGTAGATCCGTTGCTTGACTGATAGCCAGTGCCGGACGGCAGGATGTGGTGTGTCGTGGCAACTGCGGCACTCACGACAGACAAGCCTAGCTGCAGAGTTTTGCACCGGCTGTAAGCGCCTGATTGCACATGCCGGTAGACCAGCAAGCATTGAGTTGCAGAAGTCAAGACGGGATGTCACAAATGCATGTGCCATGTGATGCGCCGGTCTGTTGAGGGTGCCACCACTGAGAGAAGCAGGGTCAGTTCGATTCTTACCCAAACCTAGCAAGGCTGTCAATCTGTCACCTACTTCACCGCTTTTCCTCACAGTGTCGTAATGAGCAAGTTTTAGGTATAACGACGGTTTGACACGAGAAAGATCAGCCGATTAAGGCAAGCCTGGTGATGGTGCAACATCACAGCTGCCGAGTACTGCTAGCGGAAGGTGACCGGCAGGCCCAGGTAGCACTAGATAGCAACGTGACGATGCAGTTAGTAACTGAGACATCTCTGTTCGCTCGTAACTACAAAGTGGCTCACTGCGACTGGCGACTGCGAAAAAATTATGCGGGCGGCGCGAGAAGGACGAATCCTTTCCAGCATGGCCACCTAGTCTCAGTGATTCTAGCATGACCGCCTAGTCTCAGTGATTCCAGTAATGCCGCCTAGTCTCAGCTCGAGACGAGCGAGCCTGGATGTCTGGAAGCCAAAAGCTCAAATGGTGCTCGTAATGGTGATAGGAAGCTTTGAGGCTATAAGTCTGCCAGTGTCCGACGACGGGCACGAGTTTTGAAAGGGAGGATACTTAACTGCCCGCCCTGGATTATAACGTTTGAGCTTGGGCACTGCCTTTGAACTCGAGGTCGCTTATGAAGCAGCCGTGATAGGCAGGCTTACGAGCAGCAGGGATTTTTTTATGTAACCAGATTTATGTGCGACTTCCGACCAAGGTAATGCATATAATTACGAAGATGCTCAAGAGGCACGTAAGTCCACGAGCACAGTGCATGTAACAGTGCATGCAACCCTTGCGAACGAATGACGCGCACACTAGATGAGCTGGCAACTCAAAGCACGCGCACGACTAGCAGTTATGACTACCAAAATGCTCACTGTTACTCGTTCCTTGATTATAGTGGCTGGGAACCTGTTACGCGATAGTCTATGGCTAGGCTGCATAAAGGCCGACGTCGTGTAAAAAAGCTGTGGGTTGAGCTCGAGGCCTTTAGCCTGGCGGGGGGGGGGGTTGAGTTTTAGAACTCGGGTCAGGCAGTTAAGAGGCGCACGGAGGGGCAGCTGGGCACGGGAGCGTTGGATGATTACAGAGGTGGTGTGGACGTCTATAACGATACGTTGCTGTCGAAAAGACTTTTCGAAGATACGGATACGGCGGGGGGGGGGGTGTTACCTTCCTGTATGGCGCTGTTCGCAGGGACCGTCTTCAGCTAAGGTCGCTATTATGAAACCGCAGCATGCTAAGTAATCTAGCTTATGATCGGTATTCATTATTCACGGTTCCTGAATTTTAATGCGCCTCGAAAAAGGATACGCGATAATCAATGGCTATTGCAGCATGCAAGCCGAAGCTATGTAACAGGCAGTGAGTTACCCTCCGAGAGTTGTGCCCTGACCATGGAGCTGAGGTGTGCTCGAGGCCACTGCACGCACGAGCCTCAGTATACGTGGCAGCTAAACAATAAACCCTAGCTGATTAAACAGCCTCGTTTTGTATAGCGACAGAAGAGCCTTTATGGCTATCACCACCGCTTGCAGTGGCGATAAAGAATCGCCCACCGCAGGAATCGAACCCACGACCTCGGGACCGAGGTCGTGAAAGCAACCGCCTTACCTAGTGTGCCATCACGGCTCACTGCTGTTAGTAGCGTGTTGTTAGACGCCGGTTGCCTTGTGTAGATGTTGTATCAGCGTCTCTATGCCATGGACGTCTTATCTTAGGCATTCGCGCACATTTTTGCTGCCGATTTCGGCCACTGTCCGCATACCTGTGTGCATTGGTGATGCACTAACAAGTCATTATGTTGGGTCCGCCTGACTTGCCATGCCTTTATCTCCAACTATGCCTCTCAGATATGCGGATGGAGACCTGATGTAGTAAGGAATTATCGTAACACGACAACAACTCGGTCCCCAGGAACCATAAGGCAGCTAAGGGCTGTGTGACGTATTGGGTAGAGC
This sequence comes from Cristatella mucedo, assembly GCA_009760855.2. Lineage (NCBI taxonomy): Eukaryota > Metazoa > Bryozoa > Phylactolaemata > Cristatellidae > Cristatella > Cristatella mucedo. Next base: position 8,039,098 of record WPIO01000009.1, read on the forward strand.
CAAACGATGGTGCCGACAGCGTGATTCGTCACCAAAACCAGCGTCGCCGGCGAGATTTAATGCCACACACTGACCAGGTGACCCAGGGAAGGTGTGAGCTGGGCCAGAGAGGGGGATAACACCCACTACCGGTTAATGTAATGTAATGTATCTCTGTCTGTAACTCCACAAAGTCATACAGACCATGTGGGGGTTACGCAGGAGAGTTTTGTATAGCGAACTCACAGCCTAAGTGGCTTTCGGTACGCATTCGGTAGCCAACAGACTTCGTCTCACGCAACAAAGAGAAAGTGGGAAGCATAGCAGAGTCAGGAGAGCAGTTGATGTAGTGAGTAGCATAAAAGTAGCAGCTCAGGACCGCTGGAAAAGGATGAGCCACAGTCTCGGCAGTAGGTTATAGCAGTAACGCTAGTGCGAACGATAGTGCTTCAGCTTCGCCAGAAGCCACTGACGTAATCAGCCAAGGCCCTACCGTAGCAGCTGAGAGTACCGTGTTCCACACTGACTCGCAGCTATACCTTGATACTTCTGACACTGGGGATTTTATTACAACCCGATCGGCAGAGAGCCCCTCCCGTGGACATTTGCAAGCAAGCAAATCGAATGTCGGAGCTGGATCCATCTCGGACAGCCGCGCCGCCGACTCAATCCGAAATGCACAGCGTACAGCGACTCGTAGCAGCCGAGGACACTGCCCTACCTACCCATGTACCGCGAGACCGGCGCTCTATCGGCTGCAGGTGGGACGAGACGATGCTGGTCCGCCCCACTTGCCACAGCCCTTTTCCGGTCGAGAACAGCGGACCAATTTTGGGGCACGCTTAGTAGCTTTTCTGCAAGCGTAGAGGCTGCTCAAGCCCGGTTTCTCGTTCCGTAACAAACGGCGTCTGACTGAGCCGTCTTATACTGTGTGCGACTGCTCGCGCAATCCTCACACACTACATGCGACGCGGAGGCTCGGAGCTTCACCTGTATTTGTCGCGTGTCGTCGGCTGTGACTGGCACCGCTACGAGTGCAGTGTTTCTGGCTTAGTTCTGTTCGGACGTGGAAGCCGCTGACCACATCTTTTGTTTGGTGTTAGAAAGGGTATCATTTCCGAGAGCCCGTGGCAGTTGCCCCGTGCTTATCTAGTTCCTTGGGTCCTTTAAGGATAAACGTCGTACGACGCCGAGCTGGCTTGGTCTAGCGGTTAAGGTGCTCGCCCCGACCAAGGTGTGGCTGAGGTCGTGGGCTCGAGCCCCGAGGCATGTGTGAAGCGCCTGAATAGAGATTAAGTTCTCTTGGGGCGCTATACAAATGAATTATATATTAATATTTTACCTGAAATACGGCTTCAATTCGTCTTGGACTAAGGACCTCTTCGATGCCAAAGTAGCTGCTAGCTCTGCCCAAAATTAGGAATCAAAAAGACGAATCACGCTATGAACTTTAACAAATTACGGTGAAGGACCGAAACAATATTAAGCACGCTTTGATTCAATATTGATCAGATATCATTCGAATTAAAAGTATTCCGTTGGTACAAATAGTTTGCCAGGCAGCATTTGCTGCTGGGCAGCATATACTAACATTTCGACTATAGAACGTAGATACCCCAAAGGCAGTGGTACCTCGACGTCTACAGCAAAAGTTGGAAATAGCTATAGTATATTTTGCAGCTAAACAGCAGTTGACTGTGGGTCATTCTTGACGAATACGAAGCCGGGGCTTGAGTAAGCCAATAAAGGCACTAGGATTGAACTTAATACTGTCAATCTAGTAAATCTCATGAGAGAAAATGTGACCAATGTGCGCAAGTACAGTCTATAGCTCAGTAAGTTTAAATAGGAAAGCTCTATATACGGCGTGAGAAGTCAGAGTTAGTGCTTACATACGAGAGCGAGAAAATTGCTGGTCGTAAAGTGAAGGCATCTAGTACCTTCTCCTTGACCAAAGATGTAAAGAAAAAAGTTATCGTTTTTCTGTGCCGATTATAACCATTGCTGAGCCTGAGACTGTTGTAACTTGCTTCGAGACTGGTAAGCCGTGATGGCACACTAGGTAAGGCGGTTGCTTTCACGACCTCCGTCCCGAGGTCGTGGGTTCGATTCCTGCGGTGGGCGATTCTTTATCGCCACTGCAAGCGGTGGTGATAGCCGTAAAGGCTCTTCTGTCGCTATACAAAAAGAGGCCGTGTAACCAGCTAGGACTCTGCAAACTCAAGAGGTTTTTAACTGGTGTTCTAATGCCGGACAAGGTACTTTACTTCTCCACAAGCCTACCGAAGTTGGTTTGCCGTCGCGCACAGCGAACAAGTCTGCCGACGACTAACACCACCAGTTTATTTAATTAGGCACGGAGCAGGAGGAAGAGAGACTCTACTCACCCCTCTCGCCCGCCGTATTCGCCGTCTTCCCGCATCTTATCACTAGCAGCACATCCCACCTGCACACCACATTGAGCGTCAGACGCCGCTCGTTCGACGATCAGGGGCAGGACCACCATTTCAACGAAATCACACAACCCCTTATCTTTAGATCAGTCGATGACGTAGTCGGAGAGCCGACATGGGGGCTGCACTTTTTACCGCTGGCGAAGCTGACGGTTGCCAATTTCCCCAGTGCCATCACACTGATCGTAGTCGCCTCGTGTAGGGTCAGGCATTGGCGGCTAAGCATGTGTTACCGGCTCAGCATCCGATATTGGCTTGATGGCAGCCACGTGCCTTAATATTCCGTTGACCTCAATGTCGAGGCCATGAATCTCTGAGGTACCAGTACCTTCGGCCACTCTGTCGTACAACGTGCGCCAGGCGGTGTCATGAACACCATTTGGCTCGCCGTGTAGTTGATCAGAGATTGAGCACTGCAGTGCTGGCCTTTTTTTAGACTGGAATGGGAACCTCCATTCACCTTTTACCTCCTCTTTGGGTGACGAATTATACCAAAAACACCATAGCCAAAACACCTCGATCAGTGCGAGCTGCCACGCCTGTGACAGTCACATGCACGGGTTTGACTATGCCGTTGCCGTTCAGTCGGTTAGCAAACCCGTAGTCGGTCTCAACGCCCCGGCTTTCGAAAAGATGCCGAGTTGCCTCCAATCGGAATGAGGCATGGTTATAGATCACGAGTTGTTTGCGCAGTCGGGCCTCTCTCCCGAAAGATTTGCTCCAATACCCTCTTAAGAAGATAAAGCTTTTCGCTAGGAATGCGCCTCTGTAGCATAAATCTACCGGGTCCTCAGTCCACAAGCGTAAAATAATTCTCGTCCTTGTAGCATGTGAGATCGATCGCAGGACGAGACGTTCAGCGTTCAGCGACTTCAAGACTTCAAGCCTCGATTCCACGAAATCGGTGACAGATCTAGTGAATTTTGTAGCGAACAAGAACGAAAAATGGCCCGAGGTCGTGGGTTCGATTCCTGTAGTGGGCGATTCTTTATCGCCACTGCAAGCGGTGGTGATAGCAGTAAAGGCTCTTCTGTCGCTATACAAAAGAGGCTGTTAAATCAGCTAGGATTTATTTATTTATTTATAGCCCACCCTAGGGTGACCAGCATTGCCAAGTACAACTTCCTGTCGACGCCCAGGTAGTGTAGTTTGTGGAACTGCTTAAGGTATACGTCAGGAGCCACCAAAATAACTTCAGGAGCAGCAGCATCAATACAGTAAGTCTGTAAGTGTGTACTTCAACCACATTTGGTGCACTTGGTTCAGATGGTCTGCTTTATTATCTACGAACTTTACTAGACTTCCAGTTAACTCCAGACACTATTCCGTTACAACATCGCTAAGTAAACCCAGACGTCGTCACATTATCACCGCTCCCATGCCACGTGTCCATACGGGTTTATCCCCGTAAATTAGTGACCTCAGCTAACCAAGCACCAATATATAATCAGTAACAACTTTAACCTGCTTCCGGAGCCACGAGGCATCCTCGAACTTTTTAGAGTCGATCTCAAGATACGCTCCAATGGCGACACTGCTTGCATCGCACCACAGTCTTCCACTGGTAACGCTGGGCACCTGCCACGAGCCAGTAACCGGATCAGATGCTTACACCAGGCTATGGATGTGAGCAATTTCCAAAACCTTGCTGAGCAATTCCTTTCTAAGGCCCGGTCGGTCTATTGCTATTCCCTTGAGGTAACTGCAAGTGTGTCGAAACAGGGCGGCAATTGGGAAACTGAAGAGCTGCCCTCACCCAAAAAACAGCTCTCGCCGCATCATTACTGGCTATGCGGAGCCTAAGGCATTATCTCTGTGCCAGACGAGCTAGCCGAGTTTGCTATTGGGATGTGATAGCCAAGGAGGTAAGGTGCTCGCTCTTCATGAACGAGGCCCGGGGTTTGAATCTTGGAAATCCTGTTGGAAATATTTTATTGCCAACTGAAGCAGTGGCGATAGCCGTTAAGGCTCATTTGTCGTTATAAAAATGAGGCACTTAATTCAGCTGATATTTTTTTATACGGAGACCTAGAAACCGACCACCCACTAACTTATCGGGTGGTTTTGCTTCGAGTCCATACTCGCGGAACACCTTGATCACTCGTTCGATACGATATCATTGTCCACCAAAATATCGCCGACATGCCAATTAGTTCCCGATGCGACCCGTTGGTCAATAGAGAGCACTTTATTTAGAACAGCAGTCGCTATCTTCGGTGCAAAGTTAAGGCCAAAACCAAGGTGTGTCAAGCAGTTCCGACGGCCAAAAAACTTGACCACCTAGTACTTCCACAATGATTGGCTTCGCGAATCTGAAAACAGGCCGTACTCAAGTCCACGATGCGTACGTTGCCTCCAATTCGTTACAGCGAACGCAGTTTTGACTGCACACATCCTCGTCTGCCCTGTGGCTTGACGCGAATTGACTGAGCTCAAAATGATCGGCAACAGGGCCCACTTTCCATTTGCTACTTTGGACCGCCACCATCCAAGGAATGAGCACGCTGCAATCCCCAAGAAGTGTTAGAAGCAAACCAAACTTGATTAGATTCTCCACTTCCGTCTCATAATTTGCTTCTACCAAAGCCGGAATACGATAAGCGAGAACGCTGTTCTGCAGCAAGAATACCTGTAACCCTCTTTCCAGTTCTACCTCGCATGCCACGCCCCATTCACGAAATATGGCACTAAAGTCTTTGTCGGAGACTGCTAGATCCCTACGGTGTACGATCTCAGGCACAAGCGAGACATCGGTGAACGGTGGAATCCGTCGACAATTTCCGCCGGTTCCTTCGACGCTGGCCCAGGCGCTAGGCGCAGGCACTTCGTTAGCGAAGCCAACTCATCAATCGCCTTGGCGGATGCGAACACCATCTAGTGCTCTCAGGAATCCACCCCAAGGATGATGTCCTAGCCAGCAACTATTTCAGCTATCCAGCAATTAATCTCCAGACTCCCTTTAATAGTAGACCGACCTTACATGTAAAAGTACACAGAGCACAGTCGCCGTGCATCAACAAAATGCCCTCGCTAGCGGGCTGCACTTCGCTCGAAGAGGCTTGCAGTTCTGAAGGCACTTTGCGTGAGCAGACAGGGGTCAACAAGTGAGGTTGCTCGCCTGCCATTCTAAATTACACCAATCGAAGGTAGCCGCATCGAAGTCGAGGGAAAACGCTGGCGCAGGTGTTGGCTGTTCTCCTTACTCGTTTTTTGATTGCACACCTCGCTTGGCGTATGCCACCGCGAGGTGATTCGGATCACCGCAGTTTCAGCAAAGCAGCATCAGTGGTCCGTGTTAAAAGGTGGCAGGTCGGGGTATCACCATGGTGCACCAGGCTTAGGCCAAGTCACATCGCCTCGGGTCTAGGCACATCGATCCTCAAAGCGGGGGCGCCTAACGCAGCGAAATAAAATTCCTCGAAATGTCACCCAGCACGAGCTACTAAGCTTTGGTAGGCGAGCACGCTGCCCGCAGCTCCCGCTTTATGTCATCGAATAGGCCTGCAGCAACGCAACTTCGGCAAAGACTCTGAGCGATATGCAAGTACCCGGCTTGTGGCTGGAGAGCGAAGACAATTGACGCCAAGTGAACGAGTTTGGCCAACAAGTTCAACTTCCTGCGACTAATCCTCACAAAGTCTTCAATTTGAGAATTCAATTCGTCGTATGCAAATCGGGCGAAAACGCTTCGCCTTCACGTTGTCACTTGTATCACCATCCGTCAGCAGTCCGTCGTAGACTACAAAAGCTCCGCCAGTTAGATACAAAGACATTAGGCCAGCAAGATCGTCAGCTTGAACCTTGTGCATCTAAGCCACGGCCTCCAGTCGACGTAGCCGCTCAACGAAGTGCGTTGTGCCGTCGTAAGGCACGACTTTGGCCAGCACAGACATCGAATTCATCCCTTGTGACAGCAAATTTCACTCCGACTAGACGACTTCCCGCCGAAATAGCTCGAAGTTCTGTTGCCGTTTGGTTCAGCACAGAACGGTCGCCGACGACCAAACTTCGCCAGTTAATTTCACTGTGAACGGAGCAGAAGGAAAAACGACACTCTCCGTCCTCGAACCCACCCACAACTCTCCGCCTTCACGGATGACAGCACTAAAGTCACATCAATCACTAGTAGCACTTCCCAGCGGACTACCCTATCGTGCGTCACAGCCCGCTCGCAAAACGACCCGGAGCAGTGCCGTCATTTCAACAAAATCGCACCTGCTACTGATGGTATCAGCACAGCGAACAATGTGACTGCTGTTAGCTATCGTTACTTGCTCGACGTGGTCCCATTTTCTCGACGTGGACCCTTTTTGTCTGCGATGATGCAATACAATGCTATGGCCTCACGTCACAAGCGAGGTCGCATTTTTACGACGCCTGATTGGACGTGTTGTATAACAAAGGCTCCGGCGGCGGCTGTTCTAGTGAGAGTCTAGCCGAGACGCAGCGGGCGAACGTGAGCGATAAACGAGACTACTTTATTACTCTCAACGAGTACATATATGGGAGCCCAATCAATCACAGCAGACGACGCGAAATAGAATCTGTGTTAGTGGGCTGACGCTACGCCCTTCAAAGGCTTAACTATTGGCCACTGGTGAGGCATGCATGTTAGTGTCAGTGCGCTTCGCTAATTACGACAGCAGAAGCCGCAGGAGCACGCGACAGACGGCATACCTGTGACTTAATTTATTTCCCCAACGACTTACCTTCGTACTTGGGTCCACTTGAGGAAGGTGGATATCACTGCACTTCATATTCATGCGCGGCCTCCTTAACGATGATTCAACTGGCTTTGCAACCGTAGGTGAGTGCCACGCCACGATCTTTGTGCTCATACATGTCAATCATTGGCGTGCGGCAACGACCACGCTGCGATTGCTGAATCGATGGCTTTGGAAAGGCAAATGGGTTTAACTTCTTGTTCCGATTCGCAGTAACAGTTAACTGTTCATAGCACATTAAAAGTCTGCCAGTGGGGGCATGCTCCTAAGAGATGTTAAATACAATTTATTATACCATACAGCCAGTTTTACTGAATGACAGGCAGACACCGGTTTTTGAGACCTTGCTAGCCAATGAACCAGATATGTCGCACTCGCAACAATCGTAGAGGGACTTTTGCTACTCCCTGTGTTGTGAATACTCACCTCCTCCTAGTTTAAGATCGTTTCAGGTATCTATTGAGGTAGAGCAGAAGCTAAAAGTGCTCACCTGTCTCTAGCCACGTTAGCCAGGCCGACGAACTTAAGAAACGACTGAAAGATCTACAGACGCATTGAAGCCCAGCGTTGATTGCTGTTGGTGGTAAAGATCAGACGGAATGTAATGAAATGTATCTCCGTCTGTTACTCCACATAGCCATAAAGACTAAATGGGTGCTATGCAGGAGAATTTTGTATAGTGAACTCGCAGCCTAAGTGGATTTCGGTACATATTCGGTAGCTAACAGACTTCATCTCACGAAACAGAGAAAGTGGGGAGCATAGCAGAGTCAGGAGAGCAGTTGAGGTGGTGATGGTGGTGCATGCAACTAGCAGATCGGGACCGCTGGAAACGACGAGCCATAATCGGCAGCAGAAGAGTAGTTGTCGTTGCGTAAGAGTTGGGAAAGCGAGTTCCGAAGTCTAGGACCTGCAGAGCTAAAGCTTCTGTCGCCAACAGTCTTTAACCGGAGGAATGGAACAGCTAATTTATTGTCCATACAGAACCTGAGGGCACGGGGAGGCTGAAACTAGTGCAGCAGTTCAGCTAGGTATGGAGGAGCCAAGCCGTGGCCGGCTTTGTGGGTCCGCGTAAGAACCTTGCTCTGTATCCGTTGATCAACTGGCAGCCATCCTAGCTGTTTTAGCAAAGGAGACACGTGGTCAAACCTCTGGGACTTGAAAACTAGCCTTGCAGCCATATTCATAGCCAGCTGCAGTGCTTTCTTTTGTAGCCCAGCCAAAAGGGAAATACTATAATCAAGCCGAGACAGAACTAAGGAGCTAGTTAATTTTTTGCAAGCCACTGTAGAAGACAGCTGCTAATCTCAGATAGGGATCCGACGCGTGATGGAAAGCTGTAGAAACAGTCTTCTGAATGAAGCTTTTAAATTGAGGCAGCTGTCGAAAACGACACCTAAATTTCGAGCACGTGGTAATGCTCGCACGACAGCACCACCTATTAGAAGAGTAAAGCCTTTTAATTTAGCCACACGCTTAGGGTTTCCAATGAGTAGTAGTTCGGTTTTATCGTCATTTAGTTTCAAGAAGTTTTCCGACATCCATGATCGAATGTCGGCCACGCAAGCATTCAGTTTATCAGTTGCTGCAGCAGATTTCGACGGTTTAAAGGACAGATACAGCTGAGTGGCGCCAGTATAGAAGTGTTTTCCTATTATCCTATTCCATGGTCCTCGACTACCTTTCTCAGGGGTTGTGCATAAACGGAGAACGGCAAGGGACCGAGGATGGACCCTTGAGGGACTCCACAGATGGCCCGTCTCATGTGTGAGATCTGACACCACACGACACGGATTGAACACGATCAGACAAGTACGATTTGAACCACGCCTGTGCCTCGTCTGCCAGACCGATCGTTATCGCTTGCAACTACAGATTTGCGAAAGGTGGAAGATGCCTAGAAAAGGATCAGGTTCCCCGAGGGTGCCATAAAAATATTTATTATCATTATCATAAAATTATTGTTTGTAGCTTGTGGTTAAGCCTAACGAAGAGCAAATGCCGTCTGCCATGACGGAAGTCGGCTAGACTAAGAGCGGGAAATTTCTAGGCAGATGTTAAGCACTTTTAGGGCCTTCGCGTCTACTGTGCGTGAACTCCTGAGATGGCTCAGCTTCCGATGACGTCCATTTGTACCGCTGTTCAAGGCTGTGTAAGAATTTTTTAATTTCTCCGGTCGAAGATGGCTTTTATTTTAGAAGTAAGGGTAAGCATCTGGCTTGCTAATTGTTACGCATAAGTAAATTTGTGGGCAGTCACACGCCAGAAGATCTAATCGACCAAACGGCTGGCAGTGTATTATTAGAAATCGCAGGAAGCCATGTTGAAGCAAGTGGCCACAACTGCCGACCCTAGCCTGAGTCCTAAGCCGTCACGATACAGCGAACCCAGCACCCTTTCTTTCCATGAGAAGCCGACTGCGCATTGTTTGGCTTCTGAGATGATAGCGAAGCAGCGCCCAAAACTCGGAAGCCGGGTTTCAGATTAGTCTTTCTCTGGGATGAACTTTTGGGTATCTGCGAAAATATTGCTAGGTCTCTTTTTTCGATGGGAGGCACAGCGAGCAAACGAGATGCACAAAATGGCGCATGAAATGGCGAGCGAGCGAGCGAAAAGCGAACGAAAGCACGAAATGGCAAGCGGCAGGTAAAGAGAGCGTTCTCACTGGCACGGAGGCAGGAGGAGGCAAAACAACGCGCAGTCTTTGGCGACCAGCCGGTCATGTAGGCCACCAGCTTTAAAGCACCACTGGGCCATAGTCACTGTCTTTTCCGACGAACTGGGATTAGACACGTGCCTTCTCTTTGCACCACAACGGTATTGACTTTCTCTGTTACACTGACGGCTGCTTTTACTTCGCCGGTTTTAATCGCCCCGTTAGCGATCGTCGCAGTGCTGACCGGTGACGCAGCCGTCTTGCTGACAGTCGCTATTGCTGTCTAAGTCAACTGTACCGCTGCGGTCGTCTTGCTGACCTCCGTTGTCGTCTGGCGGGCAGTCGTTTTGCCGACCGGCGCGTACTCGTACACTATCGCGTGGACTGGCGTTTCGCGGACTTGTTCCTCTCTCTCTCTCTCTCTCTCTCTCTCTCTCTCTCTCTCTCTCTCTCTCTCTCTCTCTCTCTCTCTCTCTCTCTCTCTCTCTCTCTCTCTCTCTCTCTCTCTCTCTCTCTGAATGCGTCACGTCTCTCTCTCAGCCTCTTTGTGTCTATATTAGCGTATATTAGCCACCTGAGCATGAATCTCCACCGCATATAATAATAGGACCACCAAATACAATATATATATATATATATATATATATATAATACCACCAAATAAAATAATAATAATTCCACTGCGAAAACTGCCGCCTTGCAGGCCGCTACATCGCAGGCCACCATTGGCTGCTGCTGCTCTTGCTTCGTCGTGAAAAGCACTCGTGGACCAGACACGTTAGACACCAAATAATTCCTTTCTTTAAAAGATTCAATATCAATGCTAGTATATTAGCCACCGAGCATGAATCTCCACCGCAGAAAATAAAAAAAACAATAATAATAGTAATAGTAATGCATTTGATATAGCGCCCTCAGAGAACTCAATCTCTATCTAGGCACTTTACATTTGCTGCAATGGAACTTGAGAGAATTCAGCGTGCGGGAGGTCTGGAAGGCATCAAAGCAAAGGTACAACTGAGTGCAACAGACCGTGCAGAGAAGGAGAAGAATGAGGAAGAATCCTCCTGACTCGTGCACAAATGTCCTGTAACGTCGCGCTTGTAAAAAGCTGTTCAGCCTCTTCGCCTCGTCCCTATCGAAGATCGCATCATCGCTGGTGGCCGTGGATGGAGATGGATGTGACACAGCCAGCGGGATGTGGTGGCAGCCACTGGCGTGAACACGCGTACCGTGCACGCCTGCTGCTGGTTGTCGATCGCCTAGGCGGCGGCAGCGGTGGCGGAGGCGGCGGCGGCGGCGCCAAAGCTGGATTCGTGACCTGATTCGTCTGCTAAGACTCGAGCCATCACGAGTGCTGATGTGAGCCGAAGCTGGAGGTTTTTTGGAAAATGCATGGCTGTCGCTGGAAAATTAAGCTGCACTGCTCTCAGGACATGCTCTTAAGCACGAGCTAACACCCGGAGTCAAAGCTCAACCATTGTATGCTTCGTTATTGTAATGGCCGCACAGCTTCTGCTTAGATCATGATTCCTTTGCAGCAAATGTAAAGTGCTTAAAAAGAGATTGAGTTCTCCGATGGCACTATAAAGACTGTAATATTATCATTATTATTCCCGGGACGTTCGCCAGTTTTCGCGGTACTACCTCCATCTTGAGATAGGAGTGGTGCATATCCGGAAGAATCCTTATGAGAATAGCTTTTCGTCAGGACTCCTCAGAGACATTTTTTTTACCCTGCCACATCTTTTCAGCCTTTTGAACTTGGTCTGGCTGTGTCCGCTCCCCGTCCTGCTGGCGGAGCTCTCGCATCAGATGCTGCCACAGTCCTGCAGTTCCGCCTCGTGCTGTCCGAATCTCACCCTCGTCGCCACTGTAATGTAGGGGGGCCGTGATGGCCCAATAGGTAAGGCGGTTGCTCTTCACGACCGAGGTCCCGAGGTCGTGGGTTCGAATGCTGTCATGAGCGATCCCTTGCTGCCACGCCAATTGGTTGTGATATTCTTTAAAGCTCTTCTACCGCTATAAAAAGAGGCAGTTAAATCGGCTAGTGTTTTTCATAAATTAATGTGCGGGCACATCAGAATATAGAATCGAAAACACGGCAGCAGTGTATTAAAAACCGCAGGAAGCCATGCTAGAGCTAGTGACCGTAGCGGCCGGCCCTAACTCCGGAGAATATAAAAGTCAATTATTGGGTCGGCTGTTCTCCTTCGGTGTGAGAGACTCCGGAGTATTGATGTGAACGGACAAACGTAATTCAAGAAACCTCTTACATCTATTGAGTACCTCAGAGATCTGTGTTTGGTCAACTTCTTTCCACAGTTTAAACTCTCTGTCCTGTCCATGAGATCGCCAAGCACAAACTAGACTTTCACTTCAATGCAAGTGACACTCAGTTGTACCTTTGCTTGGATACCTCATAAACCTCAAGCTTTTCCTCAACTTCCTAGCTGCACGACGTCCGCACGTGGATTGTAGCAAGCTTTCTTAAATTGAATGAGTTTAAGACCAACTTACCAGTTATGGGAAATCCAAGTGTGATTCAGAAATTGAAAAAACCCAAAGCTCAAAATCGGCTCTGCCAGCATTTATCCTTCTTAATTTGGACGAAATATAGTGTGCTGTTCTAAAGTGATCTTTCATCAGACGACTTCATCAACCCCACAGTCAAGTCTGCCTACTTTCAGCTATATAAAATTTCTAAAACTCGGGTTTGCTTAGACAGGGATACTAAATCTAAATTGGTTCATGCATTTGCATCTCGTTTCGACTTTTATAACTCACTGCTTGCTGGTCTACCGCAGTGTGCAATCAGGCACTTACAGTGTCTGCAAAATTTCGCCACTAGGGTTGTCAGGAGTTGCAGTTGCCACATCAAACTTTACCCTCCGACCTGCACTGGCAGAGAGAGAGAGAGAGAGAGAGAGAGAGAGAGAGAGAGAGAGAGAGAGAGAGAGAGAGAGAGAGAGAGAGAGAGAGAGAGGGAGAGAGAGAGAGACAGACAGACAGACAGAGGGAGACAGAGAGACACAGAGAGACACAGAGAGACAGACAGACACAGAGAGACAGACAGACACAGAAAGACAGACAGACACAGAAAGACAGACAGAAAGACAGAGAGACAGACAGGGACAAAGAGACGGAGGCAGAGAGACAGAACAGAAAGACAGTCAGAAAGACAGAGAGACAGAAAGAGAGAGAGAGAGAGAGACTGAGACAGAAGAGACACAGTCGGAGACAAAGACAGTGAAATAGAGACAGATAAAAATAGAGAGAGAGACGCTGACGAACCCAAATAGCAGCCGGAGCCAACTAAGTCGTCGCTCGGATCGTGATATGCTATCCCCTTTTCTACTGTTTCTGTAGATAAAATAACATCTTGTCGTGAGAGAGCCGTAACGTACCCGAATAGAGCTTAAGTACTCTTATGGTGCTGTACAAGCGATCTATGATAGCTATCGTTATTACGCGCTATCAACGCAAGAGGGAGAGCACTATCCAGGAAAGCCTCGTGTTATCTGACTAGTTATCCCATCAGAGACTTTCTTATGCACAAAAAATTAAAAAAAATCTAGCTGATTTAACAACCTCTTTTGTATAGCGACAGAAGAGCCTTGTCGGCTGTCACCACCACTTGCACTGGCAACACGGAATTGCCCAATGCTGGATTCGAGCCCACGACCTCGGGATCGAGGTCGTGAAATGCAACCGCCTCATCTAGTGGGCTATGACGGCTCACCATGTAAGACGTAAGCCTAAGATTATGCTACACTCTGCTTATAATGATCGCAATTCCGCAATCGTTAATAAGCTGTTGAGGCAGCTGCAATTCATGTCCAATCGAAACCGGTCCGAGCGTCGTTCAGAGCGTCTGCGTGCGAGCCCCAACTCGAGTCAAAGCTCTGCCATTATCTGACCGTCGTCGGATGCTCACTGGCCCACATAGCGGTACAAATTTCAAGTTCAAGGTTGTGAGGTTCCGTGGTTTCCTTTGAGCCCCGAGTTAGCTCCGTTGTCAGCAAAGTAGTCCCCGGCCGATTATGGCCGGCCCGTGTTTCGATACCCGAGTCCTGGCTGAAGCGTCTCGAGCCGTCTCAACGTCCGGGTCTGAAGCGCTCAAAGCGTCTGAAATTTGTGAGAGTGCGCAGTCCTATCGGGCTATCGAGGGGCTCTCAGGTTATTGACGCCAGCCTGGATCGTCTGATTGGTCCAAACGGCCGAGTGCTGACGGGCGTGGCGGCGAACTTGGCCGCGCCGAAAATCCTTGAGCGAAAAAATACGCGTCCGAAAGAAATTTCCCGAGCATCATTTGCCTTCGTTTTCTGAGTCTGCGTGGCAGATTTTTTTTTTTATCAAACGTCTATTTATGAGCATAATATTTCGTGATAACCGCAAGAAACATCTTACCAACGCTTAGCAAGTTTACAGCTGGAAGAAGTTGTTATTTAACGCGACGCCACTTAAGAGGTCGGAGCCACCGGAAGAAGAATAAAATTCCTCTAACCACAACTTATAGGATTAAAATAACGAAATTTTGATGAAACAACGTGTTTATTAATATGCAGATACATCGCTCGCTAATATTTGCTTCGATACAAATGTTGCCGAGTCGACTTCAAAAATGAAGGTGGTTCGCGAAGGGGGCAATTTCTTCACGCTGATTTCCACAACACTCAAAATACCGTCGTCAATCCATGCCGTCAGCATAATACGGTCATACAGAAAGCTATGGTCATAGAAAATTTAGTTTCTAGTTTTTCCTGGCGCTGCACGAGGTAATAGCCGCGGGCGGCTCCCGCGGTCTCACCCGGTGGCCAATTGGCATTGTCCTGCAGAAAGGCGAGTACCCGCCCCCAACAACACTGATCGTCCAGTAGACACAGCGACTGAATTATAGCGCTTTGCAGTGAGTCCGTTTCTTTTTTTGCGGCTCCCGCGTCGCTGGTTACACGCTTCTGTCCATGTGGAGAAGGCGTGTACGGACAGCGGCGCTAAATGCGCGCCGGAGGGGAAGGCCGGGTTTTATTTGATCAGTCCGTTAAGTTTGGCTGACCAACCCGCTCGTGCGTGAGAGAGAGAGAGAGAGAGAGAGGGCGAGCGAGCGAGAGCGACGTCTCCAGCGATCTCCGTTTGTCAGCTGACAGGGCGCAGGGTAAGGCACTCGCCGGTTTGGCGCGCTTGGCGTGGCCTGCGCGGGCGAGTTCAATTTCGACACAGCTTCCTTGCCGGGAGACAGGTAAGTCACGCGGCTGCTCAAGGTGGTCCCGGATTCATAGCCAGCACGGCACACACGTTCTTGCACGCAATCCGCGACGGGCGATGTCAGCAGTGCGTCACATCAGCGCTGGGGACGGACGTTTCGAGACATTCTTAGGCCCTCAGCTTGGCAAAGTTGGAGGCGCTCGAGCCGACTACTTAAGTGGGCTGTCTTGCCAAGCTCTTGTTGAGCTCGAGTTGAGGGAACTTGAGCTACTTTCCTCTTTGAGCTACTCACGCTTCCGAAATAAGGTTCAGTTCTCGCGAATGAGGGCTTATGTTTACAGTGTGCGGGTCGCAGCGAGCCTGACTGGTGTCTTTTTAAATGTGAAGTCAGCGTTGTCGTAGCATCAGTCGGGAGTGAGTTCCATGCTTAAAAAGATAAGCTGCTTTAACAGGCTTTTTATATGGCCGTAGAAGAGCCCTAACGGCTATCACCACCACTTGCAGTGGGTAATAAAGGATCGCCAACTGCAGGACTTGAACCCTTGACCTGGGTCATGAAGAGTGAGCACCTTACCTCCTGATCAAAGACCCAGGGGCCTTAAATACTATTATTATTAATATATATATATTTGTAATCAGTCATCATCCTTTGAGTTCGTACAGTATTTATATACAGCTTCTGAGGTTTTAACATATTGCAGCAATTGTTGCTATCACCCAAGCCTCTCAACTAGTGGAGCTCAATCATTATAACCTCATTTGAACATGATTCGATGGCCATTTGAATTCATATAGGATATATATATATATATATATATATATATATATATTCCGGGTCGGAAGCTGTGTGGTCCCTATTCCTGAACCGGGAGTCGCTGGTAGCCGCCCCCCCCAACGGCAGGGTAGGGTTCCTCCAGCTGTAATGTAATGTACTGCATTCTATAATTTCAATAAATATTTCTATACACACACAGAGACACACACAGAGACACACACACACACACACACACATATATGTGTATATATATATATATATATATATATGTCTGAACAGGCATAGCCAGGGTTAACTGACCTGCCAGACCTTACCTGAATGGACATGTCGAGTGGCAAGGTGTGTGACTCATTCCATCAAACTCTTCTGCGTAACACCCACATGGTCTTTATGACTATGTGAAGTTACAGACGGAGATACATAAATCGGTCTAGGTGGGGGTAAGGATCCATTCGTTAGCCGCATGTCTTACGTGAGAACTTCTCCACCGGTTTCCTTCCCGTGCTAAGCGCCCACCGCCTCTGCACGCTGAGAGAACTGCCGGGTGCTTCATTTCTGTGCCGGGGCATTTCTCGGTGGGCACCCCAGTGGCTCAGCACGAAGTGCAAACGATAGGTGCCACACCGGATTCGGTGCAGGCTGTGCAGTTTCGAGGCCGGCGATGGCTCAGCCATGTGGTGTGGCTTGGCAGCTCTGTTAGGTGACCTCGGCTCGATGCCATCCGGCTCTCCAGGCGTTGGCTCTCGATGAACTCTCTTCCTTCATCGATATCCGTTCTCGGTGGTGGACGATCTAGCCATTACTCCCTCCACCGAGACCGACAGGCCCACTCATCACGATTAGCCGCGAAGACATGCTGCATATGTCAGCTCAGCAGAGGTGTGTGTGTGTGTGTGTGTGTGTGTGTGTGTGTGTGTGTGTGTGTGTGTGTGTGTGTGTGTGTGTGTGTGTGTGTGTGTGTGTGGGGGGGGGGGTGCGTTTGTGCTAGGCATGTTTTTCCTTTCATATCGGCTTGTGTCCGACGATAGTGCAGCTGTTGCTGCTTCCTTACTCGCATGAGAAGCTTTGTCGGAGTGGTTGGACATTGCTGAGGGTACTGAGGAGTGGCTACTAGGCCACGCCCCGGTGACTTGCAGAATCTGCTGCTACGACGCAGCAGCTCGTATTTGAACTGTCGCGGTCTTTGCCCCGAAGTCTTTACAGGCCGTGCAGAGCTGGGGGCTTCAGCGTCTGATTCTCAGGGGTAACAGCTGAAACTGGACAGCACCAGTGCTTACGTGTGGTGGTTTCCGGAATAACACCAGATACTTTGCAATTTGCTCTTATTGGTGAAGCTAAAAATGCATTTATTTATCACTGGATTTAGTGGATCCGTGAGATTAATCTTTTGTATGCTTATGCAT
Source organism: Cristatella mucedo (assembly GCA_009760855.2). NCBI lineage: Eukaryota > Metazoa > Bryozoa > Phylactolaemata > Cristatellidae > Cristatella > Cristatella mucedo. The sequence goes on from WPIO01000009.1 coordinate 8,056,293, forward strand.
GCTGACACTGTGCATGCTGCCACTCACCATATTTGCATGCTGATCCTATGCATATCGCCTCTAACCATGTTATACCTGTTTACATTGAGCATGCTACGATTAAACCATTCGATAATACTTCCTTTGAAACAAACGTAAAGTGCCTAGAAAGCGATTAAGTTCTCTGAGGATGCTATATAAATGTAATAATTTAATAATAATAATTTTATTATTATTATTATAGAGAGTGAAGGCCCCTGTTACATTCGTGAATCTTTGAGGGACAGTAGTGCTGTGCATGTACCTGTGTGTGTGTGTGCGCGTGTGTGTTGCATGAGCATGCCTACGCGCACGTGAGCATGCCTCGTGCACACGTGTGCGCGTTTGTCCAGTTCGGTTACGTATTCCCACACTGTGACATACGTTGACCTTAGATTGTCTTACATTTTCCCCCTGGAGTGCTTGAAAAGGTACTGTCAAGACGTGCATCTTTGGTGTCGCCGTTGGGGATGCTAGATTTATAGCCGCCGATGTTTGCTTACTCACTTAGATCTTCACTTTCAAATCAGCCACCTTAGCCGTGTGTGAAGATCCTGCAGTGACCCCCGTAAAAATGGATCTGTTTATCTGGTTGGACATGTGTTTGCCAGAGATCTGGGTTCACACCTCGTTCAATGTCGACTATCCAGTTGTCTTGTCTTGGATGTCGCTTCCGTTCAGGAAAGTCTGCCACGGCAGACTGGCTGCTGCTGCTGCTCGCCAGCCCAAGCTTGGGCGGTGGCAGAGGGAGGCAATGAGGGCAAGCGTGCAAGCTACCAGCTCACACAGCCTGCAGCACTGTATGAGCTGGTAGCTTATTTAATTGCAGCCAGGAGAGAATTCGATCGCGCGTTGATACTGCTACTTTACGAAGCAATCGGTTTGCGGAGGTGCTTGGTTCAGCCAGGCAGGCTTGCTACCTTCAGAGGCTGTGGCTGCTGGCTCATCGTGGAGGCCTTCCCCGGGTGCCGTCACTGGCTGGCACACCCGCGGCATGGGTGCCTGGTGTGTCGAGTGACGTCAATGCATTAGGACGCCATTGGAGAACAATGCTTTCGAATGTGCAAGGCTTTCGCTCGACAAACATTTCGTTTCTTCTGGCTCTCGACCTCTGGCTTTGCCATCGTCATTTATAGACCACTCTAAAACCGTGAGCCAGCAATGGGAACAGGCGAGCACGGTCGTGTCACGACCTGCCTTCTTTGTCTGAGCTGTTTGAGAACAATGATTTGATTGAATAGGTTTGCCAAGGCCTGCTGCTGCTGCTCTCGGCTCTCAGCTGGCCAGCGACCTTGATCTTGTGTGGTAATGGTCAAGCACGTGCTGGTGAAAAAAGAAAAGCGTAACAAACAGCGAAGTCCAGCCGATTAAACAGCATCATTTATACAGAGGCAGGAGAGCATTAGCAGCAGGTCACCTCACTCGTAATAAAATATTTAAATATAATTTAAATAGATTTAATAATATTTAAACAATTGCCTCCGGCAGGATTTCAACCAGCGACTCCGGTCATGAGGTGCTGGCTCCCTACCCTTCGGCAAAGAGCGGGTGCACGTGCTCATTTGATCGGTATAGTAAGATGGATCTCGAAAGAGTTGACACGGTCCATCACCTTTGTTTCATGGATAAACCTAGTCGCATCGTGGGAACAAAGGGAGAACTGCTGTCGACTTCTAGCAGCCACCATCAACCACGCGTGGCACTCTTTTAAAGAAGAGCAATTATTAAATTGACTAGTCATACCTTCTCTGGCAGAGTGGTAGCTCTTCGAAGGCAGGATCAATTCAGGACTTCGCAGAGTAGCCAGACATAGTTGGCGGTAAGCACAGCGGGCCTCCCGTTCACGGGCTCTTGTGCAGTGGGTCGGTCATCTGTGCAAGCTCGCCATGCACAGCCTGACTGGGACGCCTGGAGGCGACAGAGCTTTCTCCTAAAAACTTGATCTCGTCGGTTTTTGGCTTTTTGTCGGCTGCTCAAGCTCGAGTCAATCAGAATGCTGCTGCTGCTGCTGCATCTATGAGTCGCGCCCCAATGCAATCGGTGGGCACTGCAGCTGCCGGTGTGCTCACTGGGAAATGACGATGTCGAAGCTAACCCTGTTATTAGCTATGTTGCCAGTATGCTACTTACTTCTCCTTTGGTGGCCGCTACCTCTCCATATAGCCAGCCGAACCAGAGAGGACAGTATTTCGACAGCTGCTATTTAAATTGCCCTCACTGCCGTCGTCACCATGCACGCTTGCCCAACATTTACGAAAGTCGTCATTTTACTAGCACTCGGGTCTCAGTGGTTTGCAAGCTTTAGTGCTGCACTCGTGCTGAGACAGTGGCGCCGAGGCAGCATTCATCGGAGACCCGATTAGAACCTGCCCAGCAAGCCGTGGCTCGAAAATGCCGGTCTTGCTCGAGAGCAGCACCGAGCTGGCCGTGCCTGAGCGCTTGCTTTGGCTCGAGCTCACGAGCTTCAATGTCCAGCACCCGGTGACAGCGGGCGTCATTCTGCTGCCAATCATGCTCCAAGCGTGAGCAGGCTCGATGGCTTAAGCTGGTTCACTATTGCTGCGCACGCATTTGGCTCCTGAGCTGCCACGGGGGGGGGGGGGTAGTGGCGCAGATGCTCTCGCTCTGAAGCTCCCAGATCGCCGGAGCAGGCTCCAGCGATTCTTTTGCAGCAATGCTTGCTTGCCTCCTGATGCCAACTGATGGCACTTTCACTTTCAGCTGTCGTTTGCTGCTGGTTCATCCCGACTTGCATGCATGACTGCACAGCTGACACGAGTAGATGTCTCACTGTTCTCGGTTGCATGGCATGAAGGCTGCTGGCATGCATGCGCACCGATGGACACTTTTGGATTTGCTAATTTTTTAGAAGTTAAATTTGCTAGCCAGTTAATCTGAAATTAAGATCGAGTTCACTGCCTGCTTTAATTTGCAGTTGTTCTGGAACAGTATGGCTAGTAATATGCCCTAGGTTTTTTATGTCGTACCCTGAGTACATGTGAGCTATCGGTTCGACTCCAAGGGGCTATTAACACCAAGCAGATGTTCGAAGCCAAGTTTCCCTACGGGGTGGGGGCTCTCAAAGCTCAAATTGTTGATGGTGCTCAGGCTCGTATACCGTGGCCAACGGACTTGATTCTCACATGCAAAGTAAAATTAAGAAGCTTTGCAAAGCCAGGAGGACAGTCTTAAGAAGTCAGTTTGCGCCGGGCTGCCGCCGAGTGTTGTACCGCCTCACCTGCAAGCATCTGATCGCTTTGGCTGGCAGAGTTACTACCTACAGCTGTATGTTTGCTGTAACCCGCCTCCCCCAGCCGTTGCTTTTCGTCCCATTGTCGCATGTCGTCAGCATTCCGGTCTGACATTGCTGATTCACAGAATCCTCGCGAGTGGAAGATGCGTTCCGGACGAATGAGCAGGAGTTGGCATCAAAGTAGGGGAGGTTCGAGAGAAGATTGAAAAGGAGAAGCTGCTGCTGAAGCGACATTGTGGGGCCGTCAGTGTGGAGGGAGCCAGGAAAGAGGACGGCCGACCGAAAGCCCAAAGTGTGTGTGTCAGCCGAGTGATTGATTTGCCACGATGAATGGGGAGGCGGCCAGAGGCTGCAGCCTGGCGGTTCATCGACAGCGACCAGCCATGACGAGGTGATCTGCTTGGCAACAGCTCCAGGGGAGAGGGCAGGGCAAGGGGGGGGGGGATCGGCGAGCTCCGTGTCACGGCCACTGCCACCTGGGAGCTGACTCAGTAGCTGACGTGCTACTGGCCTAGAGCTTCCGGCGAGTGGCTGCTTATCTGGGTCTGCCGGACGTCTGGCGATCGTGCGACTTGCTCTGACTGCTCGGCAGAAGCAAGTAAGCTATGGGCAGGCTGGCCGGCAAAGGTACGCTCGCTCGCTAGTGCCGTGCATTTTGTCACTCGCCACTGACACGCTTCTTTTACATTACATTACATTCTTTTACAGTGCCTGAAAAAATGCACTTACAAAGAGAAGACTTTGTTCTCTTACGGTGCCGTACGCATGTCTTATTAATAATGTCGTTATTTTTAAAGACCGCCTGAGAGCTGCTGCTGCTGCTGCTCAGCTGTTATAAGGAAGAATTTGCTAATCGACTCTCATCAGACTGAGCACTTGTGTCTCCGGTGAGCACTGTGTTACCTTAATCCAGACCGGCTCCCTTCCCTCCTGGTTCCCCAAGCAGTGTCTGGCATAGCTAGATGGCAAGCTGGAAGAGAGGTTTGCTTGGTGAAGTCCTTGGCCACTGTTTGCTGCACTGCTGCTGCTGATGGTTTGCCATGGCATCTCTGGGCACAGCTTGCACACGTAGCTGCCCTTGCATTGCAAAGGCCAGGCAGGCATCGGTCGTTGGTCTAGTGATGGGCACCACCGGTTCGCGAGGCCGTTTGTACTGAGAGCTGTAGGCGTTTGCTCATTGCTCTCATGCAGGACACTTTGTTGCTGCGGTGCATATGGGAGTGGTTCGGTGGGTGGAGGTTGCAGATGGCCGAGCCGCTCTGCTGCTCACCAGGCGAGTACACTTGCACGGCCGAGGTGCATCGTGCAGCAGCGGTAGCAGCTGCTTACGTGTGCCCAGGTTACGGCGATGCAATTCGATAGAATTTGCATTCGAGAAGCTCATTCTTCGTTGGCTATGCTGCGATGGGCAGCTGTAGCCTTCACGTGTTCGAACCTGGTGCAAGGCCTGAAGTAGTTTGTTGGGAGTGAACCAGGCACGGCATTGCGGACAACCTTCGGTAAACCTTGGTGAACGTGTACATGCTGTTTTAGACGATTTGGAAAATGATGCTAGGCTTTTGTTTTATTTCGGAAACCGGGCGTCAAGTCATTATCCCGTGTGGGCTTGTGCCGGTCGCCGCAGCTCGCCTCGCCATGGATGACGTAGGAGGCAGAGGAGGGACCTGACGTCACATGAAACAACCGTTCTGGCTACTTTCCGAGCCGAAACCAAGCATTCGGTAGTGCCAGAAGGATTGTTCTCTTTTGGAGTCGCCAAATTTGTTGCATTTTTCCCCCCAATCAATTATTATTAATTATTATTTATCAATTATTTGATGCATGATGCCAGAGAAAATACCCTGGCTGTGCAAGGCTGGCTTAACTCTTGCCTTCTGAAGTCTTTATTGGTGTGCGTGTGCCGGCGCAAGCTTTCGGGGGACTGCAGAGCTCCGGTGGCTGCAAGCTGTCCACTGGCAGACAGAGGGAATCTCTCGTGGGAATCTCTGCCGTCTGCAGTTAATGAGATTGTGGGGATTTCCATGTCTGTAAAATGCTGAGTCTTAAGTTGCCCTGCTGACTGACGTAATGCATCATCGACCTTGTCTGCACAACGCTGCCCCCTAACTTCGTCAAGACTCAGTTCGCATTGAAGATCGCAGCATTTGCTCTGTTTCCCCGTCACTTTTGGCTCTTAATTTTTTTATTGCCAAGCTTCACCAATTTGCACGATGGCTATTGGGTTATCATAGTGGCCTCCATCGGCTGCATTCAACCGCCGAGTCAGTTAGTTTCTAGGTCAGCCGAGTTGACCCGCTTCGAACGAAGCCTTGTGGGGCATGTACATCTGAGTCCTTGCACATAAACTTTGTCATCCTGTTTTGTTCATGCGTGGACTTAAACAAGACCTGGTTCGAGACTGTGCAATAAATCTATAGTGCAGGTGGAGCGAGATATTAGCCTTTTATAGTTTGACACTGCATGTCATCTCTAACCATGTCATGCTTGTGGACATTGTGCATGCTATCACTAATCATTTTGTCATGCTTTTCTACAGCATGCGTAAAGGGCCTAGAAAGAGATTAAGTTCTCAGGTGGCTTAAATTAAGTGCACTGTTATTATTATCATTATTACTACATTTTGTGATGAAAAAAGGCTGTAGGACCTCGTGAAACTTTTACACGAGTCATGGAAAATATCTGCCATGTCAAAAGCGTAGTGATCTCATAATATTTAAAAGTTCTCACTGAGATAATGAGAAAGTAGTTCAGTTTAGTACATGTATTCTATAAACCTACAGAGTTAAGACCAAAGAAATAATTATTTCTTGATTCATTGTTTATCAGAAAACTCCAGACGGTTTTTTTTCGTACCGCATGATACATTTCCTACATTGTTTTCGAACCCTGTCGGCATTTGGTTATGTTTGTCAAAATAGCATGGTTTAAATACTTTGACGATTGCTGAGAATGCCTGCCACGGTTGTTGAAATACATTATTAGAGAGGGCATACTTGGTGCATCCAGTAAATCTTCCTTCACAATGCTCAGACAATGCTACACAATATCCTTCGAAAATGTCACCAAGTCAAATGCATGAAAAAGCTCCAGATCCAGCAAAGCATGGCAATTGTGCATCCTTTTCGCCTAGTAAGCCAACCAATGTATTAGCTCCCACAATTTCTTGTAAATCTTGCTAACTCACCCGATCCCGTGTTCTAGGAATATTGGTTTGGCCAGAAGTCCATGAAATGCGGAAATAATCGAGATTATATCTTGATCCCTGGGTGGATGTAATCTTGAGGGCCAGCAGTGTATACATATAAATAAATATATACTGGTATGCATATATATATATATATATATATATATATATATATATATGCATACCATATCATTCATTTGTATAGCCTCATATACCACTCACTCATTTGAAGGTCCTAATAGAGATTAGGCTCTCTTAGGGCGATATACAAGTAAATGATATATATATATATATATATTTGTATAGCTTAAAAATATTACTAAACCCGTCGTAGCTGTATTAGTTTTGGTATCGGATGCGCAAAAGGGCTTCGATTGTCAGTATACGGTCTCTAATCAGTAAGTCCCAGCATCGCCTGGTGGTGAACCGAAAGCCGATGGAAGAGCTAACTACTCCAGCTTTTCTGGCTGCCTAAATATGCTTCTCATCATTAGCAGTTTTTCAGCTTTGTTCCCGTTTCCCAGTTTCTGTTTGCTTTTTTCTAAAAGTCGTAGCTGTGATCAGCTCTAAACAGCTTGATGGGCAGTGTCCTTGAGAATGGATTCGTGTCTTTGAGCTTGTCATGAAGACAGAATAGTGGTGGTTTCTGGGACTGGGCCGCTTTAGCGTTGAGGCAGTTTAGAGTCGCTTCTTTGGATTTCTGAATCGCTGCCAAGCATAAATAGCCACAGTGCATCACTGAAGGATTGAGTTTGCATAATTAGTGTTGACACTAGGGCAGGCATTGGTCATGCTGTACTTCGTGATACTTTACCTGTCACTCCCCATTCCCTTCAAAAGACTGCATCGTAAACAGGGCTGTGTCAAGCGTCACTCCGGGTGTCGTTTTATAAGAATGCTCCGTCTATGGTTGAATGTACAATCCAGGCTTCCAGCTTACTGCTGCAGATCCCTCACTACGTCTCCCAGCACGTCTAGTCAAACTCACTTTTAGCTCCCTTCCAGCTTGGATTACTGGAATTTGCACTCGGATGGCAATAAGCTTTCTCAGATTGAATGACGATTATATCAACTTAATGTTTATGTGCGACCCTAGCGAGCCTAAGCACGCGGCTAAGGGTATTCAATATTATTTACGGCTGCACTGTTGAATTTAGTTTCGGACCATCACGCAAGCATAGTGGCCTACTCAATCTTAAGACAATTGCTTGTGTCTGATGGTAAGTGAATAGAAGGCTTAGGGCTTAGGGTTTAGCTTAGATGGGGCGTATCACATCTAAAGAATCGATGCTCGCAAGATTGCCGGACGTTTAAGGTCTAGGCCCGATTTTTTGCGACGGCTTCATTTGCTCTATGCCGGAGAGGCTCAGAAAGGTTATGTCTTCTCTCACCATCTGGCGCTGGAACTGCTGGGCCTTATCAAGCTATGACCTGACTGACTAGCCTCTGTTGTCTGCTAAACAAGCATCGTTTCGAAGCTTCCCGCTAGTGTGAATGCTGATGTCGGGAACCCAGCAAGATTCTCTCAATCCTCTCGAAGCTCTTATTGACAAGATTGGTGCTTGGATGGCAGCCAACTTACTCAAATTGAATTTCGATAAATCTAGCTCAGCAGTTGTGATCAAACCTTTAAACTGAAGCTGTCACCAAGAAACGAGAAGGCCTAGCCTCACTCAAACGGGCTCGGCCAGCGTATCCCCAGCTGCCTCTGCACGAAAGCTGCATGTCCTTGTCCTAAATTACCCTGATCTAAGTGACGACACTAGCTGTACAGTTGGGTGTGCTACTTTCAGCTATAGTATCGGCAGCATTCTAGCTTGCTTAATTAAGCAATCCAGACCAATGTTAGTGTATAGATTTGTTATATACTGTCTTTTCTTATGTAGCTCTTTCCTTGCAGACCTTCCTGCCGGTGCAATAAGACTCTAGAAAAGGTTAGCTGATTCAACAGTTAATTGTACAGCTGCAGAGGAGCCTTAATCATCACGACTTGTAGTGGGCAATACAGGATTGCCCACTGTATGGCTCGAAGACACGACCTGGGTCGTGAAGAGTGAGGACCTTGACGCTGGGCTGACAGTTTGGGGGCAAAGCACGGCAGCTAGGCTTGTAGACTTCAATGGCTAAGAGCACTGCACCTAATATGAATTATAACAATATGAATAATAACAACATATATATATATATATAATATATTATAAATTCATTTGTAAAGCGCCCTAAGAGAACTTAATCTCCATTCACACGCTTCACATATGCCCCGGGGCTCGACCCCACGACCTCGGCCAGACATACCTATTACATTATGAGATCCTAGCTCTTGGAGTTGCATTCGCAAAGCCGAAGGTGGCTTCTTAATTTCTCGTCAATTTTACGACGGAACGTTGCAGATTCAGCACGGGGACAAATGGGGCTTCAATATGGACTCGTGGCGAATGTCGTTCTCACTTATTGGGTGATCTCCATCACAATGGTGTTCTTCAACAAAATGCTCGTCGGCGATCGTAAGGACAAGCACGACCTATCACTCTTCGTCTCGTGGGTGCAGTGCATAGTCACAGTAGCGGTGATTCAGCTTTACTCATTCGTGGCTGCCGCGCTCCGACGCGGGAGACCCTTGGCTACAGCGGCTGCGTTATCGGACGGAGCCGGCGACTCGTCGGCGACGATTGACTTGAATCTGTGCCTTCGCGGGCCCGTGCTCTTTCTGTCGTTGCTCTACGTGGGCATGCTCGCCTTCAACAACCTGTGTCTCAAGCTCGTCGGCGTTGCATTCTTTCAAATAGCTCGCTCCATGACTCTTATATTCACTGTGGCACTGTCAAGCCTCGTACTGAAGCGGTACACAACCTTGCGAGCTGGCGCCTGCTGTGGTCTCGTCGTGGTCGGTTTCATTGTGGGCATCGACCAGGAAGGCGTCGCTGGCACGCTGTCCGCACGCGGTGTCGTCTACGGTCTGATCACGAGCTTGTTTGTTGCACTGGTGGGCATCTACACGAAAAAGGCTCTCGACATCGCCGAAATGGACTCGGTCAAGATCACCCTGTATAACAACTTCAACGCTTCCTTCATTTTTATTGTCCCGATGGTACTTACCGGCGACCTGCAAACAGCTTTCGAGTCGGGCAAAGTGTACGACACGGCATTTTGGGTACTGGTAGTTGCCTCGGGCGTGCTTGGGTTTCTGGTCGCCTGGGCCAGCGCCAGACAGATCGAGCACACTTCGCCTATTACCCATCACATTAGCAACAATGCGAAGGCCATCGCGCAGACGCTCATTGCCGTCGTCGTATATGACGAGACCAAGACGGCACTCTGGTGGACTGGATGTGTCACGGTCATAGTGGGCGCCTTTTTGTATGCATACGTGAAGACGAGGGAGGAAGCTACCCTCAAGCTGCCAGTGCTAGCCGATCGGGCGCGGCAGCAGCAAGTTTGAAAGCTGCAGCCGCACATTCTTGTCCTCCCAGCGCCTGAGAGCTCGTGAGCCGGCCAGCCTCGAGGAATCTCTGCCGGCTGCAGCAGCAGCTTCGTTTTGCTGCAGCCAGTGTTTTTTTTTTGAGAGATCTGCTCTCGTGACCGGTAGTTAGTGTCTTGATCGCCATGGGGGTGATTAGTTTTCGAAGGCACATTGACATCGTGTTTTCTATTCATATTTCTCCCCCACGAACATCATTTTTCAGCCCGAAACAGTTGGTCCTAATTTTAGGTTGCATTTATCTTTCTGTTTTTTTTTAAGGCGCCTGCTGCTTAAGGCTGTGCTTAAGCTCTGCATATTTTCAGTAGAGAGCCATTCCATTAGATTTATCGCTGAGCAGAAGATCGAGACGAGTGCCATGATTACGTTTGAGTGGCTCCTCGACTCCCGAGCGTCGAAATGCCATCTAGTTGCTTGACGCTGTCTGTCGTAACGCCTTGTCCGACAGGCCTCCTGTCCAGTTCAAGCCGTGGGACGTGTACTTGCATAGAGCCATGACGGATGTTTGCAGTTGGTGCTAGCCTATGCTGGCGAGATGAGTTTAGAACGGTGCAGAGCAGTGACGCCCATACTACTGGGCCGCTGGCGCGTTGGTCGTCTGCTGAAGCGCCGCTTTTCTTCGGTGCGTCTGTCCGGTCCGCCACCGCAGCCGGCGTTCGGCGTCGCTGGCGGATTCTCTCCTTGGCTCTCGCGTTGCCTCGGCGAAGGCAGTCGGCAATTATTTGGCGAACTGGGCCGCACTGCAGCATCGCAGCTGACAATGGGAGTTAACGAGGTCGCGATCGCTTGGCAGTGGTGAATAAACGTTACGAGCTGCTGCGCCTGCCTCGTGCGATCTGCCGCCTGCGATCGATCGAGGCGCAGCAGCGCCGTCCCGCGGAAGGTGCGCCCAAGGGCTAAAGCGCCTCCTCGCGGCGGCGGCGGCGAATCGTTCGGGGGAGCTCGAGCAACGGCGCAGCTGCTGTCGCTGGACGCGATAGCAGCGTGCTTCAATTGCCTGCTCGCCGCTCCGGAAAGCGGCTATTAATTTCTCACTTCTTTACTCGAGAGCTTTACTGATGCGCGAGTCCTTTGAAGACATTTTCAGCTGTTTTCCCGCCGAGGTTTCTTTCGCGGACGCTTTTCGCTCGCGGCGTCGCTCAGTTCCGTCACTTTGAGGCTGTCGAGGTCGTCGCACCGCTCCGTGCCGCGTAGTGAGCCGCCGCCGCCACGAAAAAGCAAACTTGAGAGCCCGAAGCGGCATTGATCCGGAGAAAGGAGTCCGGGACTGCCGTCACTGTGCAGAACTCTACCAGACTCGCTTTTACTTTGCCGTGGCAGCGAGATGCAGTCAGCTTCCATTGAAGAAAGCCGCACTTTCCGGACCTTTCCTTGCGACCTTGCTGGCTAGCGATCTACAGAGGACGCAATTTTGCTCTTTCTTACATACACTTTTGGAGTCAACGTAGAGCATCGGGCACAATTTTGGTCCAAGCGAATTAATCCTCCAAGAAAATGCCGGTAGTAAAGACGAAAACGGTTTATCTGCTTGCTGGCCTACCGGCATGTGCAATCAGGCGCTAACAGCTGGCGCAAAAACTCTGCAGCTAGGCTCGTCTGTCGTGAGCGTCGCAGTTGCCACGTCACACCACTTCTTGCTGACCTTCACTGGCTACCAGTCAGGCAACGGATCAACTTCGAGGTTTTATCTCTCACTTTTAGGTTCCTTAATTCTTTGGCTCCAGCCGACCTATCAGATCAACTCCCCACGAGGCCAAGCATCGGACCACACACTTTTCGGAAACTGTTTACCTATACCTTGTAAATCCTCAAATCTTTTGGAGACCGTGCCTTTAGTTCGTATGCTCCCAAAGCCTGGAGCTCGATCCTAACTTGCGTCACGACATCCCTTGACTTTATCACATTTAAAAAGAAATTTAAAATGCGCCTATTTAGGACAGCATATAGTGGGTCCCTGTGATTTGTCCTTTATGTGCTTATGCGTGCTGACACTGTGCATGCTGCCACTAACCACACTTGCATGCTGACCCTGTGCATGTCACCCCTAACCATGTTTTTCATGTTGTTTATCAAGCATGGTACCACTCACCATTCGATCGTGTTTCCTTGGCAGCAAAATGTAAATCGCCCAGAAAGAGATTGAGTTCTCCGAGAGCCCTTTATCAAGTGCGTTATTATTATTATTGGGGACACCTGAGGAAATTCTGGCGTTGAAGCATCACAAAACAACGTATATGCAGCGTCAGGCAAGCACGTGCGCGTAGCTGAGCTGTGACACCGTACGTGGCGTGTGCAGAGCCCAGCGAAACGAGCTCCAGAGCAGACTGCCGAGCTCCAGCGCAGACTGCTGCGAAAAAATTGTAGGCGGTCGCGGAGCCTAAACGCCAACCTTCAACCTTGTTTGCAAGGCAGCTTCCTGTTTGGTACGCGTAACAATCTCAGAAGGCTAAGAATGACCCCGAACAAAATTGACTCTAGACGCTTTGCAAACATCACAGCTAGATTGCCGGTAGTAAATTTGAAAGAGCATGAATAAATAAAGGAGTTCGCATGAACCCAAATGCTATTGTTCGCGAACAAGTTTATTTTGTGCGTATTGCTTATAATGGCACCGGGCCGAATTAGAAGTTGACTGCCGCGCACCAGTCGAAGCCTGTCGCGCAGCTGCTGCTGAGAAGCTAACAAGTCAGCAGCTGGCAAGTGCTCTCATCTTATGCGAAAGACCTGCATCGATACTGAATCCGAGGGTGCCAGGGTTCCTGCCCCAACATTTGAATTTGATCACGAATACAGAAAGCCGCACAAAACCACGGGAGGGACAATAGTCTTCCTGGTTTATGGCAATCCTAGTTCAGCAGGCAAATTGTCTGACGAATGATACGCGGACGAGCGAGAGAGATTGAATGCCGCTAGCGTAAAAAGCAGTCAAGCTTCATGCGGTTGATTGTGCATAGCATGCACAAGATGTGCTGCCTATAGTTCGTAAAATTGTAAGCAGTTCAGATAATGTACGACAAAGTAACTATGTGCATCGAAATGGCACACAGTTTCACTGATAAAGTCACTGCTATCACTCACTATATATAATGACAACGCTAATAATGATTAAGCGTATTTTCTAGGGCGCCCAAAGAGAATGATCGAGAATGATATGAGATCGATAGATATCGAGAATGATATGAGAATATAGATAGATATCGAGAATGATAAAGAGAAATCTCTATCCAGGCGCTCGATAATTCCCTTGAAGAGAACCAATAACCAAGACTTACTAGCAACCAAAGTAGCAAGCTTCGACAAGCATGCAAAATCACAAAAGATGACACTCACTTCCCTGATTAGTGGAATACCGGGCTCTTAATGTTCGCTGAATCACGCATGCACAGGTGCGCTTGCAAAAAGCACGGAAAAGAAGCAACCGCCAACAAACGATCGATTGATTGACCAAAGACCTTTCATTGACCAAAGATCGGTGGCTCGCTGGTCAGTGACAGTTGAGATTCCGAAGCTGTCAACGCAGACCTGATCAGGCAGGGATTGATTGCCAGGCCACACACGATCAAGGAAATTATGCCTGATAGGCCAATCCGTGGCCACACTCCTCTCGTCCAGCTCCACCCGCCTGGTGCAAGAGGCCGAGCTCTGAGGCCTGGCCTTCCAGATTCACCAGTGCAATCGTATGTGTATATATACATGCATAAATGCTTTATTTGTATATCCACACACACACACACACACACACACACACACACACACACACACACACACACACACACACACACACACACACACACACACACACACACACACACACACACACACACACACACACACACACACACACACACACACACATATATATATATATATATATTTATTATTCATTCCTATAGCATCCTAAAAAAATGTATCCGCTCAGGCTTTGCATTGTACCGATCGCTCCTCCGACTGGAGTCTTATAGCTGCTCTAAAATCAAACTCAAATTATTTGCAGATTATGCCTTCAGTTATTATGCCCCAAAGCCTGGACCTCAATCCACGGGTTTCCAGTCTATGCTGTTTATCATTATTTTTGAATTTTTCCTCTGCCGTGAGACTAAAATCTTGAGAGAGTTCTCTTAGCGTCTCTGTCCTTCGGCGGATTCTCCGTTCAAATGCAGTTTCCCACAATTCACATCTAATTTTTCAAACTATCGATGATTATTGGCGCAGGTTATTTTGAAGTCTTCACAACTCAACTTTGAGAAAGTGGAGGTCGCACGAGGCGTCATTGAAAAAAGGAAAAGGAACCTGAAAAAAGGCAACGGCGCGCAAAATTTGCTGTTCTAAATAAAACGTAAAAGAATTCCAGCTTAATTTCTTGTTTAAAGAGTTCCACTTGTGTAATCAGACAGTTGCTTTGCAAAAAACCTACAGCTGCTGTTCAGCCCATCATTGCTAGCGTTCACAGCCTTAACTCTTGCACTCTACCGTGTTGCAGCGTCACCTTGAGCAGTGATTGCTACGACTTTCTTCAGTTCTTCGCACGTCAGAGTTGATCTATACTAGAGTAAGTTGGTTCTCTCTATTGTCCCAGGAAGGTAACGTCAAAGGAATCTTGGCTTGCAGTATAAACTCCAGTCAGGTTCAAGCTGTCGTTATCACATTTTACAAATTTTGCCTTCTCATTTCTGGACAGTAATCTCTTTGGACATCTGACACAAGTGGCCAGACATGACCGCTGCGTTTGCCGTAGCACCTCGACCTGCCATCTTCCAACGACATCTTGCTAGATTCGAGTTTTTCCAAGATGAGACCCCAAATGAATTCTGCAGCATATTTGTCGCAGATTTGAAGTAAGCCAAGGAGAGACTATCTGCTGATAATTGTTTTGTTGGCAAAATAAAGTCGACATTGCAGTTCGGTTCGCACAGCAGAGAGTCAGCCGATGAGCAACAGCAGCAGTTGATTGTACGACGCGCGGAGCCAAGGGACACACGGCTCCCATCGCCCTCTTCTCTCACTCGACTCCTCTCTCTTCCACTCGACTACGGCTGCGCACTGGCCGACCCCGATGGTGAATCCCTCATCTGCTCACCAGCGAGCTATCGGCCTGTGTCCACGCCTCATTAGAGGCGGACCACAGCTGTGCCTAGGCCCCTCTCGACGACGCTCCCAACAGCTGCTTAGGCAAGGAGCGGTGCCGGCCTGCATGTAATCAAACCACAGACGCATCTAACGATCTCAGCTCGCGGTTCGCCAAATAAGGAGTTGAACCGAACAGAATTCCAGAGTAATCGTTTCGCCGTCTGTTCGGGAGTAGCTTATATCTTATCTCGTGGATGCGAGTTTACGAGGGAACTCGTTTGGGATTTGAGAAGGCAGTAAGGGATTGACTTTGGCTTCTTTCTGGCGCGGTCCAGGTGTGATTGCAGAAGAGGATCGCGCCGAGCTGATCGATGATGAAGAAGAAGAAGAAGATTCCCGAGAAGTTTCCGGTGCTTCTCTCACCAGCCCGGCAAATACTCTCTTGGTGACCGTGCTATGCGAGTTTCTGAGACGGCGAGAATTGAACGCAGCTGGGACTTCTCTTTAGGACTTCTTGCCATAATTTTTCAGATAAGATTTGTGCTTCAGCAGCAATGTCTATTCAACTCCCCTTGAGAAGTCGCGTCTCTGTTTCTGTTCATGCGGTGTAAGCCTGACGGCGAAGTGGGCTGATTTCATTGGCAGTTCGTTTTTCAGGTTTCCTCCTCTGGGTTTCCATCCATTCGCCAATTCAAGTGAAGATAGAAAATTTTGGGTGGACATAGGGAAGAGCAAACAACGGAAGCAACAATCCATCTTTTCTGAGGGAGAGTAGACCAACCATGTCCTGCTAACTTCGTGCCCATCAGCAAGTTGCCTCTTGAACCAGGCTATGCTCATAGCTCGATTAACTTTAACAGCAAATGCACTTCCTTTGATCTGAAATGGGCTTGATTCCCGTATTAATTATTCAGTTCAAAGTTGCTGCGGAATGTCGAGTAAAACAGAGGCTTGGTCAAAGTTCAGGTAGCCAATATCATCCAAGGACAGCACTGGGGAAACTGCAGCAAATTCCGTATCTTCTTTTCTTGTGGTAGCGCTTGCACCCACCCCCATGTTCCTAATGGTGACTGTCGTCGTCTTCACAGAGGAGCACTGCTTCTTTTTTCATGAAGCTTTCACATTGCAGACTGTTTGTTTCTTCAGTTCAGTGCTCTCACGCTTTCTACCTTCACTCGCTGCCCCCTCTGCCCTGCTCTCGCCACGGTCTCCACCCTGCCTGTTTTTTGTTCTCCACAAACTGTTCTGCCTTGTTTCGTCTGTGACTGTCGACATTTTCCTAGCGATTTTCCGTTTTTATTCGCTGTTCTTTAGCTTTTCCCTCTTCGAGAAACCTTCTAGAACCTTCTTGCTGGACTCGAAGCTCTACCTTCTTTCTTCTCGAGTTTTCGTTTTCTGTGCTGAGCACCACTTCCCGTTTTTGCCGCTCGTGTCTTCTAAAAATAGATTAGGGTGAACAAAACTGTACAAAAGTACACAGTAGCCGTAGTTACCATGCAGTTCACGGAGGCTGGTCTGGAGTAACGATGACCCTCATGCCGTTGACTCCGTCTCTGGAGGAAGACTTCGAGCCTTAGGGAAGCTTGACAAAACATCTTGGGAAGGCTGGAAGTGCCGACGTTGTCTGCACGCTGGCGCCAGGTGAATCAATGCACACGGTGTCTCTAAGTAGGATAGAAACTAAAATTAACACTCTCACCAATCACTTTCCAAAACGTACTATTTTGACGACGAACAGTCCGAGTGAGCGGCAGACAATATCCTGTCGCCAACATTGCACGGACCGGATGGGCTCTGGCGCGAGTGCCAGGCTGGCGCAGCCAGCAGAGCTGAGCACAGCTTGGTCTAACATGCAAGCATACTTGACTAGCTCATCCAGCAATTGTCAAGTCCATTGAAACAAGAACTTGCATGAAGTATAATATTGATATTTTCGCATGAAAAAGTTTAAAAAAATGTGCACAGTCTTTTCTTGCTTTTGGTGCCCCCTTGACCTTGGCACTCGGGGACATCTGTCCTACCCCTGCCCACCCCCTGCTATGCCACTGGCTGCCAGTGAAAAAAGGGAGTCGTGGCGGCGAGTTGCTACCGGCCGACAGGCATTGTAGAGCTGAGTACTGCCTCGCCGGATATACATACGTAAGCATGCGATGCAGACAATTGTCTCGACGTATAATATTTAACGGCTCAAAATAAACCCTTTCCCTTTACCAGTTTATGTTTGCTCTTTGCACAAACCCCGCGAAGCTGCGACGGGCACCGGGGTCGAGCATTGAGAGACGCGTCTCCTTGACCTTGGGTTCAGGACATCGTGCACACCGCGACGGCCCGAGTTGTGCTGTCTGCTCAAACAGGACTCTTAACTGTCACAATTTTGCGGTCTTTTTTAAAAGATTTTTGAAGAATTGGCAAGCATGAATCATGAAGCATGAATGAAATGAATTGAATCTTTAACGTAAATGCAGAGTGCATAATTCATGCTGGCAGCAGCCACCCTCTCAGTATTTGACTGCAGTACAAAGGTCACCGCGGCTGCGGTACAACTCAGTCAATGGCGCCAACCTTCCTTTCGAAGGACAGCGGCGGACGCAGGGTCGGCTCGAGCGTTGCCGTCGGTGCCGAATTTTAAGCACGCTGCGATTAAAATAGAATATATGAGCTGTTAGTCTCCTGCCGATGCTCAACCTTCAAACGACCAGAGTAGGCTATATTGGGGTCAAGGTCGTCCCGTTAGCGAGCCGGAAAGGGTTGAGTTGGACAGCGCTCATTGAGCGTTGAGAGCCCGTGGCCTCAATGCTCAGCAGTGTACGCGCTAAGCTAACTTCAGGTACGCCATCGCACTAGTTGAATCTCTCTTCAGCTGCATAAACCTAGGTACGCAGGACATGTTGTTCTCGTGTCAAGCAGCGACCGGTACATCGGCACCATTAGCACTTCTACGGGAAAAAGAGATTGCTGCTCATTCAAGAGCAAGAGCAAGCTAGAAGTCTATCATCAGTGTGAGAATGCTTGCAAAAATGTGTTAAAAGAGGTCTTGGGATTTATCTCAATACCTGTGAGGCAAAGAGTTTCTTGGCAGGGTTAAAAACCTCGATCATGGCAACAATGTTGCCAGCCTCTTAGTCTTCGGATTAATTAGCAGACACGTACGTGACTTTTTGTAGCGGTAGCATATTTTTATTAGTCAAACAGACAGGTTTCTTCTGAAGATAGGATCCACCTGGTGGCATTCTGTCGTATTTTAAATCGCATAATTTTCTGTAAATCTTGTGAATACAACTTTGAAGCACTTGGCAATAAAGCTCCAGAATTTTTCAGCTTCGTGCAAGTCAATCGGTACAGATATATAAGTAAAAACGCACCCCTTCCTAATTCTTGCTGTGTCTTGACCAGAGTGACCTAGGTACGAATAGTGTGAGCAAAAGGAGTCCATCTGTCTTAGGGGGAAAAGGATCTATTCAACCGGCACACAGAAAAAAGATGGGAAGTCTAATAAGATTTTACCGTCAGTTTTCCGCCATAGATCTTAGTCATCATTTCCACTCGCACATATTTTGCCGTATATCAGCCACCTGGTCCCGCTGGTTTGGCCCAGGTAAAATGTTCGCCTTTAACGAACGGGGTCAAGTGGTCGAGCCCTGTGGCAGATATAAAGTGCATTGGCAGAGATCAGGTTTTCATAAAATGGTTTAGACATAAAAAATTAAATATTTTGCATTTAAATCCAATAATTCGCACAGGAAAAGTGGACATTAGGCTCTAATTTTTGTTTAGCTCACTCAGAGCCTCAGAACGGCTTTCAGTGCGTGAGCAGTAGCCACCAGACTCCATCTCACGCAGCACAGAGAGAGAGAGAGAGAGAGAGAGAGAGAGGGAGAGAGAGAGAGAGAGAGAGAGAGAGAGAGAGAGAGAGAGAGAGAGAGAGAGAGAGTTAGAAGCATGTCCCATTCAATAGGGTAGTCAAGGAAGTGACTATCTCAAAGGTAGCTGCTCAGGAAAGCAAGCAAGAACGCGCCCGACATTGCAGCAGATGAGAAGATGGCGTTGGGTAAGAACAGCCACCGCAACAGTTGCTTAGCGATTACTAGGATTGGGAACTGTGTATCTTATAATCATGGGATTAATAATAATGACAATTTATATTCTATTACGCCGTCAGAATTTTTCAATTGCATTCGAAGCACGCTTAATAATAATAATGTATTTGTTTAGCGCCATCAGAAACCTTTGATCGATTACTAAGCACTTTAAATATGCTGTAAATCCGGCATTTCAACATGGCTAGTATATACATGACATCAGCACTCTTTAATCTAAAAAAGACAATTTCTTCAATTATTGAGCAACCGATTTAAGGGTTTGGTGAATTTTAAGCTCCTTTTTAAATGTCTTTCAGTCAGGGTATGTCATAACGTGTGTTCCAGGCTATGACAGCACACGAAATAAGAGCAAGGTGCCCAAAAAATTTTGGGTTCGCTTGCAGCATTGAGCTTAAAGAACGGATGGTATGAAATCTAGCCTGATTTCCAAGTAATTGCGATAGGTAGGCTGGAGCAAGAAAAATGAAGGGACCTAAAGGTGGATGACAAACTCTTTAAGTCGATGCGTTGGTCGGCAATAAGTGGTGCGATGTGGCAACTGCAATGATCGCAGCAGACAAGACTTGTTACAGAGTTTTGCACCTAACGTAAACACCTGATTGCACAGGCCGGTAGACCTTCAAATAGTGAGTTGCAGTAGTCAAGACGGGATGCCATAAATGGACCAATGCGGATGCACTATCCCCTGTCTTAGCAAATGCAAATGTTTGCAAATATTACATAACTGAAATTAGGCTGACGCCACTGTCGAGCTGCCGTGGTCGCTTAGTAAAAGGTCACTTTGGAACAGGACACGTAGACTTCGTGCAGCTGCTACGGGAGATGTGCTGGCAGAACCGATTTTGAACGTCAACCTTTTCACTAAAGGTGCGACAGACATGACTAGTCTGCTTCACAGGGCCGTGCTTTCCATCCGCCATTGGTGGCCGTCGAGTTTTCACAGCAGTTAACTGCAGTAGAAAACGGAGCAGAGCGCGAGCAGATCATATAGCGAGCAGATCAAATAGCAAGCAGATCATATAGCGAGCTGATCAAATAGCGAGCAGATCATATAGCGAGCAGATCATTGAGCGAGCAGATCATATAGCGAGCAGATCATATAGCGAGCAGATCATATAGCGAGCAGATCATATAGCGAGCAGATCATTTAGCGAGTGGATCATTTAGCGAGCGGATCATTTAGCGAGCAGATCAATTAGCAAGCACCTATCTGGCAGGCGACGACGAGAGAAAGCAAGCAAAACAGGAAGCCACTCAAGTGTCGCAGAGCTGAAGCTGAAAAGAAATATCGCATGCAACAGCTCGACGGCAAAACGAGGCTAGAGAGGTCAAAAGCCAGGCGGCTTCGTGCCGTCAAACTCAGCGAGCGCCTATCTCGCTTATGAAAAGATCATCAAAGCTGGGATATCGCTGTCGAATTAACCGACTTGATGAAATTTGTAGCGAAACTAAAATTCAACGTTTTCCTCGCAGTGTCAGTGCTGTCCATGAAAGCGTTGATTTGCGCGCTTAGCGATCACGCATGCTATGCATCAATAATAATTTGATATGATTCACTTCAAGACTATATGAAGTACCTAGACAGATATTTAGTTCTCGTTGTACGCTGTACATACATTAAAATATATACAAAACAGTTCATTCATATAAATTCCTCAGTGAACTTCATTCAGGCGCTTCATACATTCAACCGGGCTCGAAACCTCGACCTCGATCATCAAATACATTCATCCTGACCTTGGTCGCGACGAGCATCTTAACGATCGGGCCAGACCAGTGCGGTATTCGTATCGCAACCTTTAAATCGCGGAATTATGGTCTTAATAGCGTTTTTACCACACGGCGATCGTCTGCTATCACGATTGTTTCGTTTATGCAAAAGTAAGTAGGATTCCTTTTTTTCAAAATAACCAACTTTATCGCCAATTTTAGGTTATTGTACTTAGTAATGTCAGTGACATCCTATATTTTTGAGCATTGATCGCGTCTTTTTCCATGGGAAGAATTGTGGCAAAGTAATTATTAGTAGTGATTGCGCGACCTAGTCAAGTTTTTATAAAAACATTGTTGAATCACAGATGCACAATCCAAAAATGCTGATGTCGACAATAAACCATCTCCTCAACCGTTCCCAGATTTGCTCCTTACCTGATGATCCTAATGATGATCTAGCCGATCGCTTCTCTCGATTCTTTGTGCAGAAGATAGACAAGATCAGGGAATCCATCCCTGCGATGACAACCTCCCCACTAAAATGCTGTTCCTCGGTTTCTGGCTGCACCTCAATGTCTGCATTTAAGCAGGTCACTAGTGATCTAGTCCTAAAGTTCGTATCTCAATCAAAGAAGACAACAAGTCCTCTGGACCCTATTCCCACTGTCCTGCTCCTACGTTGCATTGATCTGCTGCTGCCATGCATAACTAACATAATTAATATGTCATTAGCCTCAGGTCATGTACCAGCACCTTTCAAAAAAGCTGTAGTCAGGCCACTTCTCAAGAAAGCTACACTTGACCAAGAGAACTTGAGCAACTACCGCCCAGTTTCCCTTCTACCATTCCTATCAAAGACACTCGAACGGGTCGTGGCGGACCAGCTGAACTCCTATATCGAAACCTCAAACCTTGCTAGTAGTTCCAGTCTGGCTTTAGAGCTAATCACTCCACAGAGTCAGCATTGCTTCGGGTATACAACGACCTACTTAGGAATGCAGACATGGGTAGAGTGTCTCTGCTTGTTTTGCTTGATCTTTCGGCAGCTTTTGATACCATCGATCACAAAGTTCTTCTAGAGCGCCTCTCATCTCGCCTGGGCATCACTGGCACTGCTCTGCAGTGGTTCAGGTCCTATCTCAGTGGGAGACTCCAGAGTATTGACGTGAATGGACAAAGATCATCCGAAGTACCTCTGAAATATGGAGTACCTCATGGCTCTCCGTGCTAGGTCCGGTTCTTTTCACGGTTTATACTCTGCCTCTTGCTGATGTGATTGCCAAGCACAATCTAGGCTTTTACTTCTATGCGGATGACACTCAGTTGTATCTTTGCTTTGATCCCTCACAGCCTTCGAGCACCTCAAATTCTCTAAACTCACTAGCTGCATGCATTGATGACATCCGCACATGGATGGCAGCAAATTTTCTAAAACTTAACGATGATAAAACTAACTTACTAGTTATGGGCAAACCCAGTGTGATCCAGAGATTGGAAAGGCTGACTCTCAAAATTGGCTCTGCCAGCATATCTCCAGTTGAATCAGCTCAAAATTTAGGTGTCATATTCCAAAGCGACCTCTCGTTAGACGACCATACCAGCTCCACAGTCAAATCCACCTATTTTCAGCTTCATAATAATGCTAAAATTCGGGCTTGTTTAGATAAAGATACCATGTCCAAGTTGGTCCATGCATTCGTGACATCCCGTCTCGACTTCTGCAACTCACTGCTTACTGGCCTACCAGCATGTGCGATCAGGCGATTGCAGCTGGTGTAAAACTCGGCAGCTAGACTTGTCTGTCGTGAGCGTCGCAGTTGCCACATTACTCCACTTCTCGCCGACCTGCACTGGCTACCAGTCAAGCAACGGATTGACTTCAAGGTTTTGTCGCTCACTTTTAGGTCCCTTCATTCTATGGCTCCAGCCTATCTTTCAGAGATACTACCCCATCAGGCAAAGCATCGTACCACCCGCTTTTCGGAATCCAACAGTCTAGAAATACCCCGTACAAACCTTAAATCCTTTGGAGACCGTGCATTTAGTTCGTATGCTCCCAAAGCCTGGAACTGCCTCCCGACCTGCGTCAGAACATCCCCTGACCTGACCACATTTAAAAGGAACTTAAAAACACACCTATTTAGGACAGCCTATAGTGGGTCCCTGTGATTCATCCTTGATGTTGCCTTTGTGTGCTGACACTGTGCATGCTGCCGCTAACCACACATGCATGCTGACCCTGTGCATGTCACCCCTAACCATATTATACATTTCGTTTGTTTTTCAAGCATGATTTTACTTACCATTCAATTGCATTTCACTTTACAGCAAATGCAAAGCGCCTAGAGAGAGATTAAGTTCTCTGCGGGCGCTTCATCAAGTGAATTATTATTATTGTTATTATTATTTTAAGAAGCAGACGCCGAATGGGATCGGCAGCAGCTAATCCATCAAGAGGTTTTCTGCGTAGCGCGCGCTCAGCGTTATGCTCTGACAAATGGCCTCCTCGCGCCGCTGTAAGAGTGCTGCAGCCACGAATATTTTTCTGGTCACCTGCTCACTTTTGCGTGAGTGTTCTCCATGACTTTGTGGAATTTATTTTGCAATTCACAGCCAAACATCCGGCCGTAGCGAAATTAGCTGCACCGCAACGCGCGTCGGTCGCGCCGCATGCTATTCGCATCCGGTGGATTCGGGTATTTTGCAGCGTTTTGCGCCGCCCTAGTAACAAGTTGCGCTATATCCCGCTAGGTTTTCGCTTACTCGGTGCTGACGTAACATCTACCGAAGTTGGCGCACAGCTTAACAATACGCTCGCGTGGCTAAATTATGAATTCAACACGACGTCGAGGAATCGCAGCACATCTCAGGCCGACACCTCCTTGCCGCCGCCGCAGCGACGCCATTCGTTGGAGGTGAGAAAACTCTTCCTTTTTTGCTAGCATGCCAGTGCCGCAGGATCCATTTGCAATCGCAGGTATCGCGATCACTGGCCTGCTGCTTTGTCAGAGCAGCGCCGTTTGCGGTCCAGGCGCTTTTGGTATTACCATCGGGCAAAAGAGAAATTGTGAATGCTTTTAGAACAAAACCAGCGATGTAGACTCAGAATGCAGCTGACGAGTGTGGAAGGAGGTTTGTGCGAAAATGCCATGACCCAGCTAAAAGTCACACCCAGTAGGATGTAGAGGCTGTCGGCTGCGTTTGCACGAGTGCGTTTCCCGCGCAACGGGCAATTTTGCGAACGTGCCTCCTATAGTAAATATGGATATTTCATCTGGTGGATAGCTCCTTGTCCTCTATGAATCTTAGTCTTATCTTAGTCGTGTTCAAGCTTAGGGTTTCGGTGACCTCTCCGTCTTTACATGGTTGGCTTCTGTTTATGTTTTGACCTAATTCCAGTATCATTTTCAAAATAAAATAAGTGTTATTAGATATTTTTACACCTGCTGAAGTAGGTGCGCATGTATCAACAGGAGTAAGCGTGTGATGCTTATCGCAAGCTCTTCGTTAGCCGTGAGAAGATTACGTTAAACCTCAGATTTCACAGCTATCCGTTTCTATCTTTCACTAGCAAAGGCAGCCGCAACTTGGCATCGGGAAGGCGCCACTCGAAGAGGTTCAAAAGTATAATTATCGTCTATTTTTCTCAGGGTTTCTCTTTCAAAGTGAGTGAATTATATTCAACGAAAGCTAGTGCTTTGAAAAAAAAATGAGGATTTAAGTGTGGTTCTTGCATTGAAATTTATCTAGCGATCTTTCTCGAAATAATTGGCTGAAAAAATACGTCGATTGACGAGCGGCGTCGCATCAGCACAATCCAATGGCTCCGTGGCCTCCAGTTCATGATATGGCGACTGGAATCTAGCCAGCAACGAATCGCTTCCGTAGACAGCATAGATAGACGCACGTGCCTTGAAGAGAAGAGTGCCGCCGCCTCCCTCGGATCGGCAGCGGCGGCGGCGGCGACCGCAGCGTCTCTTACGCAGCGTCCGTGCTTTGCAGGTGCCGACGGAAGGAGTCGACTCTGCGGATGATGTCGTTGGGTTTGTCGCTACTGCTCTCGCCATGATCCGATCTCTGTTCGTTAAGCCGCCTACCAATTCAAGTACCGGACACGCACGGGGACATCCGCGTATCCCAGCGCTGCTTATCCCAGCGGCATTTTGCATTGTGCGCAACTCTTTCCGGCACTAAAGGCCTCCAGGATTTTCGAAAGCTCTCGCTGGCCGTGGATTGACTTTTGACGTTGAGAGCGGCGACCTATGCGGCTCCCTCATTGACAAACCTCCGTCTACGATTTCTTTCCAATGCCGAGCAACGCTATTTAAAATTGAACGCGTCCTTCAATATCAGCGAGAAATTTGAGTACTGCAACGCTTACGTCTGGTCGATGTTAGCCTAATTAGAGTGGATTTCGGTAATTCGTCGAACCCGTAAATTGGTGCTGCTATTAGCCGTAATGACTCGACTGGGTCAAGCAGACGGCGGCCCCCCCACCCGATTGATCTCTCGTGTGGTGCCCACATCTGTTACCCTCGTGGCCGCGCCCAGCCGAGCACCTGTTACCCCCTCGACGTGCTAGACGATGCAACCGAGTGAGTTCGAGCGGCCCGTCGTCCCTAGTGGCGTCGCCGTGGGCGGGCTGGGGCGGGCACCGATGCCCGCCGGGAACTGCTGAGACAGACCGCACGTCGCTCAGTCGTCGGGGTGGGGGAGGTGGCAAGACGTGGGTGACCCCATCTAGCGGCGCTGCTAACGACATTGCTGTGTGTGTTGCTGGTATGATGTGCAATGCAAAATGCTACTTTTCAATCAGTATGTTGTCTAACGTGCTATGCCTCTCTCTTTTTGGCTCAAAGTCTTTTAGCTTTGCCACCAGCCAACCTCAAATCTTTTGGATACCGTGCCTTTGGTTCGTAAGCTCCGAAAGCTTGAAACTCGTCGCCGACTGATGTCGCGACATCCCCTGACTCGACTAAATTTACCAAGAAGCTAGAAGCCGATCTGTTCCTCCTCTCAACATTTACCGGGTCTTTTTTAATAAACCTCTGTTTGCTTATCCGTGCTGAAACTGTGCATGGTATCACTAACTGATATACTTCCAGAACAGCATTCGTAGAGTCGTGTTATGAAATTGTCTCTATCGGTAACTCCAAAATGATGCCACCGTCAGGGACCGTCCGAGCCGCCGACCTCCGCTGATTCCTTCCCTCCGCAGCGGCGGGCATCCGTGATGGTCTGCCGCTGCCGATCAGCGGCTAGCGGCGTCTCTCGGGACCGGGTTTGCATACCTCTTTGTGAGCATGCTCGCCGCTGCGCCAGCTGGCAGACAGTCCCTGTCTGAGAGCCTGCCCAGTCGCAGCAGAGGCTGCATCTAGTCTTCGATACCCGGTTCGTTCCCTTTTTGGCGTCTAAGTTAACTTGTTGCCTCGAGTTCATCGCTGCCGGATTACTTACGAGCTACCAACTGTTGGCGTAAATCGGTGAAGTTCCATCTGGAAACGGCGGTCGTGTGCGTTCTCGATAGGGCAACGTTCCGGTCATTGACTGCTCATCGTGACAGCTTTTCCAATCGGCAGGTCGTCGTTGTATCACGCCCGCCAGCGGCTGCAGCTCCATCTGTTCCAGCCTAACCTCGGGCGGGCTTACGTCAATCGGCTGCTCTCTCCTCTGCCAATGAGCTTAGGGGGCGGGGCGGGGCGGATCGAAAGCCTCGCAGACCGGCGGCTGCTGAACCGCAGCCGCCGGTCGACTGTTTTTTTGGCGCTCATTTCTTTCGCCTCCACCCGTTAGAGACCGGCTCGTACGCCCGGAACAACGACTGCCTCATCAGCTCAGTCTACGAGGTCAACCGTCGACAGAATGGCGTGACGAGTCACTGTTGCAACTGAGCACTGCCCTGCTTCACCGGGCTGAACTGCACGGGAGTGAGCTAGCACCTGACGGTTACTAGGCGAGGGGCGGCGGCTGCGGCGCCCGACACCTTTCACTTCAGCCCAGCACCGCACTGCTGTTTCAATATTCGGCGAGCTGGTCGGAACAGCATCAGTATTATCCTAGGTTATTATCTTACGTCTACACAGCGGTTCACAATTTAGGGTTCTGCAGGTCTACCGGTGAGGCCTTTCAGCTTTTTCAAAGGTTTAGCACGTAGTGTACGAGCTTGCTGCCACACGAAACATTAATGCTAGCTGCAATTTTGGTTCTAAGCGATCAACGTGGAAAACAGGGGCAGAAACGTCCGAGATCGACAGAGTAAATTCACTGGGGGGGGAAGCCGCCTCCCTTGCCTCGGGGTCATCTTAAGTTCTCGGATGGATCAGCAATCTGTCCTTCACAGTGCTTTCTGCTTGAGATAAATAAAGCAATCAGATCCCGAGTGCTCATTTCCAGCGCTGAAGCTGTACACCCTCTCGGTAATATGGCCGCCGTATCCCGCAGCATTGCGTTTGGATACTGCCGTCAAATAATGGAATATACTGACAGGTATAGTAATGTATAACTTGTATTTGCATATACCTATGCAGAATACGCACACACAGACACAGAACAGACAGACAGACACAGACGTGCACGCACGCACGCACACACACACACACAATATATATATATATATATATACATACATATATATATATATTGTATGTGTTCGTGCGAGCGTTCGCAAGCATGAGTCTGTGTGTGCGTGTGTGTGTGTGTGTGTGTGTGTGTGTGTGTGTGTGTGTGTGTGTGTGTGTGTGTGTGTGTGTGTGTGTGTGTGTGTGTGTGTGTGTGTGTGTGTGTGTGTGTGTATGACTAGCTGCAAAATCCGGGGCGGTAAAATGCACCAGCTCATCGTAGAGATTGAGTGAGTGGCTTTACTGCTAATCCAGCAGCCGAAGCCACTGGGGCCCCACGGTGGCTAATCACTCGCAGGCTGCAACCGACCGATTGTTCACACTAAGTTGCTAGCCAGGGCTGGATCGACGAGCATACGTAGAATCCTTGCGGCAAAAGGGACAGCAGGTGCTTGCTTCCATTAAAAGACGTCTGCTAGAATGAGGTCAGCGAACCAGTGAAGGAGGCCAAGCATGACAGCCAGAGCAGATGCAACGACACAATTTGATTTGCAGCCTTGCTCGCGAGGGAATAGTGGCAATGGTGCTGATGGGAGACAGCTCGTTCTAGCCGTCCGGCCCAGCTAGCCGACGTCCTATAGCTTGCTCTCAACAGTCAGGGCCACGACCTCGTCCGAGGCGTCGATGACTTGGTGGTCCACGTACTGCCGGCTGTTGGTATCCGTCTTCTGGAGGAAATATCGGTAGTTTACCATTATGCCGCACGAAGATCTAAGCCCGCGAGGCGATGTGTCGGCCAGCCAATTGAGCCGCCACATTGTCGCACCATTTCGTAAGTGGAAATTTGCTGAAAGTACGTGAGCACACAGTTAAGTCGTTAGCCTAGGATGCAGTCAAATGTCACTACCAAATGCTAACACTGGCACAAGAGCGAGCTACCCTGCTGCCGAGGTGATAGGCATTCTGAAGTGGTAGGTAGAAAACGTCTCTCAATATAATGCCCTGTGCAGCTAGCCAAATTTGTGAGGTTAGGTTTTCATAAAACTATAGATTAGCATCGATAGAAGTGTAACAGTACAAGTGTCTTAAACAATTATTTATTTACTGTTACTAAAGAGTAAAAGAATAGTGAACAGCCATGTATATCGCTATGTGCTATATGGATAATTTATCAATATGCAAGGTAAAGAGTACTCTGTGAAGTTGTGAAGCATCAGTCAAAATGTGCAAGAGCAATAAAGCGTACTTGGACGGATGCTTGTCAGGATCAGTAGAAGCCTTAGATACCTGATTTCAGCACTGCAAAATAAATCTTAAAGGTAAAGTGAACAATTGCAGCTCGCTAGATGGAATTTCTAGTACAAATAAGGTAATCAGTGAAATATCATTTCTAATTTACATAATTCTAGTATGCTTACAGATTGGCACAGGAGAAAATAGACATCTAAGAAGCTTGCTGTCCATTCGGAGAGGGATCGATAAGCCATCCTAAGGGGAGAGCAGCAAGTCAGACATCAGGAAGATACTGCATATTCAGATTCCAATTTTCCAGATGTAGCTGAGGAGACCCAAGTAAAAAGACCACAGCGATCAGATCTGAGACCGAGGTCTCACACAAAGTCCAATACTGAGCTTCTGACATCTAGGCTCAAAAAGTGGAACCTGTTGGATGAAATTAAGATATCAGAGAAAGCATCACCAATTTTTCAGCGGGTAAGATGGGCTGCTAAGTGTCTGCATCAATGCGGCTGATCTATTCGAACCAATAGGAATAATCTGTCCACCGAGAGAATGAAGCATATTCAGATGCATTTCACCAGGGAAACTCTCAAGGTCGTGCTGATTTAAAAATGTATACGACAGTATCCAGATTTTGTTGAGTGCCTTGAAGTAGGGTGGTGAGTCATTGGAGACTTTAAAATGCTTTCATTCCTGATAGGCTTCAAAGTCGACTTCGTAAATTCTCCTTGTTTCCTTGCCTAACAAACAGCCGATACTATCACAAAAGACACTGGCAAAAGCTGACTGAGTCCTCAGACTGAGTTCTCTGTTGTGAAGAACAGCATCAAGTGGGTGCTGCTGCAATACCATCGCGTGGTGCTGGTGTCACAACCGCACACCAAGTCAGGACGAGAAATTTGTTATGACTCTAGAAAACGAGTCAGCAGCTTTCAAGTACCTCCAACGTGCCTTTCCACAGCCGTTGCAGGCAAAGCTCAAAAGTTAGTATCGTCGTCAGACCACAGACACAGAAGATCATAGATAGTGACGAACTCACCAAGAAGCTAAAACAAAGGAGAAAGCTACTTGGAACACCTTTTTTTCAGTAGTTTTGGGTGATAACAAAGCTGAAAACTGAGAGCAGCTGGTTCAACCTTTCCCAAAGAACTTTGCCAAAATGGGACGCAAAATCTCCCGCAAAGTCCGTTTCTCCGAAGCTTATCTTAATGAACTCAACAACAGCACGTGATCTCGCACAGAGGAGCAAGGCGAGTGCAGCTTTTACCCGGATATATATAATGGACTTTGAACTTTGCAACCAATCACAATATAACGAATCATGACCGAGTCTATGTTTGAGGGCTTCTTTGAGAAAGTGATTCGTAGTATGGCTTACAATCTGGAACATCTTACTCATGTTTGAGCCCTTTCAAGTGATCATTTTGGTATGACTTCAGAGTAAATACAAGGCATTTTTGAATCGTTTGCATTCTTAGTAAATGCGAGTCAAATGATGCAAATCTGTCAGTTTTCTCATCTAACGGCTACCTTGCATCAGAGCAGCCGAAGTAACTTCAGTGCACCAGAACAACCAGGTATTCTCGCCAGGTTGCTATACACCCAAAGCAATGCTGGCTCTTCGGAGTTATTAGATCTAAATCCAGACTGAACTGTTTCCAAGGTTTGAAGTTAAATATAAGAGTTCAGCCGGTCTATCACAACTCGTTCAAGTATCTTTGATAGAAACGGTAGAAGGAAGACCGTGCGGAATTAAGTTCTTTTAGGGCGCTATAAAATGAGTAGTACCGTTATGTTATTATTTTACATCTTTATGCACATGTCTTCGCAAATTAAGAGCACCTTATTTCCCAATCTCATTTTTAAAGCAGAGAAAGAGCATTAATTGGTAAAAAAAAGCACTTTACACAAAATTATAGTTGGTCAAGTAAGTTTGATTTCAAAGCTCAAATACTCCGCTGGGGTTGCTACATTTAAAAAATCGACAATCGGCTGAGGCCGGTATTCGACCTACACAGGTAACCGACCTTTTCGTAAAATTCAGGCTCTGCGAAATGCACTACAGCACAAGAGCCAGCACAGAAGCTGGTGTCCTCCATGCCAGGCCAAGCAATGGAGGTCATACAGAATCATGATCGGATGACATCCTTCCAAACGCATACATGCCAACAGTAGATGGGCTTGCTTTTGAGTTGTCAATTAATACTTTTAAAATCTGAGCATAACGTTAGTATGCCTAGCATCAAACGACCTTATTACAAGTACGAATTTACAGCCTCAGCAGCTGGAGTCATACTGTGAGGATACTTAGCAGCTGAGTTTAAGTACATACATATACATACATACATACACACTATCCTGGCACCTAAAAAGTAGGGAATTATATAGTAACAGCACTGCTGGCTTTTGATTCCTAGCAATCAGCAGTCAATCATCAAATCAAAGCTAACAGAAGCTAATAAAAGTATGCACTACTACAAGCAGGAGGAAGTGGTAGGAGACACATGCCCACAGAGCATGTTCTGAGTGATAGAGTTGATGCCGGCTGACCAACACGAGTTACGAGGAAAAACTGGAACATCAAAGAGTCCATTGGACTTTGGCTATCGTTAGTTGGCTCCGGCTGCAGGCATGACTCACCTACTGCGTTGATGGCAATGCCACGCTTTTTTTCTAGATAAAGGTATCGTGCACAGAGCCTGAGCAGAGGTGCTCGAAGCAACTCCGTCAGCAGTTGGTTCTGCCGTGGCCAGCTATCCCCAGTCAGGGTCTTCTTTAGCGCTTCCAGGGTGGCTGTGGCACGCTCGTGCTCTGCCACGGACTGGACGGCCAAGACCATCCCAAGGCGGCTTAGTTCGTCAGGCTTCAGCAGGGCATGAGCGGCTCTCAGCTCCGGCTGCTTGCCTGCAACCACAACTACGATTCATTCAAAGATCCTGTGAGCCGAGCAACGACCGAACAATGGGTTGTCCGATCTCTGGCTTGGCGATTGATCCCAGGCCCATGGAAGCACTGGGGACGACTGTGACACGGGCCAAAACTGCCTTCAGAAAGCAACGACCACCTCTAACACTAACTCACTGCCCTTACAGTAACTTGCTTCGAATCAATTACCTTGGAAGCTTGTGCATGCAGCCAAGTCAACCGGCCTGCCGCCTTGGTGCATAAACGCGACACGAGAAGTCTTCTCTTTCGCATGCACAAACTACATACACTATTGCATTCCAAACATGTTTCTCAATCAACAACTCAGCCTTTGCCAACTTTCTCGGATGCATAACACGGCAAAGCCGGTTTCAGGCATCAAGCTACAAAGAGAGAAGCCACACCCAATCGATCTGCCTGGCTCTCTGTTACCTGGTGAGAATAGTAATATAATTTATTTGTAAAGCGCCCCAAGAGAACTTAATCTCTATCCATGCGCTTCACATATGCCTCCGGGCTCGAGCCCACGACCTCAGCCAGACCTTGGTCGGGGGGGGGGGGGCGAGCACCTTAACCGCTGGACCAAACCAGGCATTGGTTATTCTGTGGGGGTCAGAAACAGAGCTGATAGATAATAAAAATAACATATGGTGATTTCAGGAAAAATCATGTACACCAGCTGCACAAACTGGAACTTTTGGCTGCGGCAGCACAGCCTATAATGTGTCAAAACCTATAATGTATAATAAAAGTGAGTCGGCCAAAAAAGGAGCTAGCAAATCCAGTGAGATGAGGCGGTAATACTGCGAGCGTAGATCGTCATTGCAAAATATAAGTATGGAAACGAGCTGCTGGTGAAACCGGAATGCCTCCCCCCCTCCGTGTTCGAGCCATCATTAATCAGTGCTGCTGGAGCTTCACTAATCGATGCACTTTTCTTGTTCGCAGTGACAGACGTAATTTGCATGTCGCACATCGGTCTAACCGACAGAGCCCGTGATTTCAAAGGCAGAA
The DNA here is from genome assembly GCA_009760855.2 of Cristatella mucedo. Lineage (NCBI taxonomy): Eukaryota > Metazoa > Bryozoa > Phylactolaemata > Cristatellidae > Cristatella > Cristatella mucedo. The sequence goes on from WPIO01000009.1 coordinate 8,088,841, forward strand.
TGGCAAAGCGAATCAAACCTCACACTCGATTACATGAAACAGCTACAAAGCCGGTTGCAAGCGTTTCAGTGAATGACTGTCCGTTCAATTTGGCGGAGTGTCGTGTGTCCTTCCTTCATGCCTGCTCAGGCAGCTGCTGAGACACGCTTCGCTGCCAGTTGGAGAGGCTGGCAGCAAAGCCGGAGCCAGCGAATCGAGTTCCCAGGATTGTTGAGGCGTGGCGCACATAGCAGCTTGCTAGAACTGTCCACGGCCCTTCAATAATTGCTAAACCGTTGAGCATTCGGCTTACTCGCCAAGGGGTCTACCGCATACAGCCGAGGAAGCACATTCTAGTTCCAGTGCTCGAGCTCACTAAAGACTTTCGAGACACCTCTCCCCATTCCACCACCTTCCATTCTGTGCATCGGCTGTGTGTGTGGCGATCGCCATGCAAGTGCTACGCGCATGTAGAAAGAAGCCACATTCGTAAAATCACAAGTAAATTCAAATAAAGAGGAAAACCCTTGCCTGAGTTCGAAAGCACAGTGCCCGGACTGATGAGAGTAAAAAAAAGCACGGTCAAGGCTGATTTAAATTGCCCCATTCCTATAGGCAGCACAAGAGCATTTGCAGCTATCACTTCCCCTTGCAGCGGCCAACAGAGGATTGCCTGCTGCAGACAGACTCACACTCACAATTCTGTGTCGCTGAGTGCAAGCACCTCACCAATGGGCTCAGACCCAGGATCTATGTTTAAATAATACTGGGAAATCCGAAGACTGGCTGCCACACGGATCCCCACCATTAGAGCGTGTGCAAGCCAAGACGTGCTTTGAGTTTGGCTGCAGTCCTGGCATGCCAGCTTGTGGCAGATTTGACGATGGATGGCTGGGGTCAGGCGGACCTGGTGAAATCACGGGTCGCACAACGGCTCCTGCGCGGTGCGGAAGCAAGCTGGCTGACTACACGGAAGCAAGCTCGCCAGACACTGGCTGAAGCAGAGGGGGGTTGGGTGGGTTGATAGATTCGGAGCTGGCAAGGGATCAACCCAGCTTCATCAGTAGATAGTGCAGTGACTCGTAAGTGGCCATGATTCTTTTTTTTTAGAAGCCAACCAACAAGTGCATTATTATTATTATTATTATTACCATAGCAGGTGCTGTGCCTCAGTATTTGAGGTCGGGCAAGAGGCAGTGCAATACGCACCAGGCATGTGTAGAGTAAGATTAATTTCTGATAGAAGCCAGTCTCTAAAACCCGGGATCGGCGAGAGGCTGGAGAACTGAGTGACGTGTGGCAGTTCGGCTTGAATCTCGCGCACCACCTTCTTGATCAAGTAGTTGCCCAGCTCGATGCCTTGCAGACCTGAGCAAATAAAACAGAACGAATAAACGTACCGTACGCAATCAAACACAACAACCGCCGGGGTCGATGCATTTGCTGGGCTCGCCAGGGAATCGACTATTTCTTGACCACTCTCAGTAGCCGAGAGTGGAGAGGAAGTGGACAAGCGCTGCTCGCCGAGGGTTCGGGCAGCGCCTGGCACCTTTTTGAGTCGACGTTATCGAGTAGAACACGGCCGTGGAGATCATTGCTGGGTCTTCGGCAGCATGAGCCTCGGGCGAGAGTGAAGCCTGGAGGATGGGCTAGCAAGATGAAAAAGCAGAACGTCAGGACATTCGTGTTTAAAATTATGAACTATTCTGCATCTACGAATGGGACGGTGTCGCAAAGTACTACACAGATCGCTGGCCTGGCGACGCTAACAAGATTGCTAAAGCAGCAGAATTTTAAAGAGCAGCAGACGATTCAGCAGCCTCCTTTCCACATAGCAGAGGAGGAGGAGGAGGCTGTAACAGCTTTCAAACCCGCCAAGCTGGTTTGGCCCAGTGGTCAAGGTGCACGCCCCCGACCAAGTCTCGGCCGAGGTCGTGGGCTCGAGCAGTGTGGCATACGTGAAACGCCTGAAGAGAGATTAAGTTCTCTTAGAGCACTATACAAATGAATCATATACATATATATATCCCGCTCGAAACGGACAATTAAGATATTGAGTGTTCTAGGATACAAATCGTGCAGTGACACGCGAGCAACTTACGATCGAGCTAAGATCTAGCAAAACGGGCTAAAGCTTTGAGCCTGATGAGTACAGGGAACAGTGGCTGCCAGACGCCCATCATCTGGGCGAAGGAGACCGGGCAGCCTGAATGCCCTGAATGCTCGCAGTGCACTTTTGATGCAAATTACACCAACACACTATTCACGCCAGGTGGTCTAACCTAGTACATGCCACCAGCAGTAGTGCAGTCACCAGAACGTCTTCAGTTTTCGGTTTTGAAAGGCACGACTCACTCCTTGGTCTCTACTTTGCAGATACAGTTATGCTTTCAATGCTTCAATTCGTGGCTTTAGGGATTACCTGAGCCTGTGCAGTTTCGCACATTTCTATGACTGTCAGTAGATGCCATTGCATTAGAACATGCCTGCCCACTGCTATGGACTCTGTTGGGTAACTCCGAAACACATTTTTCTCTAATGTGGAACCAAAACAGCAGTTGCGCAAAGCTTATTGTGGAAATGGCAGCTGTATCGCAGTTCGATTATGCAGGGAGACTGGCTGGTCCGGGCCTTAAAAGGCTATAGCATGAAAGACCCATACTATATGCCATGATATCTGGTTGGTCAATCCGGAACACTGCTGTCGTCTATAATGTGGAATCAAAACCGAAGTTTCACGATGCCTAATATAGAAATGCAGGCTGTATCGCAGTTCGAAATTGCATGGCGGCCTATAGGAACTGTAGGAAGCCATTGGAAGCTGTTGCGTGAGATCGCGCACGTGTGCACTTGGACAAAACTGTTGTGGCTGAGCCCGGGGTACCGTTTTCTGTGACGTAGAATCAAAGGCAAAGTTGCTCAAAGCTTATTGAGGAAAGGAATGGTAGCTGTATCGCAGTTCTACTGCATTGGGAGGCTGGCTGGCCCGGGAATTGGAGGCCATAGCATGAGAATGCACAAGCACAATCGGTTGAAATTTGATGAGTAAACTTGACATACTGTGCTCTATCATTTGAAATTACACCTGCACTTGCATGAAGCTTTTTGCTGAAATAGTAGCTGCATCGATGTTCTACTTACGGCTGTGTTTTGACCGGGCCATTGGAGGCCATAGCCTGAGGAGGCCCAAGCACAGTCGGCTGAAATTTGGTATTTAAAATTGATACGTTACTTTCTATCATTTGAAATCAAAACCGAAGTTGCGTGAAGCTTTATGTGAACATGGCAGCTTTATTTCAGTTCGAACATTTTGGGCTGCCATTCGGGCCGGGCCATAGGAGGGCATAACATAAAAACACTAGCAAAATCACATGACATTCATTTAGTGGATAAAGCTGGGACACCAGTGTTTGTCATTTCAAATCGAAACCTGCAGATGTGTACAACTTTACATGGAAATAGCAGCTTTATTTCAGTTCGAATGCTTTAGGCTGTCAGTCGGGCCGGACCATCGGAGGCCATAGTATGTGAACGCGAAAGCTCAATTGCACGAAATCTGGTGGATAAACATGGAACACTGTTTTCTATCATTTTCAATCAAAACGCAATTTCGGAAATCTTTGTTGACATGGTAGCATTTTTGCAGTTCGAGCGTTTTGGGCTGTCATTCGGGCTGGGCCATCGGAGCTAATAGCATGAGAACGCGAAGGCAAATCCGCATGGAATCTGGTGGGTAAACTAGGCATACTGTTCTCGATAATTTAGAGTAAAAAACCGCAGTTGGGCAAAGCATTTTGCGAAAACGTCTGCCACATCGGCGTTCAAGTGTTTTTTTAAAGGCTGGCTGGTCCAGGCCATTTGAATCCATCACGCGAGAAAGCGAAAGCTCAATTGTGCAAAATTTGGTGGGTAAACCCGTAACACCGTTCTGTATAATTTGGAATTAAATCCGAAGTTTTCTGAAGTTTATCGCTGAAATGCCAGCTGTATCACAGTGTACTTCGGTTATTTGCGCGAACCCTAATTCCACTGGGCATTCCATACAAATCCGCATCGCTCGCCCTCAGTCTCAGCACACGCACAGTTTCACAACGTACGAAACAAAACAAAAAAAACAAAAACATGGAAACAAAAACATGGAAACGTGGAAACAGAAGAATCTTCACTCGGATGGAGCAAAAAGCTGCGTAGGAAAAGCTGCTACGTTTTTAACTTGCTTTTGAATGCAGTCACATTAGGAGGTGTCATGTCAATTGATAAACCGTTACAGGCTTTTGCATAGTGATTTGAGGCACGGTCTCCGAGATATTTCAATGTAAATTGGGGGTACAAACAAATCGGCCGGACTTGGAAAAGCTAGTGGCGCCATAGGAAGCCTCGCGAGAAACTCGTTCAGACCGGTAGACCAGAGCAAATGAATGGCTAGACCTCAATGGGAGTGACAGACTCTTGAAGTCGATAGATAGGCTACTTGACAGGCGGTCAGGAATATTGATGAGCCGTGGTGCAACATGGCTGTTGCAATATTTACTTCAGATACGCCTAGCTGCAGAGTTCTGCATCAACTGTAAGCGTCTTATTGCACCGGCTGGAAGACCTGCGACTACTGAGCTACATAATCTTTGGGATGTAATAAATGTGTGGATCAGTTTGGCATGGTATCCTTGCCCAAGCAAGGCTAAATTTCTGAAATGTATCGTAAGCGAAAGTAGGTAAACGACTAGGAAGCTGATATGCTCATCTAGGGGTCTTGCCGTAATGGCACACTAGGTAAGGCGGTTGCTTTTCACGGCGTCGGTCCCGAGGTCATGTGTTCGAATCCTGCAGGGGCAATTCTTTATTGCCACTGCAAGCAGTGGGTGATAGCCGTCAAGGCTCTTCTGTCGCTATACAAAAGAGGCTGTTAAATCAGCTAGGATTTTTTTAGCCCAGGTGTAAGGTGCTCGTTTGTCATGACCAGGTCATGGGTTCGAGTCCTGCAGTGGGCAATCCTGTGTTGCCCACTGCAAGTGGCGGTGATAGTTGTTAAGGTTTGGTGATGGCCCTTAAATTAAAAGGCTCTCCTGCTGCTATACAAATGATGCTGTTGAATAAGCTTATCTTTTTTTAGAGAACAACTATTTTGGAAGATGAGATCAATGGTCTCAAAAGCTGTCGAGAGTATCAATAGAAATATCAGAGAGACTCTACCTAAATCACCATTCCTGAAAAGGCCAGCATAAGCTTGCAGCAGTGAACTCCGTGGAGTGATTTGCTTTCGATCCTGACTGGAACTTAATGAATCTGAAATCTCGATATAAGAGTTTGACTAATCAGACTTATTCTAGTGTCTTGTATAAGAGCAGCAATAGTGAGGCTGGGCGGCCGTTGTTGTTCAAGTTCTCCTGGTCCAATGTCGACTTCTTAAATGGTGACCTGACAATAGCCTCTTTAAATGGGGCAGGCACAAAATCTGAGAGTAAGGACAGATTTACAATGTTATTTACTACATTTTTGCAGATTTACTATATTTAACTGAATGTTTGCAAATTTTCTATATTTACTATGTATGTTAGTCGTGTAGGGTAGCTGTAAATTTGACAGACTCTAAAGAACTGCCAAAGTACCGATCGCGAACAGCTGTCAGTATGCACCGAATGACAAAATTAACCTCTCGGAGAGTTTTTATAAAAAGCAGACATCTGGGTAAGAACAGAGGCTTTCTAAAAAACTGACACAATAATCTACCAAAAGGATTGAGCATGCTGCCACTAACCATTCGATCGTGCTTCCTTTGCAGCAAATGTAAAGTGCACAGAATGAGACTGAGTTCTCTGAGGGTAATGATAATAATAATTATTATTTTTACTATTATAATGCAATTGGTGAGCATATAGCTACATCTCATGCAATAAACACAAAGCAAGAAGTAAAGTTGAGTGAGGAGAGCAGTTGAGTTGGTGAGTAGCATAGAAGGAGCAGCTTGCAGGAAAGGATGTGAAGCAAAATTGAGGAGGCAATAGGTCATTCATGGATCAATAGCTTTCAACTGTGCAAGGGTGCTATATAATGCCTTGAGCAGGTACAATGCCCATCTTGAGCACCTCCTGCATGATAGCAGTCAAAACAGTTCACGAGGAAAAACTCGGCAGGCTACCTGTATGTCCGACGAGATCTCAGACGTCAGCGCAGTGTGCAAGACCACGATTGGCTCTCGAGGCATGCTGCCATGCACAAAGGCATAGCAGCGCCGGTAGGGACCCACGCGCTGCTTCAGCCCCTGCCAGTCCTCGACCGGATGTACGGCCTCGTAGGCCGACACCTGCAGCACAAAGCGCGGGTCAGCCGGCAGCACAGTCTGAGCTGGCCAATGAGAGGAGCCAGCACCCGAGCAATATGCCTTTTTGAGAAATATGGCGCATGGGGTGCAACGAGCACTCGAGCGAACTAAGCGAAACGCAGCACTGGCGTCTGCACACACCTTTTCGAGGAGGTCACATGGCGATTGCCACGTGACCCTCACCAGCTGCAGGAAGCCAATGCCGAACCACAAAGTCAATATGTCCTTCAGAGCGAGGCTCAGTGACTTCAGATGTACTAGGTCTTTTTCAACAGATCCCAAGGTCAGAAAATCCTGAAAACCAGGGTAATTAATAAAAATATTGGCAAAAAGTCGTATGTAGAGCCTCCTAAGAGAGCTATGTCGAGCTGGTTTGGCCCAGTTGTTAAGGTGCTTGCCTCGACCAAAGTCAAGGTGAATGTAATGGAAGACCGAGGTCGTGGGCTCGAGCCTCGTGGCATATGTGAAGCGCCTGAATAGAGATTAAATTTTCTTAGGATGCTATTCAAACGAATTACGTTTAAACTGAGTCTGTATTTGGGTGCTTTACAGCTCACTGCAAGAGAACGATAACCATCAGTTATTGACAAGCAAGGTGTAATGCTTACAAAATCATGCTAAAGCACCCAAGTATCATTCTTTGATAAACATGTACACGGACATGCACAGACCCTCACAGCCACCATCTAGCCAGACCCATGTTTCGTAATACATACTGAGCCATGCGCATGGTCAGCCCTCATGATACACAGGAAAAAATACAAGTTCACTTAAGTGCTTTACACAAGCATTTTTTTCCTGCCCTTGGTCAAGGCATGAGCAGTTTTGAATAATGCAAGCACATACAGACATCTTACTAGAATGAAGTAAAGGCTGCAAGGGACATGCAGGTTTAAGGTTCCTTTTGAATGTCATCAGGAGCCGACGTGCCTTCCTAGATGGCAGTGAGAATCAATGGAATAATAACCAACAAGATAATCGATGGAAACTATCCATTACTGACAGAAGAGGAAAGAATGAATCAAATAAAAAACTATTCATTTGCATAGTGCCCTCCGAGAACTTAATCTCTATCCAGGCGCTTCACATGAGCCACGGGGCTCGACCCCAAGACCTTGGTTGTCAAAAGCGAGCACCTTACCCGGGCCAAACCAGGGGTCAGCCAGCCAGCAAGATTTCGGGTATTTTAGAACACACTGCCCTCCAATCCAATATCGAAAAGATGTGCATATATCTGAGCATGCTACCACTAAAAATTCGATCGCGCTTCCTTTGCAGCAGCTGTAAAGAGCCTTGAAAGAGACTGAGTTATCTGAGGGCACTTTATCATGTGTATTACTATTATTATTATTACAGATGTGTGCACACAAGGGCTGCCGAGGATTTGCTCTTTTATACACAGCTGAACTGCTGCACAGGTTCAAGCCTCCTCATGCTCTTAGGTCTTCATGTCTGGTCAATAAATTAATGCTCCACTCTTTCACTTTAATTGATCCGTGGTGACAGAAGCTTTACATTTCATAGCCTGCAAATGTAACTTCCCAAATTCTTACACATTGCCACTCCTGCTGCCAACAGTGGCACTTCCTTTCAGCTGTCCTGCACTGCTACCTTTCTACCTAGGCACTTTACAGCAGGCTGCAAGACAATCAATAATCAAGGCTTAATGATAAGCGAGATATCATGCTCAGCAAGAAAAGGACACACGAAGACATCGGGAAACTGGTAAGGTAGGATGCCAGGATAGTAACGCATACTGATTAAAGCACGAGTGAGTAAGCAAAGCACACGAAAAAGAAAGAAGTTCACTAGTGTTCATGACTTTTGGCATTAACAAACTGATGGCCTAGTAGAGTAAAGATATATGTTTAGTATGAGAAACAGAGCGATGGGGCGATATGGTAGCTATGTCTTTTATAGCAGACCAGCCGAACTACAGAGTTGTGCACCAGTTGCAGGTGATAAAACGGTATAAGCCGGAAGTCCGGAATAAAGGGAATTGCAGTAATCTAGATGCAATCTAACAGACCCCTGAACAAGCTTGGCTGTCGAATTCAAGTCCAGGCAGGATTTGGTTTGGCAATTGTTCCACAGCTTCGAGTAGGGCAACTTGACAGTCGAAGCAATATGTTCATATAATTGCAGGTCATTTTCGAATGGTGTGCATGTTATCATGAACTAATAGAGAGGCTTCCTTCTCAGCATTCGGACGACGCCTAGAAAGAGATTTAGTTCTCTTAGGATGTTATACAAATGTCTCATTCTTATTATTACCAAAACACCCGGATTCAATCAGCATCAGAGAGCGATTCTAGATTAACCGATATAGAAGGTGAGATTTTTCAATTTTAAGGTTATATTTAGTTTGCCCGAGACAATTAGGTTAGTCATATCGTCGTAGGGGTTCAGGAAGTTAGTGCCCATCCAAATAGAAGAATAGTTCGAGCAGAATGCTAAAGCCAATACTGTACGTGGCAATTACAGCATGAGAAAGGGTAAGTGAAGAGTAGGGGACATGCGACCGAACCCTGCCTGAGGTGAAACGTGCTTGTGAGCTCTCGGATGACTGATACCCATGTACATATATGCTCTGGTCGAGAGATCTCAGCATCAGATCCCTCACAGCAATCACCGTCGCAGACCTAGTCGGGCAGAGCAGAGCGTACCAGCAGGTCGGCTCTCATGTCAACGAGGAACTTGACTCCGCCAACGGCTCGGCCGACGCTGGAAAACACTCGCTGATATCTAGGCGCGAGAGCGGCTCGAAGCCTGTCCTCGGCGCGCAGCAGCTTGCTTTTGCTCGCCTCGTCCGCGATCGAGTCCTTCACCTGCAGGTGCACCGATTGAAAAGAGCCGCAAGTGATGCTGGCGCACACAGCTCACGGCTTGCAGCAGCAGAGAAGGCAGCGGCTGTGGGGGGAGAGCAGCTTGCAGGAAACGCCGCCGTCCCTTCTCATTGTCATCCAGCGAGGACGGCTTTCCTCACCTCCTCGGCCAAAGCGAGCAGCTGCTGAGCGCCGTGCACGACTGCGACCCCGTTGGCTTGATACTCGACGGCCAAGACTCGCAGAACAGCCAGCTTCTCGGCTGGCGCGAGCCGCAGGTAGAAGTCCATCAGCGCCTGCGCCCTGGCCTGCGTGCAAGCATTAAAAAAAGTCACAGCGCCGGCCGGCGTTGCTTCTGTCTCGAGGCAGCCCGCCGTGAACCGCGAGAGAGGTCGACCGTCTGATAGCTATCTGCTGCCACGCGGACAGAACAGGCTCGCAGCGAAACAGCACTTCAGGGCTGCCCAGTTCAATTAGGCAATCTTAGCAGGAAAATATGTATACGGCACCCAAGAGAAATGCATCTCCTTCTAGGCACTAAATGTGGAAATTGGAAAGGAAGCCTGTCGACTGGTTAGTCTCACTGGTTAGTCTACCAATACCTCGTACAGACCACAAATCCTTTGGAGACCGTGCATTTACTTCGTATGCTCCCAAAGCCTGGAACTCACTCCCGACTTGCGTCACGACATCCCCTGACTTGACTACATTTAAAAAGAAACTAAAAACGCTCCTATTTATGACAGCATTTAGTGGGTCCCTGTGATTCGTCCTTTATGTGCTTATGCGTATCGACACTGTGCAAGCTGCCACCAACAACACTTGCACGCTGACCCTGTGCATGTAGACCCTAACCATGTTGTTCATGTTCATTTCAATTGCATTTCACTTTACAGCAAATGTAAAGCGCCTAGAGAGAGATTAAGTTCTCTGAGAGCGCTTTATCAAGTGACTTATTATTATTATTATTATTATGTTGTTTATCAAGCACGATACCAGTCACCATTCGATCGTGCTTCCTTTGTAGCAAATGTAAAGCACCTAGAAAGAGATTGGGCTTTCTGAGGGTGCTTTATCAAGTGTATTGTTATACATTATTATTATTATTGTTATCTCTCTGAATGGATGCCCAAACTATTTTTTAGAGTGTCGAGAGAGGCTTCTGGACAGCAAGTGTCGGCACAGAACTTCCAGCTCTCCAGAAAGTCTCAACAGTTAAACTACTCCAGCAGAACAATTACAATTAAAAAAAGACATTAACTAGCAAGTTTTTTAGGGAGACTTGAGAGAAAACTTTTTCGAGCTTATTTCGAAGACGGTTTGCATGCCTGCCAAGGTAAAAATCTAGACCACCATACCAAAACCTTGGCTATAACCTCGACCATGACAGCAATTTAGTAGCTAATACTGAGGCAAACTGAGTGCCTACTACTTCCTACCGGCAAAATAATGTGCTTATAGATGGTGCAAAACTGCAGCCAGGCTTGTCAATCTTGGACTTCAAAACTGCTACATTACACCAGGTTTCACCGACCTGCATCGGCATCCCATCAAGCAGCCTACCGACTTCAAGGTTATATCACTCTCTTTTAGGTTCCTGTATTCTCTTGCTCTGGCCTATCTATTTGAAATACTTCCTAATTAGGCTTGGAGTACTACCATGTGCTCTTTCTGACTCGTGCAGATTAGTTACTCCTCTAACCATGCTCAAATCCTTTGGACTCCGTGCCTTCAGTTGCTATGCTCCCACAGCTTGGAACTCACTACCGACTTACATCACGTCAGAACGTGAAATGACTTGTTGCAATCCTACCTGTTCCTCACAGTCTGTGCTTCCTTCGAGTGTCCTTTGTGTGCCTGAGTGTTTTGAAAGGGTGCATTCGATGACTAATAAATTGATATGATTTCTTTTCAGAACATGCAAAATGCCTAAAAACAGATTTGGCTCTCTTGGGGTGCTGCACAAACTTTTTATTACAGCTATTACTATTACTACAGTCGCATACCAGTAAGAAAACGGCTTGACCGGTTGGCCGGTGGTGATCAATTATCCAACTCATTCCTCAAAAAGCTGCAGCTTGGAATGGCTTAGCACAGTGAAATCCCTGCTAATTAAAGCAAGAAAGCCCGTCGCGCCCCAAGATGGGGCACTTTTGTCACGTGGCAAGATGGCTCTGTTCCGTCAAGCGGTAAGATGGCGAAGCGTTCTATTCCGCGACGGAACTACTATGACTCAGCGAAGCTAGTCCACATGCAGTGACCTACTCGTAATTATGAAAACATTACTAACCACAGTGAAAAATCAAATAATGTCACCGACATTACTGCTCTGCAAATGCAGCTTGCACTACGGTCTAAGAGTAATGGTGGACAGGCATGAGCCCTTCTTTAGAAGCAGCAGGGTTGGGACCACATCAGGATTATCCCTGGCCAATGGGGGATTTACAGTGGTTATGAAAAGGTATGTAGGTATGTAGGTTTGTAGGTATGTAGGTTTTTGCTGTGCCATCTTTGCAATAGCCACAAGCGAGTGTGCACAACGTCTTATGGTAAGTTGACCAGTCAGCACGTGCATGTTCACATTCGAGTTGACTCATGCCATAGTGCACAACTGCTACCTGTTCTATGTTGCATACATGCATGCATGAGCAAATTGCTAAGGTGCCAGCTGGCCCATCGACATCAGCAGGAACCATGCAAATAAGCGGACGAGATCTTGAACTTTCAGGGACCGATCCCCCATCTGAGCTAAGCCAGCCAGACCAGGTCCGAGGCCTCGCAGCAAATGCAGCCGAAACTGCTACAGTAGGCTTTAAGCTGCGTGCACGAACAATCGCGTTGTTACTAGCTGAGGCTGAACGGCCTCTTTGCGCAAGTGTACTTAAAGGTCATGTCCGAAGCATTATTCGGAAGCAGTCGCTGCAGGAAGCCACTGGCAGCATGTGCAGTGTACAAATGCAAACAACAACATACATGGTTACCTCGGAAGAAGTTGCAGTGGCATCGCTAATTGCTTCGTCTAAAAGCTGCCGGGCTGGGGTAGCAACTTTCTGATGCGACATCTGGTGCTGCGACGAGGGCAGGTGCTGACTGTTATGAAAGTTGCACGTCTGCAGCTTAAGCCCTGGGACATGCTGTCTCTGCACAGAGCAATAGGAGCACGCTGCATGAGAAGCAATACAAGGGGCATCTAGTGCGCCAATAAGTATTCTGTCTGCCAGGCTGCAGTAATGCTGAACGTTGTGCACACTACGATGGACTACAGCTGTCCGACATCGGTTGCAACTTCATTACAAAGCTGAAAACTACTAATCTATGTTAACAAAACCGAAAAAATCCACTGTGCTCGTATGTGCAGCAGCATAAAACGTCAGTCGGGTAGTGTCGTAGGTAGTGACATAGGTTCTTCTGTCGCTATACAAAAGAGGCTATTGAATCAGCAAGTCTTTTTTTACTAACTGTTGAGCTCAGTTAGAAACGACTCATTGGAGACAAGAGCATGTGGTGGCAGTCCAAGAACTCTCCTTCGCGCATGGACTTTAGATCAAGTCATAGCTAATTGCACTGGCGACGGCATTAATAGAAACTCAGTAGCAAAAATCCTTGCAGTTCAGCCGCAGCAGCTGTGGCTGTAACTGCAGTCGGGTAATCAGAGGGTTTTCCACGATACCGGGCATACTATAGTTATGCAAAGAATGTGCAAATATGTATTGAAAATCCAAAAATCAACACATATGCTGTTGGTGTATATGCATTTAGTGCGACGTCGTCCTACCGTGATTATGTATGACATGCCTTGTCGGGCCAGAAGCAGAGGCTGCCAGCTTCGGTGCTGTCTCGTTAACAGTAGCACATTCCAAAGAGCCTGAGTTGTACTGAAAAGGTCGGCTAATATTTTAGACTGAACACAGGCTTTGAAATTCAACTTGCTTTACCAGCAACAAGTTGAGTAAAGTACTTTTTGGCGAATCAGATTTGGGGCTGATGCAATATCCAGCCTTACCACATTCTAGTTACCAACTACAATTTACTCTTCGAAGATCAGCACAATCTATGATTGGCGGGGTCTGGCTACATCGCAGCACGCACTGGTAGGACAGACGGTATTGATGAACCTGTAAGCATACATGCAGTACGCTTTGCGAGAAGTCGGAGCATGGCTGGCGGTAAGTAGGACCGATCTCGTGTGCCATACATGGCCAGACAGTATGCATAGAATTCCTACCAAAGGTATTACGTTTAGTGGCATGAAAGCGGGCTTTTCTCACGCTAACATGACAGTGAGATCAATATAGGACAGCACTGAAGCAGCATCAAGCACGCCTCATGTAGCAGATTTCCTTAAGATGAAAGGGTGAGCTAATGAACAGGCCAATTATAATGCCTCGAATATAGATACAGTGCAGTCTCTCTGAAAAATTAGTGCAGGTTGCATTGATTGCTACTTCCCTGCACGGTTTAAAAAGTCCGATAACCGATCAGTTAGGCCTTCTGATAACATAGGCCCATGTTGGCTGAATCAGCGAGAAGCAATGGCAGAGCTTAATAGATAGATTCGTGCGAATAGCGGAGGATTCGCGCCTGCGTAGATCGGTGAATTATTTTAAGACAGCGCTTATATCTGAGACAGTAGTCAAGCAATATGACGGAAGACAAAAGTAGTCAGCCGCCGAGATTGTCTGACCTGCTGAAACAAAAACAGCCTTGAGTAGCATCGCACTTGCATTAGGAGCCTCCTACTACAGACGACCGTTTGTCGAAGTATCATACCAGGTGATGACACGGGCACGTAGTAAATGCGAACACCAACGCTTAATGCAGCCCACCCGGCAAGGCAGGGGTGGAGGGGCAACCCCCACTTCCGCTATTACCAGAAATAGGCGGGATGTAACGTGGTTAACAATATACTAGCGACCACACCCATGTCAGGCCTGTAGTTGATGAGGTTATGCAGTTATTTTGTACCCCTGAGTTATACGTAAATTTTTGAAATTTATATAGAAGCCTCACATCGTTAAATATTAGAAAATTGGCACAAGTACCACATCCGCAAGCTAGTGTACCTACCTAATAGCTACTTATGAAAGAGTTGTTCACAAAATGTATTGCGCTGATTCCGAAAGTGCGGGAAAACAAGATTTTAGTAAACAGACTGTCTGCCTTATCAGGCCATGAACGGGAGGAAATCAATATTCTCACAATTTCCTTGGCATTGAGTCCAAAAGTTCTAGATCTCTTCGACGACGCTGAAGCATGTTCGAACAAATTATACTGGTCGCAAGATAAAAAAAATCCCGTTCATGCACCATCTTCGGAAGACACATCTCAAAGTGGATTTGATAGAAGTTTTAGAGATTGATTGCCACGCGCGATAACTGATAAGACCTCTGATTTTCACGCTCATTGCGTACGATTGGTGAACCGCGATAGGAATGTGGTTACTTTTCACGACCTTGGTCCCGAGGCCTTGGGCTCGAGTCCTGCGGTAGGTTATCCTTACTCGCCGCTGCAAACGATAGTGATAAAGTGGCCGTAAATTCTCTTCTGTTGCTATACAAAAGAGGCTGTTAAATCAGCTAGCATTTATTCGGACATTTCAAATATCGTATTCTGCTAGGAAGCGGTGTGTACGGAGGTAGCGCGCATCAATAAAAGCATCACACGAAAGACCGTGAGCTTAGTAGTCATGCAGATAAATAAATATTCGCCGGCACGCTCTTTTTATCATTTAGTGATACCACTATGTTCACAAAGCTATTTAAATTAATTCGCATTTAAAATCTCCATTGGCACATAAAGGTGCAGTAACAAAAAACTTTGTAAAAATAAAACAATTTATAAATTAAATATTTTCTCCTGCAATAATAATAATAGCACCGCAGTTTAGGGCAGGACTCGATGAGTCTAAGCCTCACTTAGGTGTGCCAATTGCCTACAAATTGCGAACAAGTTAGCAGCTGCTTTGGTCATTTTTTCGGCGGGCTATGTGCATTCCAATAGGGATAATAATTCCTCATTAAGCAGCTGCCATTGTTCCAGATCGTAGCTGCTGTCGTGTGCAACACAGAACGCCCGCCGACGATCACCGCGGCAGGTTTTTCCCCTCTCTCTCTCTCTCCTCGGAGAGTAAGCAATGCAGCTTCGTCGCGTAGTCGTCCTCTCTCTACCGGAGAAAGACTCGCGACGCGAGTATAAACTCGTCGCCGCAGCCAACGCCTGGCGGAGCGAGTTGTAATAGCTCGTGCAACTCGCTCGGGTGATGCGACTTTGCCGGACCCACCACTCGAAGTTCTAAAGCCTGCCGACGAGTTCGCCGTAGCCATCGAAGCCGGAAAACGCTGCACAAAACATTACCAGCGGCCAGAAGAGCTCGTAGTGGTTGTCGCGTGCAATATAGGACGTCTGCTGACGATCAGCACCGCTAGCTCATTCTCCACTCCACGACGCCACTTGGAAGCAAAACTCTCTCCACCCCTCCTCTCACCCTCCGTGCTACCCCCGAATGTTGTGCGACTGCCTCAATGTCAACGGGCGGCACAATATATTCAAATGAAAAAATAAATAAAAATAATAGCTGGTTTAACAGTCACATTTGTATATCGGCAGAAGAGCCTTAACGGCTATCACCATCGCTTGTAATAAAGGCAATAAAGGACCACCCACTGCAGGATTCGAACACCTTACCTCCGGCCCGTGTTACACTGATCAAGGGGCGGCGCAGCCACGTAATCCGGTATCCGCTCAGATAAAAGAGCACCAATGGCTGCTCTCAGGTGCAATCACCTGATCAGCTGCCTCCACCTCACAAAGAAATCAGCTGAGACTATCGTGTTGTACGTCAGACTAGCCACTCCTATAAGGAACGCACTCCCGACTGACGTCACGACATCCCTTGAATTGAGGGAATTTAAAAAAGAAGCTTAGAACCCAATCCGTCCCTCACATATTTGCTACGTCCGCTCGCGAATTGCTTGTTGTGTGCCTACGCGTGGGCGGGCACTGTGCATGTTATTAAAAACCAACTGATTTCCTTCCCAGTCAGCATTTTTAAAGTGCCTAGAAAAAACGCTTATTTATTTAAGGTCACTAGGCAAGTGCAATATTTTTATTTTAACTATCACAGGGCATTCAGACACGTTTCGATTGCTGCTGCTATCGAACACACAGTTACATGCGAACGGTGATTGCGCGAGTGTACTTTTTAATGACCGTGGAGGCGCAGTCACGTGCGCAGCTGCACACACAAATAAGCGCCGCTCATTTAGAATGAACGCTGGTTTCGAGGAGAGAACGCCGCTCCTAGCACAGCTGCAAGAGTGACTGCAAATCTTCTCGCATTCCTTCTTGGCGTACGCGTTTTGACTAAGCAGGCATTTCTTTTTTCACGTATCCTTGTGCTTTCTTTCTTCGGCACAATTATTAATAGAATGCAACATAATATATTGTGCTGCTGTTCCAAAAACTGATCATACAATGTATGACAAGTCAAGCATTTTAAAATTGGCAGCGGCAAGTTTCAAGGTAGGTAGCGAGCTTTGCAAAGACTGGAGAGTATCTGTAGATTATGAAATGGCAGATCATGCCAATCATTCGTCTCGCTAACTTGGAGTAAGCAGGATGCTGAATGTGCGGACCCCACATCTCCGCTATGGTTAAACGCTGCTGTGCTAACGAACAAATGGTTTATTTATGGTCAAAAGATTTTCCTGAGACAAAGTTATCAATCATCACATAACTTCTCTGAGGTTGGTCGTACGGGAGAATGTGTCCAGCTCCTCGAACCCCGACCTGAAACGATTGAAATAAGAATTATCTTCCGTACACTAAAACTGCGGATAGAAAACGGGTACGGTCAGCTTTATTAGTTTTGTACAATGCGATGTAGCATGCCAGCCGGCCACCAAGGAAGTATTCCGACACGGATGTCATAATGCGGCAGCAGAGCCATTTGGAAATCTCGCAGCGTGAGACAAGCCGATTCTCCGATCGGTATAACGAGATAAAACGAGATTCGATTTGAGCTGAAGACTCGACCTGCTGAATGTGTATTATTCTACTCTAACTAACTTCGAACAGGAGTTTTCGATGATGTAAATTAGTTCACCATCGATTTGATTGGTTGTACTTTTCCTACGGCCATTCTTCCCGTGGCTAGAAAACCAACTTAGTTTCCAAATTTGTTAATGTGCTAGTCGCAGAGATTCAGCGTTACTCGGTAGTTCGGCTGGTGCGCTCACTACTGCAAAAGACACTGCAGAGAAGACGGAGAGAAAGTGGAGCAAAACCACCGCTGGTCTATCCTAGTAGCACTCATACGAGTTAGGCTAGTCGTATTTGGCTTAAAAAACTAATCCATTACGAAACGTAAACCAAACCGCCCTTTCAAAACAGCGGCAGAAGCAACCAGGCACTTACGGGGCTCCTACAGGCAGGAGCTGGGAGATAGCTAGGACAAGGCCGTAACAGGATGGCGAGGCCCGCGTTCGCTCAGCATCGGTCGATCCACTCAAATAGGATAGCACAGCATTATGTTTGCTCAGCACCAACAAGCGTAAAAAAAAAAAGATTTTTCGCGCAGAGTCTTGACGGAACCCTCATGAAAGGTGCCTACGGTGGAAAAGCCACGGAATAGCCACTGGTGAATGACTAATAAATGCTGGTGAATTTCCTGATCGTTGAAGCTTTTCATTACGATACTACCAGGTGAAGCGCTACTTCGCAGCGCATGCGCAGGTTCAATTTAGCTAGGTCATACCACATACCGGTAGAGCGAAAGACGACGTGACACGTTGAAAGTGCTGAGTGTAATCTCGGGGCCCTAACTCCGAGGCAGAGATGCATTGCAACTCTTACAGTGGCTGTGGGCAGCATTTTTGGGACCGCCTGTTCTCCGTCTCGCTCTAAATGCCACGTAATGCACTGTTGACTACTCGCTTACGGTTCATGTCGAGCGATTTGAGAAAGAGCCACAAGCTAGCGACAAAATTAAAGCCCGAAGACCCCGGGGGCGGCGGGGGTCCAGAATCCTTGACATTATCCGCTTGCTCAGCGGGACGTCCCAGCTATCGCAACGTCAAAAATAAGCAAACCTTTGGTTATAATAATCTAAACTACTATTTAATAATGACTGCTAATTATCATAACCTATGCGCTTTAATGTCGCACTATTTTTAGAGCAGTACATTCATGTAGCTTTATTTTTATAGCAGTACATTGATGTAGCACCCTGAGAGAGCAGCAAAACTCTTTTCCAGGCACTTTTCAAAAAGTTGGAAATGTAATATATCTCCGTCTGTAACTCCACAAAGCCATAAAGACTAAGTGGGTGGTACGCACGTAGGTTTTGTATAGCGCACTCACAGCCTAAGCGGCTTTTGGTATGCATTCGTTAGCCAACAGAGTTCGTCTCAGGCAACAAAGAGAAAGTGGGAAGCATAGCAGAGTCAGGAGAGCAGTTGAGGTAGTGAGTAGCATGGAAGTAGCAGCTCAGGACCGCTGAAAAGGATAATATAATTAGGGTGAGCCATAGTCGGCAGCAGGAGTGTAGTTGTCGTTGCGTAAGAATTGTGGAAGCGAGTTCCACAGTCTAGGACCTGCAGAGCTAAAGCTTCTGACACCAACGGTCTTTAAGCGCAGGAATGGAACAGCTAATTTATTTTCGATGCAGAACCTGAGGGCACGAGGAGGCTCAAACTGGTGCAGCAGGTCAGCTAGGTACGAAGGAGCCAAGCAGTGGCGGGCCTTGTGGGTCAGCGTAAAAACTTTGCTCTGTATCCGTTGCTCAACCGGCAGCCATCCTAGCTCTTTTAGTAAAGGAGACACGTGCTCAAACCTCTGGGACTTGAAAACTAGCCTTGCAGCCATATTCATAGCCATTTGTATCGGCCTAATCACTTTCTTTGGTAGCCCAGCCAAAAGGGAATTACAATAATCAAACCGAGACAGAACTAAGGAGCTAATTAAATTTTTTGCATGCCACTGTGGAAGACAGCTCCTAATCTTGGATAGGGATCGGACATGATGGCTAGCTGCAGAAGCAGTCTTCTGAATGAAGCTTTCAAAATTGAGACAGTTGTCGGAAACTACACCTAAATTTCGAGCACGTGGTGATGGTCGCACAACAGCATCACCTATTCGAGAGCAAAGCCTTTTAATCCAGCCACACGCTTAGGGTGTCCTATGAGCAGCAGTTCGGTTTTATCGTCATTTAGTTTCAAGAAATTTTTCGACATCGGGATCGAATGTCGGCAAGGCAACCATTCAGTTTGTCAGTTGTTGCAGCAGATTCCGACGATTTGAATGACACATACAGCTGAGTATCGGCAGCATAAAAGTGGTATCCTTTTCCATGGGCCTTAATCACTTTTCCCAGGGGTTGAGTATAAATGGAGAACAGCAAGGGACCGAGGACGGACCCTTGAGCGACTCCACAGGTGACCGGTCTCGTGGGTGAGACCTGACCCCCATACGACACGGATTTAGTACGATCAGACAAGGACGATTTAAACCGCGCCAGTGCCTCGTCGGCCAGACCGATCGCTGTTCTCAATCGTTTAAGTAGGACATCGTGATCAATGGTTGTCGAAGGCTGCTGATAGATCTAGCTGAGCTAGGGCAGTGACATTCCCGTCATCGTTGCCGCATAGAATGTCTCTGTTAACACGGAGGAGAGCAGTTTCAGTAGAGTGCTGCCTCTTGAACCCCGATTGAAAAGGAAGTAGGCCAATTACTCAGTGAGACCACCTCGACAATTCGCAATGGATGAAGGAAAAGCTGTGAGAAGCAGAAAGATTTCTCAGCATCTTAAATGTCAATTTTAGCAAATGATGTGATGTCTGTAGGTAGCGAGGTTGAGGCTTTGGAAGAATAGAAGCTTCATGCACGGTCTCCAAGAGATTTGAGATTCATTAGAGGCGTGCCCAAACAACCGGAAGGCAAAAGTCAGAGTCCGGGTCGTCGTACGACGCGAAGCCTGATGAGGACGTATTTCAGGTACGTAGTTAGGTAGGCCAGAACAAGCCAATGAAGGTTCCTATATGTGAATGACAAAACTGCTTAATGAGGTTCTAGTACAGGTCGTTGAGAAAAGGTGGAAGTTGTGGAAGTTGTGGCGTCCAGTTGAGCTGAGTCTCACAACATTTGTGACCGTATTGTTGAACTGGCAGGAATAGCCGCAAGTAGCAAAGTATATTTATCTGCCCATGTCAGACTTTTTGCAGTGCTGTGTAGCTGAAATTAAGAAGACTGTACAGAGTCGCTGTTGTCGTCTGATCTATCCTAAGGTCATTTTGAAACAGCTTGCTTCAGTTCCTTGAGAGGATATCGGAGATATGCATACCAAAGCAATTTTGAGAGTTAGGCTTTTGAGTTTCTGAGTACAATAAGGCTCGCCCATAACAAGTAAGTTGTCACATATCAAAGCCAGCTTGATATTGTTTAAGTGTGAATGCGAGCATTACATTCAGCATTGGAGCCGAGAGCGTTCGGGCAGGCAGGGAGCGACTGAAGCAGAGGAACGGCTAGCGAGCTTTAGATGAAAATGTAAGCCTATACCGCGCTTTGCGATCATAACGTAAAGAGGGAGAAAACAAGTTTCGAAAAGAATTGGACCTGGGAGGGGGAGGCGCGCGACGTGCCCACACCTTAAAGGCTCACTTGCAGACTGTTGAGTGTGACATGTACTACCGTGCACACGATGTACGACTGAGGTATGACCTAAACCATTGTCAATTGCACAATATCAGCGAGGCCTGGACGAGACGATGCGAGTTCCCAAGAGGAACTAGCGAGCATCGCTGTGGAAGCCTAGAGCCCAGTGAGCGAGCACGGCTCGCAGAGATCGTATCGAGATCAGCATTGCTCGAAGATTCTACACGGTCACAGCAGCTGTGACCGTGTAGAATCTTCGTTTGCACTAAAGTCTGACTGGAACTTATGCGCTAGGTTTGAATATCTCGCACAGGAGTTTGTCCGATGAAACTCTATTTGTACCGGCGTCGTTGAAAATGAAAGTTAACTCGGGCGACTAAGCAGAAGTTTCTGGAAGGCGCTCTCCTGTTCCAGCGTGGACTTGTCAGCTCCGGCTGGCGGCGCTGGACGCTAAGCCTACGAGCGCAGCGCACATCAAAGCAAACGGCGTGTGAGAGCCCTCCCAAATTCCCCGGAGAGTCTTTGGCTGCTCTTATCTGGAACAGTTCTCGGCTCGTATTTTCGCCATTTAAAATTGGAACCTTTTTAACACAACGGCGAAAGTAAAAACAAAGCGAGCAAAGAAATCTAAAATTTGCTGGCTTTCAAAGGCCATATTATGTCGTCATGAGCTGAAGGACTTCTGTTTTTGCTGCAGTGAGGCAATCTTAAAGAGACTAGATCCCAAGTGTAGAGCCGTGGGAGAATTTAACCTCGATCCTGACACTTTCAACGTGCCGCAGAGCTTGAGCTCTGAATATTTAAAGGCGAACATCACTTTTTTTTTTACCGTGGGACACCTCAGTAGCTACGCAAAAATGGAGCAAGGCTTAGGCAGCAGCCAATCTCACAGAACGAACGGAGTGGCCCCGTGGCTTTCAGTTCGTTCACGGAGAACGCGGAATATACAAGTAAAAACAAGGTTCTTACGCTGACCCACAAGGCCCGCCACGGCTTGGCTCCTTCGTACCTAGCTGAACTGCTGTATTAGTTTCAACCTGTTCGCGCCCTCAGGTCCTGTGTGGATAATAAATTAGCTGTCCCATTCATCCGCTTAAAGACCGTTGGCGACAGAAGCTTTAGCTCTGCAGGTGCTAGACTGTGGAACTCGCTTCCACAATTCTTACGCAACGAAAACTACTCTCCTACCGCCGACTATGGCTCACCCTTTTCAGCGGTCCTGAGCTGCTACTTCCATGCTACTCACTACCTCAACTGCTCTCCTGACTCTGCTATGCTTCCCACTTTCTCTTTGTTGCATGCGGCGAAGTCTGTTGGCTACCGAATGCGTACCGAAAGCCGCTTAGGCTGTGAGTGCGCTTTACAAAACTCTCCTGCGTAACACCCACATGGTCTGCATGACTTTGTGGAGTTACAGACGGAGATACAACGAGCGTGCTATCCAGCTCCGCTCGGGCCATGGATATTCGTCGCCTTGCGTGCGTGGCCGCATGGCCGGAGCACGCCTGCAACCATCCAGGTGCCGATAACTCGGCGTGACAGGGAGCCTCCAACGCCACGCCTTACTCGGCCAACTTCTCTTACCCATGGGCTCCGGTGACCTCTAGTCACCGCCCATCCGGCCATGCCCGTACGTCAGGCACCGGCCCTAGCCGGTGACCCTTACCACATTACCGCCGTCCCGACGAAGCCAAACGAGCCTAGCCTGGGTACAAGACAAACGAAAACTGGCAAAAAAAATTTTTGACAAACAAATCTTGTCGCGTCTTTGATCCGTCCGCGTCGCGGTTTTTCGAAGCAAGCGATACATGTGCCACATAATAGCGAAACGACACCGTAGCTACAGCTTGGTTGCCGTCGCCCAAAGTGCAGGAGCCCGCCGACGACCAACATCAGCAGGCTATTTCACTAAGCACAAAGCCTGTGGCTTTCACCGTACCTTTGGATTTAAAGGATATCTTGTTGGTCCTTAAGGAGCTGGAGCTAAAGGAGTTGGAGTTAAAAATAGATTTTGATATTGAAGGTAAGCGCAACTCGCCAACTGTGCCATTTAAATCAGCTGATGAGTCATGTGGCTACGAAGCACCAATAGGAGCTTTTCGTGCAGACACGAATTCTGTGTAGCGCGCAAGTAGGTAAAATGTAGCTCACGTAAGCCCGGGGGGGGGGGCGAGCATGGCTTTTTCTCTTGCTCCTACCACTTACTACTTACCTTACGATGTTAGGCACGACAATCAATTGACACACACAATTCTACACTGAGCTGGTTTGGTGCAGCGGTTAAGGTGTTCGCCCCGACCAAGGTCTGGCTGGGGTCGTGGGCTCAAGCCCCGTAGCATATGCGAAGCGCCTGAATGGAGATTAAGTTCTCAAAGGGCGCTATACAAAGGAATTATATTTTTTATAATAAAGTATTCAATTAGAAATTTTGATAATCAGGTGCCTAAAATGACCCATTCCAAAGATGAAAAAGTGCTCTAGAATTAAAACTAGCTCTTTAAGCAGGGGAAACCTCACGGCAAATTTAAATTGATTTAATAACCAAACCCGGAAATCAGTTTGGCTTAGTGAGCCGGGTTTTCAAAGTATTTCTGAAATGAAGCTTGCCTATATATCATGCATTTGCTCTCTTTAGACAGGCAAGGCAGGCTCTGTTTTTCTACAATACCTTCTCCATAATGAAGCCGTACAGCTAAGCAAGCTCCGGCATTGCTAGGCTATTTGGACCAGCGGCATGCTTATAGTCTTCGTCCAGAGAAGCTACTTTTGGTATTTGATGAGCAGACGTTATATGCTTTGATATCGCAAATCAGATGAGAATTACTTGTTTCTGTGTAAAAGTTGTTTCTGTGTTAAAGTAGCCTGTGTTTCAAGCACAAGCTACTTTATCTATTTCTTCACCAATGACGCTGTCGGGCAACTGCTTCAAAGAAATCTGTCGGAAACTCGAATTTCTACTGATATACTCACGCACACACACGCACACACACACACACACACACACACACACACACACACACACACACACACACACACACACACACACACACACACACGCGCACACACACACGCGCACACACGCGCGCACACACACACACACACACACGCGCGCGCACACACACACACACGCACACACACACACACACACACACACACACACACACACACACACACACACACACACACACACACACATATATATATACATATAAATTAAATTCTGATGCAGGCTCAAAACGTTTGCGGATGGGGGCTTTTCTTTCAATAAAAACGGGAACTCCTCGTGACGCAGAGAAGAAGAAGATTCTCTCCTCTAGATTATTGATCGGAAACCTTCCTTCACAGTGGCTCTCGGCTCTGTTCGCGACGAGATATAGCTACATGTCCGGTTGCATTCCAGTCTCCTCTCTAATTCTCGTGAGGAGAGCAACCCGAAGCAAGCCAAACTGGACGCAGCTCTCACCTGCCACAAGTTCTTCGCATTTCTCACGTAGCCAGCTACGTCAACGTCCGCTGGATTAATCTTCCAGATGCGCTTCTCTGCGGTTTTGTATGCATCGAGGCCGCTCCAAGGAACCGTCTGCAGGAAGGCCTCGGTTAGCGGCAGGGCAACAATTATATCCAGAAGACCGGAGTACAGCAGCACCTAGTCGCAGAAAGAAAGTGCAGCAGCCGCGATCACGTGAGCACGGTGAAGCCGTCGGGCAGGCAGCGTAGCAGCGTGGCAGCTACTGCAGGGCCATCGAGCTACCTTGTAGTTGTTGTCGAGCAGGGCCGCGATCCACGGCTTGACAGTGTCCATTTCGTCATCAATCAAATGCGCCTCGACCAGGCTGCCATCGCTAAACGTCTGGTTGCCCACGTGGATTGCCTTTCGCACTGCATTGCCGGCCAAGAAATTGTTGAAATATTCAAAGTCAGGCGGCTCCTGCAGTGCAGAAAATGATTTGAAGCGGAAACAGTCCGAACAAAACTCAATTTTGTGAAACAAAACTGTGACTAATGAATGAGGCGAGAAGAGCCTAGTATAGACAAGCCTGAGCAGGCGAACACTTCCATTCACTTAATGCTCCCTCAAGGGTGAGCCGGGGATCAAACGACGTTTTAGATTCATACACGTGTGGCTCTGATGAACAGTAATCGTGCATTCATTCGCGCGGGGAAAGGCATGATCCGAAGAAGTTCGGTCAGATACAAATTGGGCACTTCGCACGATAAAAATGTTCAAGTATCACTTTGGGTGTCATTCTAACTCCAGTGTATTGTCTGTGCAAGCACGGAGTCGTGTAGACAACAGTCGCCTGTGAAAGCAAGGTTCGTTTACTACACGGCACTTCAAGCGTACTGGTGTGCATACCTGAGCAAGTAGATAATTGTAGTAGAAATTAAGTCCCGTGCGATTGACGAACCAAGGTGGATACGGAAAGGCATCTCCATCGAGTAGAAAATCGAGTACCTGAGCAAACAGAATCGAGCCAGCTAAATTATCGGAACTATATGTGGGTACAGGAACCGAAAAGAGCCCCCCCCCCCCACGTCCGAAGCCATCGTCGCCGGGGCATTATCGTCCGTAACAGTAGCCAGTGAAGAACCGTTGAGTATGCACATAGAGTCCCGTCAAATGACGAGAGTCGACGGCTGCTTACCACGAAGGCATCGTGGAAGAGGCCTGCTTGGATGTAAGCGACGCCGAGATCGGCGTACTTGGCAAAGTAATCTCTTTCGTTTTCACTCAAAAGTCCGATGTTGAACAGGAACGGTGCATAAGCCGGAATCATCTGCGATGTGCATATAGAACAGAACAGTTTCAGCACCGACATCGAGCAGCGGTGGATTCGACGAATGACAAACACTGTTGAGATCATCCTTTGTCATGTGTATATTAGACAGTGCATTGCACGCCGCAGCTGGGCTCGAGAGATCTAAGTAAATAGTTTTCGAGACAAACCAGACAAACTTGAATAAACTACGGTATGCTCCTTGCATAGCCCCTGTAAGAAATAATGCAAAGACGTTCTAGAGTAGGCATACGCCGCATACCGTCTCGGGGTCACACCATCCGTCGCCAATTGCCATTCCTTTGAGATTTATTTTGAGTTGAGCCGTGGGATTCTCTATGTGAATCTTGTAGCTTATGGCTGGTCCGTATTTTCCAGCATAAGACTGAAACAGAGAAACCAGAAACGCGTCGGAAACACCCGGAAAGAGTTCAATAGCAAAGAAGACCGGATGAGTTCAATAATAATAGCCTACTCCGGCTCAAGTGTGTCTATGGCTGCGTAAAGAATGTGATGCAATACAGCTAGCTAATATTGAATAGCTTACGTTCATCAGCAGGTCTACGATATAAAAAATGACTGTGCCGTAACTCTTGTAGTTACCGCTTCATTTAAAAAATGTTGTAAAAGAATACGTGTGCTTTAACGGCTGCAGGAGTTCGAATAGAAAGGTCTCGTGGTCCACTGCCACCGCTGCCACCGCATAAAGCTTTCTAAAAGATTCTGGCTCTTTCATCCATCTTAAAGCAGTCAAGCATCAGATGTATTTGCGGCTTCGGGCTTCAAGTGAGCTCTTTGATTGATATTAAGATTGTCCAATTTCGTTTCTTGGCCATCTCTATGGCTGGCAGTCTTTGCAGCTACTTTAGAAAGCGAGACCACACAAGCACGTGCCTTGCTCACACTTAAAGTACTATCACACGTGCAAATACTCGGCATCTAGTCACTGCATGGCGTGCTTCTACTAATGCTTTGCGACATTATTTTCCCTAGATTTCGTGCTAGCATCCAAACATAACGACACTAACCTAATCGCCTGTAACAAACAGATTAGGCCGTTTGGAGACATTCAGAATTTCAGACAGCCAGCCAAGCTAAGCAAACTTTGTCGGCACTCTCTTTCTCTCCCTCTTTCTTCCTTTCTTTTGTATCTTTATCTCTATCTCTCTCCTTCTTTTCATTTTGCTGTTCCCTCTCTCTCTCTGTCTCTGTCTCTGTCTCTGTCTCTCTCTCTCTCTGTCTCTCTCTCTCTCTGTCTCTCTCTCTCTCTCTCTCTCTCTCTCTCTCTCTCTCTCTCTCTCTCTCTCTCTCTCTCTCTCTCTCTCTCTCTCTCTCTCTCTCTCTCTCTCTGTCTCTCTGTCTCTGTCTCTCTCTCTCTCTCTCTCTCTCTCTCTCTCTCTCTCTCTCTCTCTCTCTCTCTCTCTCTCTCTCTTTCTCTCTCTCTCTCTCTCTCTCTCTCTCTCTAGTTAGTGATAGGTCGGTCCATGTTTGCTGCTTGGGCTATATCTACTTTAGAGACATGCAGACATGCATTTGGATAAAGGAATACTATGGCCAAATATTCCCAACTGGCTTCCTTGAGGTAATCCACAGTTGTATGTCGACCCTGTGCATGTCCTCCTTAACCATGTTATTCATGTTGCTTATCAAGCATGATACCACTCACCATTCGATCGTGTTTCATTTGCAACAAATGTAAAGCGCCTAGAAAGAGATTGAGTTCACCAATGGCGCTTTATCATGTGTATTATTATTATTTTCATTTTTATTATCTCAAAACAGGTGTGAGATAATGCTACATTCGTATTGGTCTAGTTAATTTCTGTGTGATAGCGTTATGTAGGTGCATTCCAAGTGCAATCGCCTCAAGGGCCTTGAGCTTGTCTCTTAAGCTTATTCTTAGCCATAGTTTCTATCTTTCCATTTGTATATTTTTACTACAGAATCCAAACTGCTATTGTCATTAATGATTATTTGGGTCTCAGCCTAAACATGCGACAAACAACCTTAAGTGAAATAAGTGCCATCGGCTGGGTAAGCACAGTAAATATACCACCTCTACTCAATTTAAAACTATCGAGCCATCGCAATGTAGTATTTCGAACCTGTCATATAAGACTTATTTTGTCAATTCATGTTTATAAAATGTAATTTGGAGCGTCATTAATGGCAGAGCGTCAATTGCCATCAAAATTCCTTTGATCATAACTACTGGACGGAGAGACTGCTGGGACAAAGGATTTCAATGAATGAATAGCATTTAGCTTTCCAAGAAGTAATACATTTAAAAAGATAGTGCAATACTATCTAACTAGGATTTTCATATACAGTTAGTTATACGCGGACAGTCGTTATTATAAAGAGAGGCCTTGATCTGGTGTCACGCCTTCTCAAGTTCAAGGTTAATCTACTCACATCATAACAATAATAATGCCATTAGAAAATTATCATATTTAAATTGCCCTCAGACTACTTAATATATTTCTAGGCACTTTACAGGTGCTGTACTGATTACAAACTTGTCACGCGCTTATATGCAAAGCTGAAGCCTAAGCAACTGAAAAAGAATTTTGAACCTTCAAAATTAACTCCACAATAAAAAGCGTTAATTTCTTCGAGAAATTAGCACTGCAAAACTCTCAAATGAGTTTACACCACCATGCCGACAAACCAAAATCCTGCGTTTTTTCCAGGACTACAATTCTCAGAATAAAGTGACTCAGTATTGCATTCGCTTGATAAAGTCAAGTATCGTGCAGGCAGCGGTGATTTTGAATTGCTATAGTGGTTGCTGCTGCTGATAAAGTAGGCGGCATTGATCCGCCTTGTCTTGCTAACCTAGCGTCCGCGGGTCTCAGCATAGGGGTAAGTAGCCGCTTATCACTACCCAGTTATGGGTTTGAGTCCTGCAAATGGCGATCCTCTGTTGCCCACCACTGGCGGAAAAGTGTTTCCTCACAGCATTTTTATTAATTTTCTTTCTGTGCTTATTCGAACTTAAAATAAGCCGATAGTCATTAAACAACTGCCATTCTTTCTTTCTAGCATTAGTAAAAGACCTAGAAATAAATTGTGTTCCGTTAGAGTTCTATACAAAAATCTGTTTCATCATAATAATTTATTATTATTACTATTATTATCATTATCATTATTAATTACTGCAGCAGCAAGCCCGGTCAATTATGATCACTGGTTTACACAGAAACAACAAAGGCAACGTCGAACATTGTATGCAATTGGAACGTTTTGGCTAGTGGTGCGTCTCATGTGAGGGAGCCGGTGAGGGTGATGGATCATAGTATCATAGTATAACTCAGGGCATCTAGCGGTAGTAGTTATACCTTCTCTTTCGCTTAGGTATAACCAGTCAAGCCAGCCAGCCCTCAAGGTGAATAAATAAAATAAATGTCACATTGCGTAATATTTATCCAAAGCTCATTCATAAGGCTGCATAAGCAACGATACATGATGGAGCCATTCAGTCTTTGTTCTTACAGGCTGTGGTGGCTGAAGAAATGTAACACCCACTTTCGATTTACTTTTGATTTAAGAACGATAATGGCGGTAGCAAATGAAGCAAATAATTACCAGCTAATGAAGGACAGTAAAATTGCTCTTTGGGAATAGACATTACCTCGCCAGTAACGTAGAAATCATTGAGCTGGTATTCATTGAACAGCGTGAAGAACTGAGTCAGTGCGCTGCAACAAAAACAAGTTAGGGATTTGAATATTGCATGCACCAATCCTAAAAAAGGCGAGACATAGTGTTCAATTGTATCGAAACTGCTTGCAAAATATCATAATAAACTCAGCCATGTTACTCCAGCAATGATAATTGCTAAAGGCTACGTAATGCAAAAATGTAATTTAATGTAATGTACCTCCGTCTGTAACTCCACAAAGCCACAAAAAACTACGTCGGTGTTATGCTGGAGAGTCTTTTTTATAGCATGCTATAAGCCTACGCGGCTTTCGTTGCGAATTCAGTAGCCAGCAGCAAGCTCCCTCTCACCTAACAAAGAGTCAAGTGAGCAGCATAGCTGAGCCGTCGAGAGCCGTTGAGGTAGTGTGAGCAGCGTGGAAGATAGGAGCAGGACGACGACGAAGGAAGAAGCTCGGGACACGGGCTTGTACATGATGTGCCCTAGTCAGCGGCGGGAGAGTCAATGTCGTTGCTTAAGAAAGTGAGTTCCGCAGTATTTGATCTGCAGGACAAATACTTCTTGGGTTATCGAGAAGAGTTCACCGCCACAGAGAGTACCCTTTCCCAAAGCGATAAACTGCTAAAGGTGCTTAGTAGAGCACCTAATTCGACGACAGAATTGATAATTTATTAAAGTTGTACACCTAAAAAACTCAAGTGCAAAGTTTTTTTTCCATGCTTCTTTTCGTGCGGCGCTAGAAAATGAGGCTGCTAGTTATCTGCGACACGTTAAATTGTGCGTTGCCTAGCAACTCACACGGCCTTCAGTCAAGCCCATCGCGAGCATTTGAAGGATGTGCTGCTTGTATTCTAGCGAGCGAAGAAAGCCTGCATAACAAGCAGCGGCCTCAGCGAGCTAGAGAGGCTTAGAGAGACCAAAGAGCAAGAAAGCTTCCTGCTGACCTGTACAGATCCCTGGCAACGTCGTTCTCGTTCTGCGCGAAGCCGGCATCTGCATCGGTGAAGCTGAATCCCGTGCCCACCTACGATTACACAGTGAAAAAACGCACTTTCTAGGCGCGACGAGCTGACTTTGTAGGCGCGCTTCGAGGATGCGTAGGGTACAACAATAGGCAAGGTCAGACCAAACCAATAGGCAATGTCAGACCAAACCAATTGGCAAGGTCAGACCAAACACTCACCGGATTGTCGATGTAGATAACGGAGTACTTGGTGTTCCAACTGTACAGCCTTGGATTCACTAGACCAGAAAGTTTTTACTTTATCCAGGAACATTTCAAAGGAATACAGTCACTCTTGCTGCGCCACCAGCAGAATCAGACGCAGAAGAAACGCTGCTTGGCAAACACTGACGACAGACTCGCACGGAAACATAATTTAGGCTATCGCCTATTTTTCACGATCTGTGTCAACCAAACAATGCACGTCTGCGAGCTCTACTTTGCATTAGTTAACAAAGCTGTGGGAGTGGTCTCCTTGCTTTGATCTCACGCGCAAAGGTGCATATAGCCGTGAAAAAATCTGGACTACAGAGCCTGACAGCCTGCAACGGGAACTATGCAAGCGGAGATATAGACTTCCCGTAGAAGAAGTAAGCCGGTATTGAGCTGCACGCTACTGGTGCTCAGCAGCGTGCAGCTCTTGTCCGACGACGACCAGGATTCCTCGTTGAACCACGGGATCCTGGTCTTGCAGCTACCCCTCTTCCCTATTTTTCTTTACTATTAGTTAATTTAATTTAAGCAATTTAGAAAATTAGCAATTATAATAATTTATAATAATAATAATATAATTGCACAACAATATACTATTGGAATAATTATGTTATTTATAATTATAATAATATATAATTATTGTATCATCAATTTATGCTATTTAATACTACTATAGTAATATGTTTATAATAAAAATTAATATTGTTATTGTAAAACCAACAGCGATAATAGTATGGAATTTTAAGAGCGCTAATTATCTTTCGAGGCTGAATTGAATGAAGCTGAAAAGGCAGCGTATCACCTGATTGGCGACAATAGCGTGCACAATTCTCGCGGGTGCAGACACATAAAGGACGGTTTACTTGGAGGAAGCAATGCAGTGATATGTGGGTGTAATTTTACTTTATGAGCAAGCAAAGTCAAGTCCTGGGATGTTGCGTTGTCATTTGGTAGAGAGTTAAGCTTATAGGACCTAACGCCTCGGTCTTAAAAGGATTTCATGTTTGGTTAGGTGCAGAGCTAAACGACCAGATTCATAGGAGTGGGTGCATGAGGACCCGATTTCACTCTGCTTGCAGCAGGAAATTCTTCATTGCCTGCTGCAAGACTTGAATCCGTGACTTGGGTCGCATAGAATCATGTACTCTGAGGAGTTGTTGGGTATTTTACTATTTTACTTTCTTTTAAATAGTCATAAAATCGCGAGATAATGTAATGTCAGTTGCAACTGAGTTTCAGCTTCGAAAGCAGTGCAGCTCAAATGCTCTGTATCCAAAGCATTTGATAGATTATATTCTTTTTTTGAAGCTTAATTAAGCATTTGATTTTTTTTTTAATATGAAACTGTGAAAGTTCAACAATGCCATTGGTGTCATGCAAGCTCATATAGAATAGCAATATCAGCATCTTTAGTGTAAGCATGTATTGGTACCTTTGTCATTAACTTACAGTTATTTTCAGCATCCACAAAAAACGGCCCATTTTCAACAAAAAGACCAAACATCGATGTTCCACCGGGACCTCCTTGCAGCCACAGCAGCACCGGTGCATTGGTGTCCCCAGACTGCAACGGAATGAAACTTCTTTGTTTCAGCATTGTGGACAACGAAAGACCTTTTGATGATGGAGACTTGCAATATATGGCGGCACAGCATAATAAAAAATTGATATCATTTTTTACCAGTTAATTTAATGCTAGATTTTGACAATGGAATCACAGCGAAGACACTAACATGCAAAGTATATAATAAGAACACTGTATTTGTATAGAACTGTAAGAGAACTGAACATGTTACCGGGCATTAGTGTAGAATGACAGGTAATCATATCAACCGATTAGTGGGAATTACGCGTAGAGTGTCAGTACCCATTAGCACATAAAAAAAGCTTCTTGCGAACAAAGGAAAACGTGCTTATAGATGTGTTTTTTTCTTTTGATATACGATCAAGTAAGCGTAGCGATGTCAGTTGCCAGTTCAGGCTTTGAGACAATTCTTATATGAAGTGAAGGCACAGTCTCCACAGAACTTGAGGCTGTATACGGCAAAGAGATTAGAACCAAAGAAGCAGCGTGCGAGGAAATGGGGAGTAATTAAAACGGTAAGCCTGCAGAATAATTGTCAGATAGGCGGGCCGGAACAGCTGAATCAAGGGGACCCGAAAATGACTGACATCATGTATCTCGAAGGCAGTTTAGCCCCTTTAGTCTTTAGCTACAAATGTAAGGAGCTCGCACTTGACGACCCAGGGTTGGAACCCTGCAGTAGACAATTATATATAGCCCGCTGCTAGCGGATTGATACACGTCAAGGCTCTTCTGCCGCTACATAAATGAGGCTGTTGGATCAGCCTTGACCTCTAATAACATTTTTAATATGCTGCGTCATGGGTAGCCAGTGAAATGCGGCAGTTGCAAATTTCACAAAAGGGAAGCCTAACTGCAGAGTTATCTGCCCCCATCATCTGTCATCGTCTTATTGCACAAGTAGGAAGGTCTGCAAGGAGCGAGTCACAAAAGTCTAGATAGGATATCACAAATGCGTGGACCAACTTGGGTGCAGTAACCTTATCTAAACACACAGGAGTATTTGCAATGTTTCGTCGCTGAAAGTTGGCACGCTTGACCGCGGAGCTGATAAAG
Organism: Cristatella mucedo; assembly: GCA_009760855.2. Lineage (NCBI taxonomy): Eukaryota > Metazoa > Bryozoa > Phylactolaemata > Cristatellidae > Cristatella > Cristatella mucedo. The sequence continues at coordinate 8,121,912 of WPIO01000009.1, forward strand.
TCGTCAAGTGAGAGCGCATTTTCGAATAGATAGCCCAGATTGGTGTGCAAATGAGGTACCTGCTCACCTGCGCCGGAAAGAACCAAAAAAACATATTGCTGTTGTAGGCGGAATTAACTGTAAGATAGCCCGAGTAACTGGTGACGTTGGTTCCTGGAATGGGCTCCACCAAGCTCAATGACCGTGCTACAACATGAGACAGCACGGTTGATGCAAGAATCCATTCATATCCATCCATCCATTTCCAATCCATTCATGGCTTGCGTACATTAGACCAACTGGTAGTGTTTAGTAACGAATCAATAAAATCTATACACAATAATTGTCCAGTACAACGTCCGCATCCTTCAGTGTATCACTCTAGGAGAGCGTCAAGGGGTTAGTCGGATTCTCTGAGCAATTATTATCGCCGATAAGAAGACGACGTCGCCTAAGAATTTCGGGAGTGAGCTGCACTGAGTAGCTAAGGTGCTGCATAGCTGAACAAGTAACCTGCATGAGACAGCAGCCGAGTACTTCAAACACTCACATCAGCAGCCATTAACTCTCTGCTACGGAATTGTCTACAATGAGATACATCGGCAAAAAAGTAGGATACATCCAATAGTAGGGCTTGATTTCAAGTCCGAAATTAATACGCGCAGAACAGAAAGCTGCAGGACGCCCGAGGACCCGAAAGTCCTAGCTTGGCCTTGGCCTTGATCTGAGGCTCGTATAGCTGGGTCGCATTTGTACAATCCAAAGCGGCAAGCAAGATTGTAGCGTCTGCAGCGGTTAAGTCATTACAAAGCTGACGCATAGCAGATGTACTCAGGTAAGTGCAGGTACTTGACGGTTTCGACCAAGTGCTTGAATTGACAGCATATGACATTTCTAGAGTTGTCATCTAACTAATTATGGCTACCATTTTCGCTGCATATGTTAGCAGCAGATTTCGGTGCTCGTAATGGAATCGCTTAGCTTCGGAAGAGGTCCAGCCGATAGCACCAGTCATTTTTGGGATAGGGGGTAAGTCAAGCAACGCAACGACTTCAAGGTTTTGTCACTCACTCTTAGGACCCTTCATTCTTTGGCTACAGCCTACCTAGCAGATCTACTCCCCAACCAGGCTAAGCATCGCACCACCCGCTTTTCGGAATTTAACTGTTTACCTCTACGTCGTACAAATCTCAAATCCTTTGGAGACCGTGCGTTTAGTTCGTATGCTCCTAAAGCCTGGAACTCACTCCCGACTTGCGTCTCGACATCTCCTGACTTGTCCACATTTAAAAATAAACTAAACAACTCATCAATTTATCAGAGCATTTAGTGGGTCCTTGTGATTCGTCCTGTATGTGCTTATTCGTGCAGACACTGTGCATGCTACCACTAACCACACTTGCACGCTGACCATGTGCATGTCACCCATAACCATGCTATGCTTGTTGCTTATTGAGCATGCTACCACTAAACATTCGATCGTGCCTCCTTTGCAGCAATTTTAAAGTGTCTAGAAATAGATTGAATTCTCTGAGGGCGCTATATCAAATACATTATTATTAATATTATTATTATTATGCCGCCTCAGAGCCAAGCTGAAAGGTCAATTTGTCTGTGAGATTAAACCAAGACGAAGTTCATCCTTTAGCAGCCTGGAGATCCCTCCGCCATTGGCTCACGCGACCAGACTAGCTAACTGCACGCTTACCTTTAGCGATTTGTCCAGAGGCAATGAGAGGCGTCAGGAATAGCGGTTCGCCTGGGTCCACCCCATCGTTGGCTCTCGGAGGAATGGGCTTCCTGAATAGTGCACTAAGCGGTCCACGAAGTGCGTGCTGATGCTGCGTCGAAGCCGAAGCTTCTACCAGCCACCAGCACAGGACGGCGACTGTAGTCGCCGATCTAACGATCGGTATCATGCTCCTGCAGTACAAAAACAAACGCCTGTCTGGTAGGACTGCAGCCGCTCGAGTCCAAGCGTCAGCAGCTGCTTGCCACCTAAGACTTACTGCCTGCACTTGTGGTCGCGACTTCGACGGCGGGCAGCAAACCGGCACTCCAGCCGGGCTCGTCACGTGCCACGATTTAGGTTCAGTCCCGTGCCGATCATGCGCTGCCTGCGCCCTCGGCCTCTGGCTCCGCCCATCGCCGTGGCCTTGCAGGTGCCCATAGACGGCGATATCAGACAGGAGCCGCTCACCCTCCCCCTTATCTTCGGGCTGTTTAATGGGACCCCGCCTCCAGCTACGGTAGCTGGAGGGGTGAGTGGCTTACCCTCTCTGAAGATACACCATTGAATACTCGGCCCGAAGCGGTGCCGTCCGGCTAGTATACGTAGAAGTCTGGTAGCGACCCGGGCTTTGGAGGAGTGCCGGGTCGGCCAATGGCTCAATGGAAATAGCTCATTTCATCCTACAGCTGAGGACAGGGGACAGTGAAACGACGTACGGTACATCAGCCAGGTTATGAATGCCTTTTTTAGCCGATTCAACAGCTTCTTTTGCAAAACGACAGAAAAGCCTTTACGGCTATCACCGACGCTCGCAGCGGCAATAAGGGATCGCCCACCCGCCGCAGGATTCGAACGCACGACCTTGGGAGCGAGGTCATGAAAAGCAACCGCCTTACCTAGTGGGCCAGCCTTAGACCATAGTGGTAGTTGCTTAATAATGATCAATAGGAACCTTCGCTGCGTAATATTATGTAATGTAGAAAAGTACAGCTGGACGTAAAAAATAATAGCCCCCTTTGGGCTTTGGGCTTTGAGCCAGCCAGAGATTTGTGCGTAGCAGCTGTGGTGCACTACTGGTGTAGCATTCTGCGGCCGTTTGATGGACGGCAGGATTCATTTAAAAGCATGGACTCGTTAAAAGCCGCGACCTTCGCTCTTTATTGCGAAGGTCGCTGTCGGAAGAGCTTCTCATTTTGCGAGTGTGTCGCGATATATGCGGTTGCTCCCTCTGTTATTAAGTCGTTTGATTTTTACTCGGCAAACGCACTGCCGCGACCTTCGCACCCTGGCCTGCATCTTGACCAAGGTCAGACGGCTACGACTAATCTGCGGTTGCTGACTAGCCGCAAAAGCAAATAAATCCGACTCCGTGCCCCAACTCACCGAGACCCAATAGTACGCTGCCTTCCAGAGGTCTGCCAGTGGCTGCATGCTCAGCTAAGTGATTTTCCAGATGTCGCCCACCGGTATCACACCGACGGTCTGACTGAATGTGAGGCAGACAAGACTGAATTGGTGAAGCAATGCCAGGGATGAACACGATATAAAACAATAATACGATTCATTTGTATAGCGCCGCAAGAGAACTTAATCTTTATTCAGGCGCTTCAAATGTGCCTCGGGGCACGAGCCCACGACCTCAGCCAGACGGGGTGAGCACCTTAACTGAAGGACCAAATCAGCTCGGCGATATATCCTGTGGCTTAGAAAGTGTAGTTGGACAAATGCACTACAAATTAATTTCGCTTTCGCTTTCTCGCACGTCAGTTGCACTCTGAGCTTCGAGCACGACAGCTGACAGCATGACAGCTGACAGCAAGACAGCCTATGGCTAGGGCTAGCAAGCAGGTTATAGCTATAGCTATAGCTAGCAAATATAACAATTATAATTTAGTTCATTTGTACAGTGCCCTAAGAGAACTTGATCTCTATTCAGGCGCTTCACATACGCCACGGTACTCGAGCTCACGACCTCGGCCAGACCTCGGTCGGGGCGAGCACCTGAACCACTGGGTAAAACTAGCGCGGCAAGACAGCTGAAAGCTATGGCTAGGGCTAGCAAGCAAGATATACCTAAAGCTATATCTAGCAGGAAAGCTGAAAGCTATCCGCTGTGCATACGTCGAATACACAGCTCTTCGAGCTGAAGATGCGGACTCGCTATGTTAACGTTAGGGGCGCTCTGCGTCGCTGTTCTGCTCCGCTACCGTCGACGTGGGCACCTGCGTATGTCGAGGCAGCGTCATCGACTCGCTGGCGCCACGCTTCGTGGCCGCGCTAGCGCGGCGCCAGCTCCGACAGTGAACGTCGCGCGTCGGCAGCAACTAGCGCCCTGTACTACTGCGCGCTCTGCGTCTATGCGGCTTGAGGGTGGCTTTTTGAGCAGGCGCGCCGCTACGTCTACAGTCGTTCCCAGCAACAGAGCGAGCGCGAATGGCGGCGCGACCGAACACTCGCATCTCCAAACAACTATAAGCGGTAAGTAAGAGGACAATCCCAGAGACCCTGGACGCTCCTCAGTCAGAGGCTGCCTCTGCTCCAATCCAAGGACGCTTGCGCGGAGCGGACGCGGAGCCGCACGGGGAGCCGCTCGTGAGGTTATCGCAGCTCGTCCATTAGAGCTGAGATTTAGCCTGAGACCGGCGACCCATTTCGGAGCGATTCGGGAAGGAGCCGACGAACAGTGCCCTCCCAGATGCAGGCCTCGGGGCTCATCCTTTTCAGCGGTCCTGAGCTGCTCCTTTCAAGCTACTCACTACCTCAACTGCTCTCCTGACTCGGCGATGCGTCTCACTTTCTCTTTGCTGCGAGAGCTGAAGTCTGCTGGCTACCGAATGCGCACCGAAAGTCGCTTAGGCTGCGAGTGCGCCATGCGAAGCTCTCCTGCGTCACAGCCACGTGCTCTGTCTCCGAGGCTTCGCGGAGCTACAGGCGGAGATGCGTTAGGCCCCAACTTCTTCCGGCTTCGATTCGACGCGCCGAAGGAGCGCCGAGTGGAAGCGCTCTTCTGCCCCTAGAGGAAAAAACGAGCGTGCCCCATTCCTAAGTGGCGCCCGACTCTGGCGGCGGCACTCTGGGACGGAGCGATAATAGTCAGAAGCCGCCATTTCGAGCGTCACAGCGAGCCCTCACAGCGAGCAGCCCTCTAGCTCGAGTCGAATTCTCTCAACTCCCTTGCTGCTGCGTGTATTCATGGCGTCCACGCATGAAAGCCAGCAGACCGTCTTAAATTGAATGACGATAAAACCAACTTACTAATTATGGGCAAAACAAGTATGACTCGGAAATTGAAAAGGCTGACGCTTAAAATCGGCCCTGCCGGCGTATCTCCTGTTGAATCTACACGAAATCTGAGTGTCATGTTTCAACGTGACCTTTCGCTAGCCGATCACATCGGCTCCACAACCAAGTCTGCCTACTTTCAGCTAAATAACGTTGCTAAAAATTCTGGCTTGTTTAGACAGGGATACCACATCTAAATTGATCCATGCATTTGCGACATCACGTCTTGACTTCTGTAACTCACTGCTTGCTGGTATACTGGCCTGTGCACTCAGGCGCATACAGCTTGTGAAAACCTCGGCAGCTAGGCTTGTCTGTCGTGAGCGACACAGTTTCCATATCACTCCGCTTCTCACCGATCTGTACTGGCTTCCAGTCAAGCAACGCGTCAACTTCAAGGTTTTATCTCTCACTTTTAGGTCCCTTCATTCTTCAGCTTCAGCGTACCTATCAGATCTACTCCCTATCTGGCTAACCATCGTAAAACCCGCTTTTCGGAATCCAATCGTTTGCCTATGCTTCGTACAAGCTCAAATCCATTGGAGACCGTGCCTTTAGTTCCTATGTTATTCATTTTTGTTTGTTTATCAAGCACGATATTACTCACCATTCAATTGCATTTCCCTTTGCAGCAAATGTAAAGCGCCTAGAAAGAGATTAAGTTCTCTGAGGGCGCTTTATCAAGTGCATTATTATTATTATTATTATTATGCTCCCAAAGCCTGGAGCTCATTTTCGACTTGCGTAACGACATCCCCTGACTTGACCACATTTAAAAAGAACTTAAAATGCACCTATTTATGATATCATGTAGTGGGTCCCTGTGATTCGTCCTTTATGTGCTTATGCGTGCTGACACTCTGCATGCTGCCACTAACCATACTTGCATGCTGACCCTGTGCATATCACCCCTAACCAGGTTACGTTTGTTTCGTTGTTCATCAAGCATGCTACCACTAATTATTAGATCATGCTTTCTTTGCAACACATTTAAAATGCCTAGAAAGAGGTTTAAATCTTTGAGATGCTTTAATAAATTTATTATTATTAATGTCTAAAACCAAGTGACTGCGGCCAGTTTGGAGAATAATAATAATAATAATAATAACAATAATAATGCACTTGATAAAGCGCCGTAAGAGAACTTAATCTCTTTCTAGGTGCTTTACATTTGCTGCAAAGTGAAATGCAATTGAATGGTAAGTAGAATTATGCTTGAAAAAACAAACAAAATGAACAACATGGTTAGGGGTGACATGCATAGGGTCAGCATGCATATGTGGTTAATGGCAGCATGCACCGTGTCAGCACACAAAGGCAACATCAAGGATGAATCACAGGGACCCACTACATGCTGTCCTAAATAGGTGTGTTTTTAGGTTCATTTTAAATGTGGTCAGGTCAGGGAATGTTCTGACGCAGGTCGGGAGGCAGTTCCAGGCTTTGGGAGCATACGAACTAAATGCACGGTCTCCAAAGGATTTAAGGTTTGTACGAGGTATTTCTAGCCTGTTGGATTCCGAAAAGCGGGTGGTACGATGCTTGGCCTGATGGGGTAGTATATCTTGGAGCCATAGAATGAAGGGACCTAAAAGTGAGCGACAAAACCTTGAAGTCAATCCGTTGCTTGACTGGTAGCCAGTTCAGGTCGGCGAGAAGTGGAGTAATGTGGCCACTGCGACACTCACGACAGACAAGCCTAGCTGCAGAGTTTTGCACCAGCTGCAATCGCCTGATCGCACATGCTGGTAGGCCAGTAAGCAGTGAGTTGCAGAAGTCGAGACGGGATGTCACGAATGCATGGACCAACTTGGACGTGGTAACCTTATCTAAGCAAGCCCAAATTTTAGTAATGTTATGAAGCTGAAAATAGGCAGATTTGACTGTGGAGCTGATATGGTCGTCTAACGAGAGGTCGCTTTTGAATATGACACCTAGATTTCGAGCTGATTCAACTGGAGATATGCTGACAGAGCCAATTTTGAGAGTCAGCCTTTCCAATCTCTGAATCACACTGGGTTTTCCCATAACTAGTAAGTTAGTTTTATCATCGTTTAGTTTTAGAAAATTTGCTGCCATCCATGTGCGGAATCAATGCATACAGCAAGTGAGTTGAGAGAATTTGATGTGCTCGAAGGCTGGGAGGGATCAAAGCAAAGGTACAACTGAGTGTCATCCGCATAGAAGTGAATGCCTAGATTGTGCTTGGCAATCACATCAGCGAGAGGGAGAGTATAAACCGTGAAAAGAACCGGACCTAGCACGGAGCTCTGAGGTACCTCATATTTCAAATTTCATGAGGGTCATTTCCATATGACGGTCATTTCCATATTTTCATGACGGTCATTTCCATATTTCATGACGGTCACTAGCTTCCGCACGGCTTCCTGTGATTGTTAATACGTTGCCTACCCTGTTTTCGATTTGATCTTCTGGTGTGCGACTGCTCTCACATTTACACATAGGCAGCAAAAAAGTTTGAATTCAACCTAAGGCATTTCGGAGGATCATTTCCTACCTCCGTAACGAAAGTAATTTGATCATGGCCACCCGAGTGGGAGGTGGGACTAGCGAGCGGCTAGAAGGAAGTAAGATGGAAGGCAAACCAACTTCCGAAAAGAAAGAAAAACAGGGTATGACAGAAACAAGACGGCGGCGTTGCAAATAGTTTGCTGAACTTCTGAGCATATCTTCCTGTGACGCATCCACTGTCTCCCACGGCTGGCTAGAGAAATTCATCAAACACCGCCGGCCATTTTAAAGGCGAAAATGTGCACAGGAGGGGGGGTGGTTTTGTAGACGCGAATGGGATTACCACTGCGTTTACGGAGGATCTGCGCGACGAGACATAGCAGTATCGCAAAGCTTACGGGAGACCAGCGCCAACGGGAGCCGCCATTTACAGGGCGTGCTGCGTAGCCGAGAGCTTTCGAAGGAAAAACGACAAAAGACGAGCAGCTCTTCATTCCGCCATAACGTAACCGCGTGCGCAACGGGCATAGCATTAGGTGCGGGCACAGAGTAGCGCGTAAGAAATTACGTGCCTACGGACATCTAAACGCCTATCGCTTCGGGCTGCTGAGTCTCCCACGCTGGCGGCGGCAGGTAGATACGTCGGCGGCTAGTAACCTGCGTGTCGCTTACGATCGTGCGTTCCTATTATCGCTTCGTTGTCGTAGTTCAAATGCATTCCTAGATGCTATTTCTGTTGCTAAGATCTGTGAATTATGCATTAACAAAAAAAGCACCCCGGAGCGGCCGCTGGGGGCCTGCTGTCTCGATTTGCCCGACAGCAAGCTACCAGCGGTGGCAGTTGTTTATTGCACACCAGGTACCAAGTCCTCCTTTATCTCAGATTTCTCTTATCTCATTTCGATTCTGCGTGCAAGAAATCAAACTTTCCTCGTTTTCGGCTATTAACAACATTCACTTTGATAAACCATCTGACGCTTTCAGCACAAAATTTCGTGCACTGACTGACTCATTGTCTCTTGTGGCTAGTGTGCACAGCTCTACTCACATCAAGGATCACACACTCAACCCAATTTTCTCATACAACTGTACTTTGTCATCACCAATTATTACCAAATCCTGCTTATCTGACAACATGCAGAGCTCAATACGTCTACAAGTTATGCTCTCCTCCTCTTCCTCATCTAAAATCATCTGAGCATCACGAAACCTCAAGACCCTTGACATCGGTGCCGTCCGTGCGAGAATATCTGCTTCGCCTCTGCTTCTCAATCCTGCTTTGACATATCATCATTTGCAGATTGCTACAACAATTCTCTAGCTTAAATGCTCGATGAGTTTGCACCCAGACTAAGTACACAGTGTGCCCTCTCCCAGACGGCCTATGGCTTACCACAGACATTCAACTAGCTAGGTCTACTAAGCGAAAGCTTGAAAAAGCATACACAAAGATCAGGACTGACTGTTCATCGGCTGGCGTACGAGGACTACTGTAGATCGTACCAATCGATCATAGCAAAGGCCAAGTCTAGCTTCTATAATAAACATTGTTGACTCACAGATGCACAAACCAAAAATGCTGATGTCTACGATCAACCATCTCCTTAACCACTGCCAGGTTAGCTCCTTACCTGGTGCAGCTGTTAAGAGGCCAGCCCTGATTATCCATTCCTAGTGTTTCCAGCCTTACCTAGTGATGGTCTTAGCTGGTCGCTTCCCTGGCTTCTTTGTCAAGAATATAGACAAGATCAAGGAGTCCATTCCTAAGATGGCAGCGTCCCGCATAGAATCATGTCCCTCAATTCTATGCAACACCTCAATTTCTACATTCAATGAGGTCACTAGTGACCTCGTCCCTAAGTTCATATCCCAATCAAAAAAGACAACTAGTCCCTTGGACCCGACTCCCACTGTCCTGCTCCTACGTTGCATCGATCTGGTGCTGCTGCTGCAGAAAGGCTGTAGTCAGGCCACTACTCAAGAAAGCAACACTGGACCAAGAGAACTTGAGCAACTACCGCCCAGTATCCCTTCTACGGTTCCTATCAAAGACGCTGGAACGAGTCGTGGCAGACCAGCTAAACTCCTATATTGAAACTTTAAACATTTCCAACAAGTTCCAGTCTGATTTTAGAGCTAATCACTCCACAGAGTCACCATTGCTTCGCTTGTATAACGATCTACTTAGATATGAAGACTTAGGTAGAGTATATCTGCTTGCTTTGCTCGATCTTTTGGCAGCTTTTGATGCTATCGCTCACCAAGACCTTCTTGAGAGCCTCTCATTTCGCCTGTGCATCACTGGCTCTGTTCTGCAATGTTTCAGGTTCTATTTCAGTGAAAGACTCCAGAGTATTGATGTAAATGGACAAAGATCATCCAAGGAATTTCTGAAATATGGGGTACCTCAGCGATCCGTTATACTCTCCCTCTCGCCGATATTAAAGCCAAGCCCAATTTAGGCTTTCACTTCTATGTAGATGAAATTCACCTGTACCTTTGCTTTGATTCCTCCCAGCTCTCCAGCACGTCGAATTCTCTCAACTTCCTTGCTGTGTGTATTGACGACATCCGCACATGGATGGCAGCAAATTTTCTTAAATTGAATGATGATAAAACCAACTTACTATTTATGGGCAAACCAAGTGCGATTCAGAAATGGGAAAGGCAAGCGCTCAAAATCGGCTCCGCCAGGAAGCATATCTCCTGTTGAATCTGCACGAAATCTTGGTGTCATGTTCCAAAGTGACCTTTCATTAGACGACCAAATCAGCTCCACAGTAAAGTCTGCCTACGTTTAGCTACGGAGCCTAGCTAATAGTCGGGCTTGTTTAGACAGGGATACCACATATGACTTAGTCCACGCATTTGTGACTTACTGCTTGCTGGTCTACCGGCCTGTGCGATCAGAGGATTGCAGCTGGTGCAAAACTCTGCAGCTAGGCTTGTCTGTCATGAGCGTCGCAGTTGCCACATCATACCACTTCTCGCCGACCTGGGCTTGCTACCAGTCAAGCAACGCATTGACTTCAAGGTTTTGTCACTCACTTTTAGGTCGCTTCATTCTTTGGTACCAGCCTATCTATCAGACCTACTCTCCCAACAGGCTAAGAATTGTGCCACCCAATTTTCGGAATCTAACTGTTTAACCATATCTCGTACAAATCTCAAACCACTTGGAAACCGTACTTTAAGTTCATATGCTCCTAAAGCCTGAAATTCACTCCCGACTTGTGTCACAACATCTCCTGACTTGTCCACATATTTATTAAGAGCATGTAGTGGGTCCCTGCGATTCGTCCTCTATGTGCGTATGCGTGCTGACACTGTGCACGCTGCCACTAACCAAACTTGCATGCTGACCCTGTGCACGTCACCCCTAGCCATGTTATTCTTGTTGCGTATTCAGCATTCTACCACTAACCACTCGATCGTGCTTCCTTTTCAGGAAATGCAAAGTGTCTAGAAAGAGACAGAGCTCTCTGAGGGTGCTATTTCAAATTTCCTCATCATTACTATTTACTGTTTTCATTTTTAAACGGCGAATCTCCATCCACGCGAAGAAAGCGAGCAGCTTTCCGAGGTTCGTTTCCGGTGGGCTGCACGTTTCCTGTGGGCTGCACGTTTCCTGTGGGCTGCACGTTTCCTGTGGGCTGCAGCGCTCCGCGACCCGTCCAATAGAAAGCCTCATACTGTCAGGCATCGGCACGGCAGTGCGCCCTCTCATTACAAGCTCAAGGCGCAGCGTTTAGGTGCACTAATCGTCCCCTGCCATGCCTATTCCTACAAGCTGCGATACTGCCGCTTCCCGTAAATCAGCGGGACGCTGATTTGCGGGAAGCCTGAGAAACAAATACGCCCTTTTGCGGAACAGCTAATGGTAATGCAGTAATGCAGTTGTGCATTCTAGCAAGTTGATCGGTTCCTCCTGTGGTAATCAGCGTTGGCTTTCAGCCTACTCGCCATTTTGCCCTGAAAGCTTGAGATCGATTTCGTATGGGATTGAAGATGAATTGCTTAGTGATTGAGGGCATGTTGCATCTTATGTCAAGGCAAGCTATTACTCTTTGCAGCTTTGCAGATCGTACTGTAGGAGCTACTATGGTACACCAGGAGATGAAAACAAAATGGCACCTGGCACCAACAAACTCAATAGAGAAAATGCACAGAACTGCGATCACCCGCCACTAGGTAGGTAGGTAGGTAGGTAGGTAGGTAGGTAGGTAGGTAGGTAGGTAGGTAGGTAGGTAGGTAGGTAGGTTAGGTAGGCAGGCAGGCAGGCGGGCAGGCGGGCAGGCGGGCAGGCGGGCAGGCGGGCAGGCGGGCAGGCGGGCAGGCAGGCAGGCGGGCAGGCAGGCAGGCAGGCAGGCAGGCAGGCGAGAGCTCAGATGATGGAGGCTGCCCTCCACGACACGCTTTATCATCATTGACAGCAGTAACGATCCGGCAGATTCTATTTCTTTCAGTGGTCTCGTATTGTTACAAACGGGGTGTAGCGGCTTTCACGTCCAAGCAGGACTAGGCTGCAAACGCAGCTTCCGTACAAAGGCTGTACACTGTACACGCTACGAACACCAGTAACTCTCGGAGCCTTGGAGTAACGGCCAGAGACTCACGAGAGTGCAGCACCACGTGCTCGCACGGCTGCCGACAGTAGCGAAGCGCGGCTGCAACGAAAGGCGACCATGTCTTCACATAACGAGCCCATATCCATAGCGTGGAGATGTCTATTAGATGGCGGTGGAAACTTACAGGCTACCAGAACGGGCCAATAGTTACGTGCTACCGGAACCAGCAGCTCATGCACAGTAGCGCCCAGAGAGCCTCTCAAGTGTCTGACCGGATGTATGCAGTGCCACGTGCAGATGCCATGCTCAAACCTGGAAAACAAATGACTGATTGGTTCGAAAAGCGCTTGGCTTGCATATCGCACAACCATAGATTACCACGTACCTATTTCCTAGCGATTGCAATTCAAGAGACGCGAATAATAAATCTCTCGGCAGTCTCACGTTCTGGCAGATCTAGCAAGCCGCGGTTTCAGTATCGACTTAGCGTCGGCTGCGACGACAAGCTGTATTATCAGTGACCCCCCCCCCAGGACGCTAGAATCAGTATTTGAAAGCTTCGGTACAAGGCTCACGTGTACGCTACAATGGCACTAAGACACCCTGGTTATGGAATGGCCGTAGCTGAGATTTAAGACGATTGCTTCTGTTGTCATGCGAAAGCTCATTTAACCTTCAAGAAGCTATTTTCCACATTCCGTTATAACTATATTGTTGAAAATGAAGCTAACAGAACCTAAAACAATAATTTGTCTGGAATTAACCGTAGCTGTTTTTATAATTTCTGGAAAGTTAGCACGGGATAGATTTATATAGCTAAATGCAGCTCACTGCCTGCGGACTCGCTACAGCAGTTCCGTCACGGAAGAGACGACGCTGCACCATCTTTTCGATTGTCGGAAGTTCGCCATCTTGCGGCATGACGGACTTTCTTGCGTTAATTAGTTAAGATAGGTCTATTATGACCGAGCTAATGAAACACCTATAGAAATAGAGCTATCTAATGTAGATATATTCACATCAATAGTGTTCTACGTTAGAGGGCTTCAAGTAAAACGCCGCGAGCTGCTTATTTAAAAGTGTATTTCTTTAATGCCTACATGAAGGAGATATAGCTGCAGTGCTGCCAATCCGGAATACCCAACGAAACTGGCCAAGATAGGCAATATATGTATATATATATATATATATATATATATATATATATATATATATATATATATATATATATATATATATATATATATATATATATATATATATATATATATATATGGAGCGCTAACCTAATCGATGCATTGCCTATCTTGGCCAGTTTATCGATGCATATATATATATATATATATATATATGCATCGATTAGGTTAGCGCTCCATATATATATATATATATATATATATTTATATTTATATATATGTACATACATATATGCAGCGTTTACCTGCAACGCCATATATATGTATATATATATGCGTGCGTGCGTGCGTGCGTGCGTGCGTGCGTGCGTGCGTGCGTGCGTGCGTGCGTGCGTGCGTGCGTGCGTGCGTGCGTGCGTGCGTGCGTGCGTGCGTGCGTGCGTGCGTGCGTGCGTGCGTGCGTGCGTGCGTGCGTGCGTGCGTGCGTGCGTGCGTGCGTGCGTGCGTGCGTGCGTGCGTGCGTGCGTGCGTGCGTGTGTGCGTGCGTGCGTGCGTGCGTGCGTGCGTGCGTGCGTGCGTGCGTGCGTGCGTGCGTGCGTGCGTGCGTGCGTGCGTGCGTGCGTGTGCGGCATTCAGGGCTGTGTTTTTAATCCGGTCGACGCTTATACTGCCAATATCCAATTTCGCTCTGCTTTCAACGTCGTTCAGTTGGTGTCGGCATAAGGGAATCAGCATAGCTGGCGCTGGCTGCCCTACGATGACCTGAAAAGTCTCTCGGATTGAGAGCGCGAGTGAGTAAATAGCTGGCCGTAACGCGGGGTGCATTTCCCAATGCGTGAGCATCTGCCAATGTGCAGATGGCGTCAGTAAGGCCCAGCCAGAAGACGGGGAGCGTAGTGGACAGCATCTGTGCAGGGCCTCGGTGCCCTCGGCATGCGTCAAATCTGTCAAAAGATGTTAACGGTCTGCAGCTGCAAGCGAGCTGTGTGAGCTAGCGGGCGAGCCCGGGAGGCGTACGCGAGTGAGCCACCCGAGGCGGCCCGCTTTTGCTCACGTGACGCCATCGGAATCCGGCTCCCCGACCGGATGCTCTTGGAGCTCAATCATCATGAAAGAAAACAACTTCTAGTACCAATTAAACTGGTACTAGAAGTACTAATACCGAATGCTAAGCATTTTGACGAGCGTTGCTGAGGTTTCGCTTTGCTCCAACGTTGATGAAAAATACGCACAAATTCCATTTAAGCGTAAGTTCAGAAAGTTATGGATACCTACGTCACAGGTTAGAATAATAGAAAATTTGTATAGCGCCCTCAAAAAATGTATCTCTTTCTTGGTACTTAGCGCACGCAGTAAAGGAAGCACGATCGAATGGCTGTTGGTTGCATGCTCAATGTCAACTAGCATAACAATACGGTTAGAGGTGACATTACCCAGGGTCAACATGCAAATGTGGTTAAGGGCAGCAAGCAGCGTCTGCACGCATAAAAAAAAGACGGAATCACAACGATACACTAAATGCTGTGACTAATAGATGCGTTTTGGCATTTTTTAATGTCGTCCAATCAGGGGGTGCCGCGACGTCAGTCGAGAATGAGTTCCAGGCTTTGGGAACGTATGAACTAAAGGCGTGGTCTCCAAAGGATCTGAGGGTTACGCATACAAAGTTCGTAAAAGCACGGTTCTTAAACTGAGGTTATGTATTTAGAGAGTTTGCAAATAGAGGCTTGACTTTCTTTGTGTTCTTTATGTGTCTCGTCCGTCCCTAGTCCTTTGGGTGCGGGAAAGCGCGTCCATCCTTCCCGATGACTCAGCCGCATAATGTACAATCCCTTGAATTGCCTTGCCAGCGTAAAATGCGACAGACCGAAAGTGCCAAAATGACGACATACCTGAAATTTAGCGTTATTGCGTTGAGCCATTAAGAATTATCGATCGACATAAAATGTTTTTAACTATGCTTGACTTAAATATGAATTGTGACTTATGACAATATGACTTATGACTATATACGACTTAGACTTACGATAGCTCGACGCTGAGTACAGCGATCGTGACATGAGTTTGATGGGGACAACCTGACCTTCGTCAAAAAAGGGGGCGCAATTGCGTACGATCGCAATGTTCACGACCAAAGTTATTTTAGAAGCATAGCTTAACAATAACAATGCATTTGTGTAGCACCCGCAGGGAACTGAATCTCTCTCTAGGCACTTTACAGATGCTGCATATATAGCATTTAAAGCATTAATGCTCTCTGCGTTGTAGGGCGACATGGTTTACTAATCGCTCGACAGCCCACCTTCGCGCCGCCACTCGACCGAGGCTACGTACGCAGCGCTCACGACTGCGTTAGTCGGCTACTGATGCGAGACTAATACCGGCGAAGCCGCCTCGGAGCCGGCTCGATGCGGACCCGCCAACGACAGGCAGGTGCAGCACCTGGCAGCGCCTGCAGGCGCAGCACTGTAGAAATGCCTGCAGTGCCTGCAAGCGTTTCTACAGTAGCCGAGAGCACGACGGCGGTACGGAGAGTGCGTACGTTAGCATAGAAATTCTCGTTCGTCATGCAGGGCGGTCTATTGGATGGCCCACATTGGAGGGCTACAGCGGATGCAGCAGCAGCGGCAGTAGCGCCGCTCGTTGCGTGCACCTACTACGACTACATTTCGACGAGCGGAGTAGGCGCCAAGTTTGAATACGGTTGCGGCTGCGAGATGATTAATTACGTAGCCCGTCGTAGCATTTGCATAATTCTGTCGACAAGCGGCGTTCTTCGAGACTTGGATTGTCGAATACCTTTCAGCAAGCCGTCTGACCAAGACGCTGCCTCGACGTGTTCGGCGGCACGTCTCAAGGGCTACTTACCCCTTCCTCGCTTGGAAGAACTTTTTCCAATCGGTTAAGCAACTTTCCTTGGTGCTTCGACGACAGCCTCAAAATTGTCTTGCTCCGTGTCAGCTTCTGGGCTGCTGCATCTGAATTTAAATATGGCTATGCCATCCAGAGTTTTGCTCACGAGAATTGGTTAGATCCTTCCGCGAATCTCTTTTCTTTGAGTCATGTCATGCGCCATCTTGGTGCACTCTAGAACTTCAGATGCGGTCACCTAAAGCATGCAGTTATCGTTGCGTAATAAGACTGGAGTTCCTTCAGCTCTTTTATTTTATTAATATAACTCCTCGCACAACAATCGAGTAATTCATCCAGAATACTGTCTAGGAGCTGAGAGTGGCTTTCGCAAACACAGCATATTTAGATATTGTAAGCACTCAGTCTAATATTTGCATTTGTCTCCGCTTGGAAAGATAGCCAAATTAAGCAGAAACCTCGCATATGTAAATCTATAATGATTCTCCTTCAATCCTATTACGGTACGACTGTGTATATAGCTCTTTTTAAAACCAGCGTTAATCATCAGGCAGTTATTCCGTATGAATGTGAGAATAACTCTGCCTTAAAATGGTAAAAGCTTTAACATATAAATATAACTCTCTAGCCATATGTTTACGGCAAATTTATTTTTACTACAAAATTAGTTTTATGGCAAAGTTACTTTTTTAGACTTAGGATGAATTGGCTTTCAGTATAGCGTTTTATCTTAAGCTCAAGCTTGTCGGTACGATATACAAATCTATCAAGAGCACTCTTGAAGCACGAAATAATCTGAAGAAAGAAATCTCGATTCTCACTGACCCGCCGGAGAAGGCCCGCCGGTAGGTATCGACTAATGGCGACATCGCATCTTATGCTAAGCAGGTCCTGTTTTGTGTAGCATATCCGAGGACAGCTCATAAGTAGTCACAGCGAAGATAGCAGCGGAATACCCGAAGGTATTACGGAGAAATCAAGTAAAGGTCCACACCACGCTAGGAGTCAAGGTTCAGCAGATGTAAAGTTAATTTTAAATTTCTAGAGTGAACTGAGCTTTTGCATAATATTGTCACAATGTAATGCCAATCTTCATGCACCAATGAACATCCACCGTGCCTGGAGGCCATCTCAAAAAAATAAAAATGAGTACGTAGCCAGTTTCAATGCGATCCTGTTAATCAGCACCCATAAGCGACGACCTTTGAATAGTAATTAATTGTAAGAATGACGATAAGTCCTTTGTATTAAGCCTTAAGAGAACTTGATCTCCGCTCGGGCACTTTGCAAGTCGCTGCAAGAGAATTTCTATTAGTTGACAAAAAACAATGTATGTATCCTGCTTAGACAGGGATGCAAGAGCATAAATAAATAAATTAAATTGTAAAATCTATATCTACATAATAGATATAGATTGCTAAAGCTCTATAAAAATTCAATCTAAGCTTAGACAGGGAGGCAGGAGCACACAATTATCGCACTAAGAGAAGCTTGCAAAAGCACACAGAAGACTCGCGGCCGCCGGTTGCTACAGGATCCTCGGGTAGCTGCACGCACTCAGCCGTGAATCGGTGTGCAAAGCACACGAGAAAAAACATCCGCTATGCCGCTGCACAAAGGAGGCACATTACGCAATGTGGCCCCTAGTCATGACCAGCGCAGTTTCGATAGCGCACAGTGACATAGAAGGACAATTCGAGCGGAGAGCGAAGCCTCCGTGGAACGCGGATCGGCTCGTCTGCTTCTTTTTGAGCAGACGGTCCTCTATTCAATCGCTCAATCGGTAGACGCTCTAGACCTGTTTACCCGAAAACTGCTGGTTGAGATCGTCGCCAGCTCGAAGCAAACGCTGTTTTTGCACAGTGCTCAGTACCGTGATAGATGGCTTTCGGTCGGTCGCTCTGCATTTTGAAATTACCGCCACACGCAAGCTTGGGCACGGCTAAAGGGGGAGGGGGAGGGGGGGCAGCGGTGAGCCCTTGAGCCTCTTGGACCTGAAGGGCTGCGTCGAATGATCGAAAAGAAAAGCCCGTCCGCCTTCCCTACGATACGCTGCTGCTTCTGCAATGGTCCGGGTCCGGCTCCGTGCTCGGCCTGATCCTAACCTGCGCCTGAGCTCACAAGCGCCGCTAAAGGCTGAGCATGCATTCAGTCAATTACAAGCGTCCAGCAATTACGCAGTGAGCAGCCTGTGGAAGTTATACTTTTCAGCCTTGACCTGCGAAAGTCATGCACTCGGGTAGCGCACGCTCTCCCATTGCCGCAATCACACACAGCTGACGTAATGCCGCCTGCAGCTCGGCACTCGACTCTAATAAATAAATAAATAGGCGCGTGCTCTTCGGCGGCGCACTCCAATTCGACTTGAGCACGTGACGATTTTCGTCGCAGAACGAAGTCTCGGCAGCTCAATAGGTCGAGTAGTGCAGGCCCAAGAGACTAGCGGAGAGAGGCGCTGCGGCTGGAGGGGACGCGCTCTACCGACCGACACTCAGTCCTTCGGCAGTTCCGCCCTCGGTCGCTCCGGTATTGCGAAACGCCGATTGCCGGACGCTGGGCGGCTGCAGGGCGTGCAGCGGAGCTTACAGGCCATCAGCTGCCTAAGTGTCTCAATAATGCGGCTAGCGGGTTTCAGTCCAACGGCGTCAATTGTATTATCCGTCACGCTTACTTGGGCAAGCTCGCGGCTGCGCACGAGAGCCGCGCGCAGTCTGAGTCATGCACAGTGCGCAGATTTGACGGGCAGAGCGCCAGCGGCCACTTGAAAGAGCGCCGGACGCCGCGCGCGTTTCCACTTTGCCGGCCACAGAACGAAGCGCGCCGAGCCCGGTGCGGCGCGTCGCTGCGCGAGAGAGGGGGCGCTTTTCACTCGAGAGGGGGCGCTTCTCACTCGCAGGGCTAAGCGAGCCCTGTGAGAGCCTCTCACTCGTAAGCTAACGAGTCCTTCGGTTCGGCGGCGACCGCATGCCCATACCTAATGCAGCTTTGCAGCGAAACGCTTACCCGCCGTCGCCGTCGTCACTAGAAACCAGCCGTCTCTGCTGACTTGCTTAAGTTGTTCGCAGAGATCCGCCTCCTCAGATCGTAGAATCGTCGCTCGCTCTGAAATGGCTCGAACGACGAAGTGCGGAAGCGTCACTCGAGGGCTCGATTGTCTCCACGTTCAATATGTCTGTCAGCGCGCTTTCGACGGGGCTAGAACTGAACCGACGAGCTTCCTCGAAGCACATTCAAAAGGCAGTGCGCAGCATTAGTAGGTAACCCAAGGTTTCGCCGATGCTGTCAGAGTGCAGCCTGATGCTGTGCGTCGGCAGAAGCCGCGCACCTGCAGCAGACGCTATGCACCAGCGAAAACTATGCACCAGCGGGCACTGATGGGAAATGAGGGTCGACGCGTCGTCAGTGGGCGCTCAGACGGACGAGCAGAGTGAGTACACGAGCGTCCGTATCGATCAGCATACACTATATCGACAGACACTATACACCGTATGCACTATTCACCATACGGTTCGCATGACAAAGGTTGGCTAAATCGCGAAGGCTCTCGCTTAGATCTTCAAAATCCTACTGAAAACTAGGACAGCGGTAGCCGTCACACGATTCCAGCGTAAGAAATTAAGCGTGCAGGTATGGCTGACGTCAAGCGCAGCCACGTTGATATCGTGGCAAACGATCCACGGCGGCTTACAGCCGGCCCTAAACGGGCAATTAAAAATTTCCCGCTGCCACTGCTCAACTACCTGACGAGTATTTCATGCTTCGAGGGTTCTAGCCCGCGCTAGCTCAAGGCTTCTTACCCTTGGGCCAAACCAGTGCGACAGCCTCGGAACTAGTGAGTTGCACGCTACGGGCGGCTAGTGTTGCCTGGCAATGCTGCCCTCGGCTGCCGTCGCTCGCAGACGTCTCTCGTCAACGACGCGGACTCTTTATTCTTGTTAAAGTGGACGCTCTCGCTCTCACGATTGCTTCCGCGGTCTAGCCTATTGGCGGCGTACTGCGCATGCATCGGGGTGCAGCCTGTGTACATCGTGTATTACATAATTATATATATAGATCGTGCATAGCCGCGTCTAGAGGCGCTAGCTACCTCCGTCACTGCTCGTCACGCCTCAGCAAGCGACTGCGCGTGCTCTGCGTTTGTGACCCCAGGAATTTAGCTCAGTAAGCCGCTACCCGTGCGTCTGTAACCCCTTGAACGAGTTGTAATTCCTCCTCCAGCAGCAAGCGAGCGAGCGACGGTACGGAAACACCGAGAATGTCCAAGGAATCGCTGTGCATGTGAGCTCGCGCAGGGCGCGCGCGGCTCGCGCCCTGCTTCTCTCCTTCGCACGCGCACCCGCTGGCGGCGTCCTGCGACAGGAGCCGTGGCCTACCCTCATAAAACCATCTCCCCCATAAGTCGGTATGGCCCCCCCATACACGCCATCATCGTATGCCAATAGCACGGCAATGAACACAATCGCGTAAGTGTTGCAAAAGTGCTTTGACTGCTCCTGCACGCGGGTCTTTTGATATGAATGCACCGCTCAAAACGAGGCTCGCACTCGTGAGCGCGTGAAAAATACTAGTGGAGCAGGTGCTGCCTCAATACACTCAGCCTCACACCGATGGAAGTTGAGCAAGGCAGCAATCAAAGGCACCCACGCCTTAATTTCTGCGTTCAGACGCTCAGTACCGCTATCCGTATATGCCCTAGTTTTTACCTTAACTCTCTTGCTCCAGCCTACGGCTGTCAGTGCTACTTCCTTATCAGGACCGGCATCGTGTACCCGCTCTTCTGACTCCGTCCTTCAGCTGCGCCGCGAACTAGCCTCAAATCCTTTGAAGACCGTGCCCATAGCTCGTACGCTCCCACAGCCTGGAACTTAGTCGCGACTGAAGTCTCGACATCGACTCTTGACTTGATGAAATTTCAAAAGAGACTAGACATGCGCATTTTCTTCATAACGTTTGCTGCGTCCTTGCCATTACCCTTCGTTTGATTACGAGTTCTGACGTTGTGCATTGAGGAAGTCGCCGACGTCACTCGCCGTCATTGTGACATGCCTCCTTTATAGCGTGTGTAAAGTACAGTAGTAGTGTAAAGAGAGAGAGAGAGAGAGAGAGAGAGAGAGAGAGAGAGAGAGAGAGAGAGAGAGAGAGAGAGAGAGAGAGACGAGACAGAGACAGAGGCTGAGACAGAGACAGACACAGACACAGAGACAGACAGAGACAGACAGAGACACAGAGACAGACAGAGACAGACAGAGACAGACAGAGACAGACAGAGACAGAGACAGAGAGAGACAGAGACAGAGCGAGACATAGAGAAACAGAGAGAGAGAGAGAGAGAGACAGAGAGAGAGAGAGAGAGACAGAGAAAGACAGAGAGGGAGAGAGAGAGATTTAGTTCTCTGAAAACATTATACAAATATATTATTGTTATCATTATTAATCCAGCCAATATCGATAGCCGCGGTTCGGGTACAATGCTCACCACACCAATGTAGTTGCAAACCGCCAAACCAATAAGACTCGCGTGACTGCAAAGTTGTACTCCGCAATCGTCCAGAGCTTTTAACATTAGACGCTACGCCCTTCCCCTGCCGCCATAATCCTTTCAAGGTCAAGGTAGCGCTCATAGCGTGCTACGTGTACCGCCCAAAAGCTAAGCGCCACAACATGTCAAACAAAGGGTGAATTCTGAGCACTCATAAGTGCGGAAGCAGCACTATAATAAAGAAAAACACTCTCGCAAAGAACTTGGCCCGTATATTACAGGCGGTTAGTCGGGCTACTTCGTGTAGACTCACTAGAAGACTAATTTGCCGACTAGTTGATGGTCGTAAACAGATAGATAGATAGGCAGAGAGAGAGAGAGAGAGAGAGAGAGAGAGAGAGAGAGAGAGAGAGAGAGAGAGAGAGAGAGAGAGAGAGAGAGAGAGAGAGAGAGAGAGAGAGAGAGAGAGAGAGAGAGAGAGAGAGAGAGAGAGAGAGACACAGAGAGAGAGACACAGAGAGAGAGACAGAGAGAGAGAGACAGAGAGAGAGTGTGTATGTGCGTGTGTGTATGCGCTGTGCGCGCGTGTGTGCGCGCGCGCGTGTGCGTATGTGCATGCGTGCGTGCGTGCGTGCGTGCGTGTGTGTGTGCTTGTGTCAAGTCCTCCTCGCCTAAAAAGCCGGTCGAGTCGAAAGTTATACATCAGTCAATGCCGCTAAGTAAATACATAAATACATCTAGCACGCCGCTCGTAAGCATCGCGCTCATAAGAGATATTTCTTGAGCGGCGTCTCCAGTGCAAAGTCGGCGGCCGAGCTCAAAGGTCGAAGGTCGATGGGGCTCCATCCGACTTCCTTGGAATCCATCCGACTTCCTTGCCCCTGGTCTCTTGCCCCGATGCAGCTACAGGGTCTTTCTGCGTTCGGGATCGATTCGCACCCGTGCAAGGCGTGCGAAAGATCGGTCCGCGAGGCAGTCCAGGTAGTGCGGCGGCGGCCGTCCTGGCGAGAATAAAAGGAGAAAGCCATTTCGTACGCGGCGGCGCCGGCTTCGGCCGCCGCATTTTGAACACTTCGACAGGCAGCGCCGTCTTGCGATTGCCTCAAGCCGTTGCAGCTCAGCAGCCCCTTACAGTTGCCCGCCAGTCGATCGCCTCCTAGCTCACCTCCTCCTCCTCCAGCTCTGACAGCAGCCCGGCCGCCGGCTGAGACCCAGCGGGTGCCCCCCCCCGCCCCGCGGCTATTGTTGGCAAGGTGAGTGACCTCTGACCGCGCATACCGCACAGTCTCGCAGGTGGGGGTCGCCGGGCGGGCGCTGGCGGTGCAGCCGCTACGCATTGCCGACCTATCTTTCGACTTGCCGTCGGCGCGATCGGACTGCCTATCCTTGCGGAGGTGTCCGTCGGAATCGCGGGGACGGCTCTGGACCGGCGGTTGTCGCCGCAGGTCAGACGTAAAGCGAATGAAAAGGTTTCGCCGGGTCTGCTGTCATCATGGCGTCAAACAACTCGCACGGGGTCGGCGGGCATGAGTACCGCGGCGACGGCGGCGGCGGACGTTGGTCTCACGGCGGCGGCGGCGGCGACGCCAGCAATAGCCGGCCACCGCAGCAGCAGCAGCAGCAGGCCAGCTCCACTGCGCTGCTCTCGTCATACAAAGGCGGCGAGGGCGTGAACGTAGACCGGCTAGGGAACGACGACGACCGCGACCGCGGCGGCGGCGGCGACGGCG
The DNA here is from genome assembly GCA_009760855.2 of Cristatella mucedo. Taxonomy (NCBI): domain Eukaryota; kingdom Metazoa; phylum Bryozoa; class Phylactolaemata; family Cristatellidae; genus Cristatella; species Cristatella mucedo. Next base: position 8,145,161 of record WPIO01000009.1, read on the forward strand.
ACGACGAGCTGCTGCCACGATCGGCAGCGCAAAGGGCTAAAGATCGAGCTCAGCAGCACGGCAAGGGCAGCGGCGGCGGCGGCGCCAAGGTGGCGGCCGCTAAAGGCAAGCGCAAGCTACGAGAGAAGCGTAGAGGCACGGGCGTCATACACCTGCCGGCCAACGACCAGGTGAGCTATGGCTGCGTAGCTGCCCGCGGGCTGGCGGCCGCTGCCCGCGCCGCCGCTCGCTCGCTCGCGGTCGCGTCCAGCGGCAGCTGTTGGCCCTCCTCGCTGCTTCGTCGTCGCGGCAGTTTGTCGTATGCGACGCAAACGTGTCCCGACTAGCCATGCAGCGCTTGGGTGCCTGGCGTGCAGCAGCAGTCCGCTGCACTCTCACGACGCAGCAGTCATCCGTAACCGACCGTCCAGATTCCAGCTGGGCGGGCGCGGGGCGGGGGGGGGGGGGGCGGGCGGGATGGAGGAGGCCGCCGTCCAAGTCCAGAGGTTGCTTGGCAAGAGTCCCGCGAGGAGGCAGGAAAAATCCTGAAAGGCCCTTTGGTTACACGAGGGGGCGGCGGCTGCTGTTGGAAGAAACTCGACGCTTGGACGACGGTGCCAGTACCCTTTTCCGAAGATTGAGTTTCGCTTCGCAATAGACGCGCTGCCTGCCGACCGCGGCCGGCGGTCGACTGGTTGGCTGCGTTGCTGCTTGCTTGTCTGTAGCTTGGCCTCGTTCGTCTTCGGCCTCGTTCGGAGTCCTCCGAGCGAAGATGTGCGCCTGCGATTATCATAACGTGATTACCTTTACTAGACATGGTACCGCATTGCTCATCCTGGAACCCTGCACGGGTAAGAGGGTCTTTCTTGGGTTGCATAGCACACGGAGGTGGGATGTAATGTAATGCAATGTAATGTAATGTAATGTATCTCCGTCTGTAACTCCACAAAGTCAAAAAGACCATGTGGGTGTTACGCAGGAGAGTTTTGTATAGCGAACTCACAGCCTAAGCCACTTTCGGAACAGGTTAGCTTCCGGTTGTGCATTGCTTTAGCGAATCTCCCTCCCTCAGTCGAATGGAATGAAGAGTGCTGCGTGTGTGGATGGACCGGTGCGATTACAGTGGATTATGCATCTTCTACGGTCGCAGCTGTTTTTCTATGGCTTACTCCATCCTTATAAATGCTACTTTGCCAGCCCATCCTCGAAGTCCACCAGAGAGGCACGTGCGTGCAAGCTATGCCTCTTGCTTGAGCAGGATTCCGAGCTTGGGCAAGAATGCATCTGATGGGCTTGGTCGTTACATTGGCAGTCCAGCGGCTTCTCGAGCCGAGCCGGCGACATGGCCCGAGTGGTAACTTCCTCATTACTGAACCGTGGACCGACATGGCTGGGGTATCAAAACTTCTCACCTGTCTTGACTCCTACACGTACCCTTTGTCTGTTACTAAATCTAATCTTGGGTTACGATAAAGGTGATCATCTTGTTTTCACCACTTGTTGCTCAACCTTTGCCCAGTCAGTTGGAGTGGCACTAGAATACGAATAGGACTTTCCCCATCCATATTCTGTACCCCCACTTATTCCATGTCAGCACAAGGGGACTCCTAGTTCAGCAGTGGCTGGACGTATCGTACCCCCCTACGGTAAATCGGCATAGTCAGAGCCGGGCCACCAGTAACAGTTCGGCATTGACTGATCATCAGGTGGTTTAAGGAATGTGTGGATACGAATGGCTGCTTTTACAATCCTCTCGTTTTGAAACGTCGATGTTGATTTTGTGTCTATGTGCTGGCAGACGTTCATTGCTTTACGGCTGTATATGCTGATTATGAAAATTCGTTTGCTCTGCTTCTGCGCACGTATTGTGGCGTGGCTGGAATTAATCTGACGCCAGCTTAGGATGGCAAAACTGGTTTTGTAATTGTTAGCTATGAGTGATGGTTGCAGCCTTTCAAATGTACGAATAACGAAAGGAAATGTATGTCTAAAGCTAAAATCAAAGTGAACCAATACTTCATTATCTCTAGATGGTTAAAACAGTAAAGTGTAGCTCTTTTCGGTCTTAAAATAACCTAAAAGCCGTGTTTAGACACCATCAAGGAAGAAAGAAACAGTCTGGGTAAGTGATTGCAATATGTATGTGCAAAAGTGTTTGAAGGACCAGAAATGGTTTGGCCTGATCGCTGGCTGGGTGTCCAGCAAGATGTCGGTCAAGGGCTACTGGAACAGCTACCCTGGTTGTACTGTCGTTGCACACGGTCAGTACATAGCCGTGCTTCAGATAGTGCACAGATTCAATATTACGTCAGTAATTACCGTATGAAAAGGGCTAATTAACTGTATTTTCGTCTGCTATATATCTTCGAGGTAAGGTGTGGACTTTAGAACTCTTGATACCAAAACTGAGCACAGTTAAGCAAAATTCGAGCATGCACAGGCAGCCCGTGCCACAACGTGGTTAGAACAAGGTTACCGTCGTGAAAACAAGCCAGACAATGGTATTGCCCGTGTAGCATGTTTTGACAGCTCCACATCGTAGCCCCTGCGTCAGGCCTTAAGTTGTAGCCAAGCAGATCTATCTTTACCCAGTCGAAGTTGGATGCACTCTATTTTTGGTTTACAAGACATATAACTTCGATAGACCGACGTAAGTAAGACACCATAACCCTATAAACGAATGCTCTTCAGTTTGTTTACTAGTGGACTCTGAAAAAACGATAAGTTCCTAACTAGCAGTGTAGTCTTGACTTCTTCCGGAACTTCGCTGTCTTAAGGCACCAAACCGAGAGCAAAAGTAAAGGCACTGCTACCGGTAGCTGCTGAAGGATATGAGAATGTGTACCGAAAGCCGCTTAGTCTGAGTGCCCTATACAAAACTCTCCTGCGTAACAGCCACGTGGTCTTTATGACTTTGTGGAGTTGCAGATGGCATGGCTGTCAGAATCGTTTGCCTGTGCAAATTGTGCCACCGCTACGAATCTGCTCCAGCGATGAGATACAAATACATTGCATGAGTGTGGAAACCCAGCCAGCACGATCAGGACTAAGCATTTCTTGCTCTTTTTGTTCTCTTTTGGGCTAACATAAGATAATCACTAACCCAGATTGCCTTCTGTCTTGCTGATGTCTAGACCTGGTCTCTGCAGTCCCTTTTATGACTAAGTAGCCACTCTGTCGTGGTTGCTCCCGCTGTGTGGCTTAAATAAATCCTCTGATAACATTGGCTTAAGTTAAAGGAGTAGATCGGTTGCTATCCATGCTTTTCAGGCCCTCGCTCGCTCGTGGCACAGTATGCCGACCTCGGTCCCGAGGTCGTGGGTTCGATTCCTGCGGTGGGCGATTTTTTATCGCCACTGCGAGCGGTGGTGATAGCCTTAAAGGCTCCTCTGTTGCTATACTAAAAGAGGCTGTTTAATCAGCTAGGATTTATCTTTATGCCTTCAGTTTTGCTACATTTGAGCAGAAAATTGCCGTTCTGGTGTCCGGCCTCACTTCGACGTGTTTGCTTGTATGTACGTAGAAGTATCTCGAGTTGGCAAGGTTAGTCTGGGACTCAGGGATATGCGATCAATGCTCCCTACACCTGCAGTCACGAATCTGGACGGAGATCGATAGAAGTGCCCTACTGCAGCCATTAGGACTTGTCCGGTGCGCTGCAACGTAACCTCTTGTTAGGAAGCACGGCTGCTTGCTGAGAGCGGCTCGAGAGTGGCAGACTCTTCATCGGTGGACCACTTACCGTCGGTGGGCCACTGTTTAACCCAAGGATTAGGCAGCTGGAATCCGCTCTGCAAACTGTTCGACAGTGGATTTGACATTGCTGCAGAGCTTGGGCGTAAGATTCTTTAATGAATGCCGGCTCAGCCCAGTGGCTCGACTTATGCCTACCACTCGGCTTGCGGCACACACTGAGTAGCGCGAGTTGTGGGCTCACTAGCTGTGGTTCACACTTTGAATTCCGGGCATAGCTTTGCTCACTCGAGAAGCCGTCGGCCTGCACCGACTGCCAACGGCTGTTGTCATTCTGTCGAACCAGAATGTGCCAGTTGGCTCAGGCTGGCATGACTGTCAGAATCGTTTGCCTGTGCAAATTGTGCCACTGCTACGAATCTGCTCCAGCAATGAGGTAATCTTTAATTTGATTGCTCGCAGACTGGGATAGGGGTGACTAAACAGTACTTGGCAGAGCGTGGCAAACAAATGGGGCCGCCGTGCAGAAGATCTAAAGGTCGGCGATGCAACCGAAAGACTGAATTTGTGCTCAAAAGTGCAGCCTAAAGTCATTCGGATTTATTTCGAAGAAAATGCACCAGGACGAATTTTGAGGTGCTAAAAGGAAAAGCGGAGCGTGCCGAACAGCCTGCAGAAGCCGCACGCATGACGTCCAACATCGATTCACCCTGGCATTTGCTCTGTTCAAGCCCGTCTTTTGGTTCAGCCTTATACTGTGTACAGTTTACGTTTAGCTGGCTGGTAACAGAATTTCGCTTACTCTGGGAATCGTGATGAAGCCACCTATATATCGGTGTTTCATTAACATACGGTCAACGAAATGCTAGCAGAACCTAGGGTTGGCATTGCAAATACGGTGTCAGCCGCAAACGCTAAACGCTCTTATTTTCGGGTGGATGGAAGCATCGAGTGGCTCGGGAGTCGAATCGGCACCCACACGGGCAGCATGGGTCGTCGGCACTTGTTTCTCACCCGGTGGGCAGCCGAGCAGTTGTGATTAAGCTGTCCGTGGAGTTCTGGGATAGGCCTTAAGTAGAGCCATCATCTGGTCGCCTGACACTGCTGTGCTTGAGAAACGTATCGCTAGATTCGCAGCCGTCAGCTTAGAGTAGCCGATGACGAACTGCAGGACAGTATTTATATCCGGAATGCTGCTATCTGTTCCACCTTTATTACAGCCTTTGCTTGCTAGTCATGGTAGCTGCCACGTAGGCTGGCCGAGGCAGATACGGGCATGATTCATCCATCAACTGGGCTAGCTCTGGTTTCTCGAGTTGATGGTTCCAAAGCAGGCTGGTAACCAATAGCGTGGCATAGGCTGACTGCTGCCGTATACATCTGGCATTTGTCTTCAGAGAGCAGTCAGATATAGATAACCTCGAGACTCGATCGGTTTCCTGCCGGTGATCGTGTGCTGCTCATAGAGCATGCACAAGACGGGCAGTTTATCAGGCTTGTGCTTGCGACCAGCTCCTCCCTCTCCACCGAAAATTCCCCCCTCTCCCCCCCCCCGGAAAATGGGCGTCCGACTCGGGAGAAGTTTAGCATTCAACTTTTCATCCAATTATCCAATTCACTATACACGCCCCATTTTCGCCAGACACGGTGTTGCAGCCGATCTTAACCACTTTCTGCTCTGGATATCCTGCATTGACGAATTCGACTAGTCGCTTAGGTAGTGTCTTTGGTCTGTCGACGCTGTGCTCCTTTGTCACTCACTACATTGGAAACATCAATGCTATGCCAGAAAATTCCTTCTGACTTTTCTAATTGCTGTTCCTTTGAACTTGCTATTCTTCGTGCTAGTTCCTAATGGTTCTCACGCAGAGCACGAGCTGCAGAGGTGTTCGATGACTGCTTGGTTATCGTCAGTGCAACCTGCAGTAGGAGCAGGCAACCACGTGCAAAGCTGTGCTGCTGCTGCTGTATGCCTGTCACAGATGGGTTTGAGCAAGCGTAGCAGCAGCCTGAGTATGCTGTGAACACGATGTGGTAGGAGACACTGCTTTAGTTCACCGAGGTAAGCCCCCAAAGGGGGGGCTAAGCCTTGCTTAAGCCAAGGAGACTTCATATTGCCAGAGGCAGCCAATAATAGGAAGGCTTACGCAACGACAACTACTCTCCAACTGCCGACTATGGCACATCTTTTTCAGCGGTCCTGAACTGCTACTTCTATGCTACTCACTACCTCAACTGCTCTCCTGACTCTGCTATGCTTCCCACTTTCTCTTTGTTACGTGAGACGAAGTCTGTTGGCTACCGAATGCGTACCGAAAGCCGCTTAGGCTGTGAGTGCGATATACAAAACTCTCCTGCGTAACACCCACATGGTCTTTATGACTTTGTGGAGCTACAGACGGAGATACAGAGAAAGGCTAAAAGAGCATGACTGGCAGCAATCGCCCGGGTCGTGCGGGTCAGTTCACGGAGCACGGCCATAGATAGGAATTCCGTAAGAGGGCTTGATTTTTGGACAAATGTGAAAAACTCTTGTGCTAGCTTGAGCCCCAGAGTCAATCGGTCATAGCGAGTTACTCGCCATTTGTGGAGCAGCTCCCTGCCTACGTTCGTGAAGGGGCAAGGTGAGCCGTGATGGCACACTAGGTAAGGCGGTAGCTTTCCACGACCTCGATCCCAAGGTCCTGGGTTCGAATCCTGCGGCGGGTGGGCGATCCTGTATTGTCATTGGTGGTGATAGACACAAAGACTCTTCTGTCGCCATACTAAAGAGGCTGATGAATCAGCTAGTACTCGTTTTTTTAGGGGCTGCTTTCCCCCTTCCTAAGCATATGCCCCTTCTGAGACAGCAGGGTTCAGAGTTCGTTGCATGTTCACAGCCCTGTCCCTTCGTGTGTCAGCCTGATGAGGCATCGTACTTGATTTTCAGCAGTTCAAGAGCAAGCTGCGACAAGCTTTTCTGCTCGGACGCAAGCATCTGGGGGGGGGGGGGCACGTGATTAGAAAATAGTAGTGCATGGGCTAAACCCCTTCCTTGTTGGGAAAGTAGACGTCTGTCTACTTGTAAACAAGTTGTACAGAAGGCTGCATCCAGGCAGGTCGACGACGTTCAAAAAGAAGCAAAAACCCACCTGCTGCTGCTCCTCACTCTGCCTGGTCACTCCCAGCTGAACACTCATTCATTTCATTGGTTGCTAGTTCTGCTGAAATCGGGCATGCTATCGCTACCGAACGACATGCTCTTTTTGGGCGTTGTTCAATGTGCCTAGAAGGGATTCAGTTCTTTTTGGGCACCATGTGACTGTTCTGTTATCGCTATTACTATTAGAAGGCTACCAATAAGGATTAGAGTAGAGTAAAGGACAGGTTAGCTGACAAAACAGCCTCATTTTTACAGAGGTGGAAGAACCTTCATTGCTATTACTGCCACTTGCATTGGGCAATACAGGATTGCCTACTGGAGGACCTGATTCGTAAAGTGCAAGTACTTTGTGCCTGCACAGCCACTTTCCCACAGATGTTCATTAGTACTGCCGTCTTTTCCCGAAAGAAACTTGGCAGGCCGGCTGCTCAGAATGCAAACAATTGCACACACCCCACAGGGGTGGCATCACTGGCCATGTTAAATGACACTAGGGGCTGGCGGTTTGTTTAGCTATTCATTCCATGAGCCGCTTTCACGTTGCGATATCCTGTTTGAACCACTGAGACCAGCAATTGGTATGGCAGATGATGCATTGGTATAGTTCAAATTTTACTTGTCCGGTCGTGTTCAATAAGTGTCGTATGTTGGACAAGTCTCATCCAGCAGACCAGTGAGCTGTGGAGTTCCACAAGGGTCCATTCTGCTGCTCTCCATTTCTATACCGAGCCTCTAGGAAAAGTGATAAGGCCTCATTAAATCAACAATCATGCTGATGATGCCCAGCAGTGTTTGTCATTGAAACCATATGAATCAGCTGCAGCAACCGATAAAACTGAATGCTTGCCTTGCAGACATTCGATACTGGACTTCGGCCAATTTTCTTAAGCTATACCCTGGTAATGACCGAATTGCCGCTATTTAGAGGACAGCCTCAAAGCAAGTGGCTAGACTAGGAGACGTGGCTCTTCTATTCGACGATGCTGTATTGCGACCGTCACCGTCCTCTTTTCATTGCTGCCTACAGTTTTGAAAGTTTCATTTAGAACGCTGCCTCCAAAGTTAGCTATCGCGTCTGATCGCTGTCAAAGATTACGAACTGTCTACCATGGCTGTGGCTTGCTAAAATTTCAACAGCTCCCTGGTTCTGTCTACGCTGGCCATCTGCAATTCTGCTTTGATGGGGCGACCGAAAAAGCCATCAATCAAGCCTGTGCAGCTGGTGGCAAGTATGTCTGCAAGGCTAGTAAAAGAAATCCTGGACGTTCAGATATGTATGTGTATATCCTTAGCGGCAGGAGCAGCAACGGCTACCGGTCGATCAACAGATCTGCAGAGCAGAATTCCTAATCTGGCCGACGAGGCCCGCCATGGCGTGGCTCCTTCTCACCAGGCTGAACTGCTGCACCAGTTTCGGCCTCCTCGTGCCCTCAGGTAGCCTATGGAAAATAAATTAGCTGTTCCATTCCTTTTAAAACCGTTGGCAACAAAAGTTTTCGCTCTGGCTGTCCTTTGCTGTGGAGCTCGCACACACAATTGTTACGCAATGACATCCATCTACTCTCCTGCCTGCTATCGACGGTGGCACATCCTTTCCAGCCGTCCTGACCTGCTACTTCTATGCTAGTCATTTCGTTTATTGTCCTCCGGATTCAGCTATGCATCTGATTTTCTCTATGCTGAGTGATATGAATTTTGTTGGCTACTGTATGCATGCCGAACTATAGCCTAGGCTATGCAAAGCCTAGGCTTTGAGTGCGCTGTAGAGAAAACTCTCCTGGTAGCGCGCACTTGGTCCTTGTGGCTTAGTGGAGTTACAAGCGGAGATATTTACAGAGATACGTGCAGCAAGCTCTTGTACGGCACACAGAGTGCCTCAAAAGTGCCTGACTCGAGCTCTGACATGCGTAGCTGCTGCCTGGCTCAAAGCCTTGAGCACAAACAACTTGAGCCAGTATGCACCAAAAGTCTGGCACTTGCTGGCAACGGCTATCACCTTCAACGACCTTGCATCTTTTAAGTCTAATCTGTTCCGGTCAGCTTTCCCACCGTCCCAGTGGACTTGTCTGCTTTTTGTTTCTGAGTGCTTTGTGTGCTCGCGAGGGTGCCTGTGCATGATTCAGTCAGTGGACCCTGGTGAGCCGTGATGGCACACTAGGTGAGGTGGTTGCTTTCACGACCTCGGTCCCGAGGTCGTGGGTTCGATTCCTGCGGTGGGCGATTCTTTATCGCCACTGCAAGTGGTGGTGATAGCCCTGAAAGGCTCTTCTGTCGCTATACAAAAAGAGGCTGCTTAATCAGCTAGGATTTTTTTCAGCCAGAGGCCTTACTAACCGGTCGCTGTGAGTGTCTTTTCATGTGTGCTTTAACGTGCTGGGCCAAGGATATTACTTGTTTCTGTTTGCTTGCTCGATACCTGACATTTAACTATCATTTCGCTATTGATTCTGTGGCAGTGAGTTGTAAAGCATGATAAGAACAAAATGTATAATTCATTCGTATAGTCCCTAAGAGAGCTGAATCTTTACCCGGGTGCTTTACTTTTCACATACCCCCTAGGGCTTAGCCCACGACCTCGGTCTTAAAGGTGACTGCAGCATGATCTCGGTCGTTAAAGGCCAGCAGCACAATAACTCCTGAGCCAAACCCGGCAGATCAAGTTCTCTTAGAGTGCTGTGCAAACGACGAATTATTAACATTATTATTGTCTCAGCCTTCCAGAGAACTCGGGTATTTTCATCGATTTTATTTGGTAACTAGCCATGTCGATTTGTTAAGGCCATCTTTGTAGACCGCATTTCTCCCTGTGACTGTTTTGCCGATGCTCAAGCAGCAGGGAGCTATTATGCTTTGGTACCGATTCATGTGCTTGAAGACTGCAAATGACAGCTGAACCTTAAGTCGATGGCTGCACTTGTTGGCTGGAATTCTGGACAGGCCCCCTCCCCCAGCAGTGTCGTTTGAGAGCAATAAAAATTATCGGGCAGTAATCATACTCTCTGGGATGGATGCACCAATTGACTCTGCAATGGCTGCTGGGATGGTGGTCGTGGCCGGTGTTTTGCAATCATTTTTGGCGATAACACGACCACGACCTTTGGCTGCTGCTTCCAACTGCCCCAGCAGAAGTGAGGCTGTTAGATCATGGTAAATCATAAGCTGCCTTCAAGGTACATTTGCTATGACCAGCTCAGGGTTCTGAAAAATTGCTGCAGCTGCTACGCTACCATTGCTGCTGCTGCTGCGGCGGCGGCTGCTGCTGCGGCGGCGGCTGCTGCTGCTGCTGCTGCTGCTGCTGCTGCTGCTGCTGCTCGTGCTCTCAAGGAAAATGACGATGCAGCTGCATTAGAAGCCTCTGCTATGCCTGCACCTTTGTCCTGGAGAGACTGGGTGGGCCTTCGGACACGTGCACCAGCTGCCCTGACCCGTGACATTGCAAGAGTGCTGTAGTCCTTGGTGCATGGAATTTGGCAGCAGCCGGAGCTCTGCAGCAAGCTTCATGAGGTCAAGGTCTGGCAATCAGTCTGGTGCTGATTTTGTTTTTATAACACTGAAAGTGGAAGTCCTTAGTTGCTTCCCATGCCCTGCAAGTAGGTAGGGTGGTCATATGCAGAGAAATTTAGTACGCCCCCTCCTCCCTTCCGCCTCAAAAAAAGACAGGGGACAGGCTTTTGAAGTTCGCCATCGCTTGCTGAATCTTTTGGCAGCTTCCTTGCATGTGTTTGCACGTAGCTTGCACGTAGCTTTCACGTCGTTGCTATTTAGTTTGCACCGTGGCCAGCACTGCGGTTGGTTTTTTCATGCTGTACTCTACCAACGGGGACGGTGGGCAGTGGGCGTGAAACTAAATACTGGCCGAATTCCGGAAATAGTCTGTGTCTGTGAATGAAGTCGCAGGCTGAGCTTCGAGTGCCGCGAGTGCACGACACTGGCGCCACGAGGTGCACCTGCCTCCACAATCGTCTGCTTTGCCTGCTGCTGCTGCTGGTGCTGCTGCTTGATCTGGTCGGTCTGAGTTGTGGCTTGGCTTTTTTCGGAATGTAGTGAGCTAGTCTGACTTTCGCATTCAATGCACGAATTCAACTCCGAGGATGCTCCACACTACAGATCCTTTCTTTCTGTCTCCCATGATGAACCCTTTGATATGGGTTCGCCGAAGGGGAGCCTGCCACGGGCGCCTCCCCTCGGACCGAAGGGAAGTTGCTGCTTATCGCCCGCCACCAGGCCAGCTGACCTGCCTGATTCCAACGTTCCTTCGATTGGATGTGCCTCTGGAGTGATCCTGGTCTGCCCCCCCTTTTTAGCTCAATCCTGACCACGCCCACTCCATCCCAGCCCCCACGACGATGCTGCAGCAGCTGAGCATTTCCGGAAATCCTGGTGATGCAGGCGATTTGTCATCACCGCTATTCTCGGTTGTCATTTCTAGAGCACCGGCGATTCGCTGGATGACGACGACGATGACAACAATGGTGCCAAGCAGACAGCTAGCAGCAACGAGGAGTCGGCAGCTTCTGGCGTCGAGCCGACACCGCCTCACTTCGTCGGCAGTGGCCGAGCAGCTGCTGGCAGCGACGATCCGGCGGCGGCTTCCGAGGTGCGCCCGCCAACCACGAAGCTCCGCAGCTGCTATGCGCCGCCCTCCACTTCCGCCTAGCCGAGCGCCAAGCAAACTGTCGTCTCTCGCCCGATACCTTATCAGTTTGCGTGCCGCCGCGTGCCTCGCTTAGCACGTGCCTCGCCGCCGTCGCTCGCGCTCGCGTGTCTAGTTCCTCGTCGGCCCCGCCGGTGAAGCCTTTCGGCTGCAGCCTGCTCAGTGAAGCCGAAGGACTCGCTGTGCTGATTCGATGCTTGGGGACGATTGCCGCGCGCTACGCCTTCGGCACATCTCGGCAGCGTGCGCGCGCAGCCTTCGCCGCGGTCGGCCGGCCGTTGACTTTCTGCCTGTGCACGATTGCAGCAGCACGCGCCCAACAAATTTGGCCAGAGAGTCTTGTCGTCGAGCGGATACGGCAAAAGGTAGGTATGCGCCTACCGACGTTGCCTGTGCTGCCGCACCGCCCGCATCCGCAGGCGCAGCGGCTTCGGCCTCTCGCTCTCGCTCGCATCGCGTCGTGTCCGCCCGCGCTCGCGTGCGTGCTTGCGCTCTTGCGCATGCGTGACTGACGGCGCCGGGGGGGGGGATCGGGAGGCGTGCTGCTTGCCGCCTCGATCCATGCTCGCCGGTCGCCCGAACTCCTTCCCAAACTCTCCCCTCGCTCCAGCCTCGCCCCCTCCTGCAGGCGCACTGTCACCCGGCCGTTGCTTGTGCTTGCTTTCATCAGCTGGCAGCAGCAGCAGGAACCGGTGGCGGCCTCGACGCCATCGTCATTGAGTGCAGAGTCGGCAGCGGCCGGCGGCCGCCTTCACGGCGACAGCTCCGGCAGTGATGGTGTCGGCAGTGGTGGCGGTGGCAGTGGAGTGTCTGCCGCACTGGCACTGCGGTCGTGCCTGAAGGGCACGGCCGCTGGCGCCACCAAGGACGCTTCGGCTCGAAGGCCGGTCAACTCGCTGGTCAGCCATTTTGAGCAGAGCAAGCCGGCTCCGACCGCGGCCAACGCCAGCAACCCATCCGTGCATTTGCCAAGTGCAGCCGGCGGCCCGAGGTAATCACTGCCGGATGTGTGCGTGTGCACGTGTTTGCGTGTCCAGCGGCTGCACTCACCTGGGCCTGGTCGCATTTGTGCCACCTTTGGCTTCTCATCTTGGTTTTTTAACACTGGTCATATTAATACCTGTCTATTTTGTTATTTGTCACCGGTGTCACGTGTTCTTGCCGCGCGTTTAGGCTTGCTTCCTGCCTGCAAATGCGGCATGCTGCTTGCGACCTTGCTGTTGACATCCCATGGGTTACTTCGGTTGAGGTCGTCAGTGCTACGCAGCTCTGCATGCACCTCTGGCGGGTGGCACGGTGGCCAAACTTTGCTTGCCTGACATCCTTGGGCTGAAGCCTGGAAGTGGTCCAAGCAAGCCATATCTTTATTAGCAAGGGATGCACACCTTTCAAGACCTCGCCTGTTGGCGATACCGGAAACGGTGACGTTTTGACCCACGTGAGGGGCCGAGCAAGCCGGCAGCACTTTCGTGCGATCGCTAGCCAAACGCTGGAGGGGAGGCTGCTGCAAGTGCCGGTGATCAGCCCGATCGGCAGGCTGAGCAGTTTGACCAGAGCAGCCCAGGTGCAAGTGCTGTCTCACGTTGGCTGTGATGCCTCCCAAGTGGCCAGCAGTAATGCTGGATCTACCAAGTCGGTACTGCTTCTCGGATCGGCGGTCCGATATCGTCGACGACTGTAGACAATTGTGAAGTTCTCCCATTTCCCCTGTTAGCTCTAAGTTTGTATTGTATGTCTGCGGTTGCTATTGCTCGTGTGTGTATGTGTATATGTATGTGTGTGCGTATAAGTTAGCTCGAGAGTGAGAGTGTCAGTGAGCTTGTTTGAGTGGTGTTTGTGTGTGCACGTGTGTGCGCGTGTGTACGTGTGTGCGTGCGTGCGTGTGCGTGCGTGCGTGCGTGTGTGTGTGTGTATGTGCTTTCGTGCATTTGCATATCGTGCCTGCATGTGTGTGCATGCACGCGTGTCCACGACCTGAAATGATGCATTTTTTCTTTGATAATTAGCTAGAGATGAATGTATTCACGGTTCTAAGCTGGAGGAACGAAACCGGCATTGCTTGCATGCAGTTTAAACTTTGCCGAAGCATGACCGCTAGCCCTTTGACTCATCTAATTGGCCTGCATTGGCGGAATCCGGTTGCTTCACCCTCCTCCTCCTCCTCCTCCATAGCATTCCGACGTCCTTTTGTCTCTTGGCCAAGAGTCAATTGAGTCGAGGTGTCAATTGAGTGCCCGGCACCTTATTGCCTGTCCTCGGCTGCCACGGGTCCTTTACTGGCTCGGCACAGTCGAACTGTGTAGTAGCACCCAGAGGCCTCTGGCTGCCGTGTGGCATGTGACACTGTCACGGGCCAGTATTGATACTAATAGTAATGATAAGTGTCCACTTTACTTGGATCGGTGCCAGTGTCACTCTCTTTGTCAGCTGCTGCCAGCTTGTCCTACCTAGTCAAGGACCTGCCAATCGGCTCTTCTATGGACTGGCTCTATTATTCAGTCGAACGCTGCCTTTCGACAGTCAGCTTTGTTTTTCCTTCACGAATGCTTGCGGTGAGCCAAGGACCTCCCCTAGTGTCTGCTGGTGCTTGTTGATCCGGTTTGCTCAGGCAGAGCACTCGGCCCCCTGAAGAAGCGGCTCCTTCCCCCTTTATTTTCTTTCTCAACTCGGTTAGGCTGCCTGCCACCCAGTCAGTCATCGGGCCGGCCTGGAGCCGGATCGAGTTGTTTCGATTGGTCGATGCTACCCAGGCTGGCCGACGACAGCTGCAAGCTCCCTGGGTGCAGCAGCAGCGCCGCGGCAGCAGCTCCCCTAGCTAGTGGCTACGCAGCTGCTGCTGCCTCTGTCGACCGCCAGGTGCTTGGATAGCAGCAGCTGCGTCTGGGGGCTCTTCTTCTACTGCTGCCGAAGGAAGCCTCAGCTGCCGCCGCCGCCGCCGCCGCAGCCTGTCACCTGCTGCCTGGCTCTCCTGCCTTTGCTGATCGAGCTTCAGCTCGGCGGCTCTACCCTGAGTGCAGACTTGAGTTTTTTCACCGGCGGCCGCTAGACTTCCGGCTAGCTTCGGCTTATATGACCAGGTTGTGCTCAGCTGGACGTGGGAGGGAGCCACGCATTCGATGGCCACCAGTGTTCGGCGACTGCCCGCAATGTGCTGCACCGGCGCTCCCTGACGAGCTGCCGCATGTGGCACGGCTTCGTTGCATTTGCACCGTGTATGGGGAAGGGGCCTGGCGGAAGCCGCCTGAGTCTGCAGGCCCGAGCAGCGGTGACTGAGGAAGGTGCGTCCGTCACGCAGCACGTGGCTGTGCCTGGACGCAGCGTTGCGCCTGCAGCCGTTTGCCGGATGCACGCAGGCAGCGAGCGGAAGCATTTACCCGAAGCATTGCCTCCAGGCATTATTACCTGAAGCGCCAGGTGGAAGTCGTGTAAACATTGGCACCGTCGACGCTTGCGTCGATCGTCAGATGAGTGGTTCTGGTGCTTCCTGCTGGTAGTCCTGGCCCGTCCCTGGCTCCTGCCTCGCCTTGCTCTGCCCTCGCCTGCCTCGCCCAGACCCGGTGGCGTGTGAATTTACCAGTGCGCTAGCAGTACCAAGCTGTTGTTGAAGTAATAAAGCTATTGCAGTTAAAGACAGGGTGTGTTAAACGGGAAGAAAACCTGTTCAGAAAATCGGCTCAGTCATGGCTCAGTGCAGTCATGGCTCAGTGGGGGAGATACGATGTTTTCAGCACGATGACCGTAGCACCAATCGGCAATGCTCATCCATCAGGCTAGTGGGGAGCCGCTGCAATGCATCCGGGGCAGTGCATGCGAGCAGCTCTCTAGCGGTGCAAGCAGCTCTAGCTGGATTGTGTAGAGCTAGAGTGTGCGCTACCACGTGTCCACTTTCACGCGATTTGCTGTGGTTATCATGTGTCGTGGCTATCTGAGTGCGCTCGGATTTATTTTACGGATTTGAGGGTTGGCGCAGCTGCTCTAGGCAAGATGCTTTGCCCCACCGAGAGCGATCTCCCGACCGCCTCTTGAAATCCATGCCAGACACAGGTCTCGTCTCGGGCCATTTGCGCGCGCACGTGCGCTGCGTAGGGCAGCTGTGGAGCAGAAATCGGCCTAGTTCAGCCATCACCTCGTCCGGGCAAGCGGTCCGTAGCTCTGCCGATTGAGCAATCAAGACTGGCACGTCCGCAGCATCTCGGCGCAGGGCTTTAAGCCTGCGGCCTTGAAATTTTGCACGTGCGCTCGAGCTGGACAATGTGCCGGCGAATAATAGGATCAAGCACTTATCCAATTGTCGATAGCCTAGGTGCAGAGTCGTTATAAAAGGCCGCAGTGTGTGAGCATCGCTATGTAGCTCGCTCGAGCAGCATCCCGGCAACATGTTGGCAAACTGCTTAGCCAACGTGCTGTCTGCTGTCCACTGGAGGCCACTGCTCTCCTCCGTGTTAACAATGACATTCTACGTGGCAACGACGACGGGAATGTCACTGCCCTAGCTCTGCTAGATCTGTCTGCTGCCTTCGACACCATTGATCACGAAGTTCTGCTTGAACGACTAAGAACAACGTTTGGTCTGGCAGACGAAGCACTGGCGTGGTTTAAATCCTACTTGTCTGGTCGTGTTCAATCCGTGTTGTGTGGGGGTCAGGTCTCAGACATGAGAAGGGTCACCTGTGGAGTCCCTCAAGGGTCTGTACTCGGTCCCTTGCTGTTCTCCATTTATACACAACCTCTGGGAAAAGTGATTAAGGCCCATGGAATAGGATATCACTTCTATGCTGACGATACTCAGTTGTATTTGTCATTTAAACCGGCGGAATCTGCTGCAGCAACTGAGAAACTGAATGCTTGCCTTGCCGATATTCGATCCTGGATGTCGGAAAACTTCCTGAAATCAAATGACGATCAAACCGAACAGCTGCTCATAGGACACCCTAAGCGTGTAGCTGGATTTAAAGGCTTTGCTGTTCTAATAGGTGATGCTATTGTGCGACCTTCACCACGTGCTCGTAATCTAGGTGTCGTGTTTGACAGCTGCCTCAATTTCAAAAGCTTCATTCAGAAGACTGCCTCTACAGCTAGCCATCACATCCGATCCCTATCCGAGATTAGAAGCTGTCTCCCACAGTGGCGTGTAAAAAATTTAACTAGCTCTTTAGTTCTGTCTCGGCTTGATTATTGTAATTCCCTTTTGGCTGGGCTGCCAAAGAAAGCTATTGTGCCACTACAGCTGACTATGAATATGGCTGCAAGGCTGGTCTTCGAGTCCCAGCGGTTTGAGCACGTGTCACCTCTGCTGAAAGAGCTAGGATGGTTGCCGGTTGAGCAAAGGATACAGAGCAAAGTTCTTACGCTGACCCACAAGGCCCGCCACGGCTTAGCTCCTTCGTACCTAGCTGAACTGCTGCATCAGTTTCAGCCTGTTCCTGCCTCAGGTCCTGTGTGGACAATAAATTAGCTGTCCCATTCCTCCGCTTAAAGACAGTTGGCGACAGAAGCTTTAGCTCTGCAGGTCCTAGACTGTGGAACTTGCTTCCACAATTCTTACGCAATGACAACTATTCTCCAACTGCCGACTATGGCACATCTTTTTCAGCGGTCCTGAACTGCTACTTCTATGCTACTCACTACCTCAACTGCTCTCCTGACTCTGCTATGCTTCCCACTTTCTCTTTGTTGCGTGATACGAAGTCTGTTGGCTACCGAATGCGTACCGAAAGCCGCTTAGGCTGTGAGTGTGCTATACAAAACACCCACATGGTCTGTGTGACTTTGTGGAGTTACTGATGGAGATACATTACATTACGTTACGGAGTGAGCCACGTGGTTTGAAGGCCTATTGCCCTCGGGTGGGGTGGCAGGGGGGGGAGGAGCAGGCACGGTGGGCTTCATCTTCGTTCAACTAGTTACATGGTTAAGGCCGGTTGTGATCTTGGTCTGTGCACGGAGGAGAAGCTTTCCAGAACGAGGTCGGCATGTCTGCAATTAGTGCAGCTGCCGACAGCCAGCACTACTCGGAAGCTGCAGCTTACTGGTAAATATGGCTGACATGCAAATCAAGCCTCTCCTTATGCCGGGCTGCCCAGCATGGCTTCTCCATGTGGGGCTGTCCGTGGTAACCTTGGCTGCAAGCATAGTTCGTCGTTGCATCCCCATCATGTGCAGAACAAACAGTTGGCTTCGACTGTCTGCCCTGCTGCTGCTTCGGCAGCGGCTGCTGCTGCCGCCACTGCCGCTGCTGCCTGCTGCTGCTGCTACAAGTGTTTGATGAGAGCACTCTTTCGCGGGCTCGGCAGAAGCCTCAGCCTCTGTGATAGCCGTGTCACGTAGTCGATGGGATGTGCACCATTCAGCTGCGATCTGAGGTTCACCTGCTGGACACATGGCCGCTTTCAGTTCAGGGTGTTTCTTACCCTGATTTGTTTCCGGACAAGCTTTGTGTTTCAGTTTGTTAGTGACCATTAATGTATCAGGTAAATCAGTTACCCGTGTTGCAGTTGGTCTGTGCCTTGTTTAGTTGACACCCATTGGTCACAGCTTGACGACCCCATAGTTCAGCCGTTCCTCTCTGCAGTCGTCCTGTGGATAATAACAATGATAATGATAATAAGGATAGTAATTGTAATAATAATAAGACATTTGTGTAACCTGCTCGTGAGCTGCAAAGGAAGTATCTCGATTTGCTACTGACAAAATGCCAAGTTTCAGCACCCTTAGGCATACCAAAAGACAATCACGTGACAGAGCAAATGCTGCTAAGAGCTGGTGGGTCTTTAGCTTCTATGTCGTCTAGTCAAGGAATGTCGCACTGCCAGTCGGTAGGGGATCACAGGCTGTGGTAGCCCACGAGCTGAAGGCAAAATCTCCGTGGAATTTGAAGATAGTTAGTTAGCTAGAGTCTCGGGCTAAACGCGAAGTGAGAGCCAGGAGAGCGAAGCACCAGGAGAGCACGATTGGCATTCGATTCGAAGCCTGATGCCTGCGTCAATCATGATCATCGAAGCGTCATGCTTGCGGCAATCATGTCGATCTTGATGCACGATGCGTGCAAGTGTTTCCGGTGGCCAAGCCCGAGCGAAGGGATCTTAAAGTGAGCGACAGAATCTTGTGATCGGGTAGGCTGCTTGATTGACGGCCAGCCGGTGTGGGTCGTCGGTGAGAAATGGTGCAATGCGGCTGCTATGATGTTTGACAACAGACAGGCCTAGCAGCTGGTTCTCGGCTCCAACTGTGAGTGTCTTGTTGCGCAGGGTGCAAGTAGCGAGTGGCTTTCCATGAAATCCACTGGTGGCCGCCAGTAAGCTGTGTGTCTATGTGTGTACCAGTGCAGCTATTCATCCGAGCGTAAAAATGCCCAGCTGTGCTAGAGCTGGTTTGTGACCCGCACGTCCAGATGGCATTCGTGATTGTGTCATAGAGGCTAACCGAATCTGTGTGCCAGTAGTGTTAGCAGTATCAGCTGTCGTGCAGTTCAATTCGGCCGCGCCAGCAGCCTCTTAGTATCCCTGCCTGGACGACCGATGAGTAAATCTGTTTGGTTTTACTCCGGATGCAAATCACCATGAGGAACACTTGCATAACATCTTAAATGGAATTTATGAGCTTCAGGAGAAAAGCTTGGCACTATTTAGCTTCCATGTGCCTACACGGAGGAAATCTTGGAGCCTCGTTGAATCTCTTTAAGCTGTTTGAGACGTTTTTTTCATTTATGGAACATTGTCGATATGTCTGCTTGGCACACTCTATAGATTTGTGCTTAGTCGTCTAGCTATGGGAAAATCTAGTATTACTCAGAAATTGGAAAGACTAAATCTAATAACAGCAAAAATAATGCAATTATATAGCACCCTCAGAGAACTCATTTCTTTCATGCACTTTACATATGCTATAAAGGAAGCATGATCAAATGGTTAGTGGTAGCTTCCACAATAACAACAAGCATAACATGGTTAGTGGTGACATGCACAGTGTCATCACGTGAATTTTGGTTAGTTTTTGCGTGCATAGTGTCAGCACATATAAGTAAATAATAGGCTCGGCTAGCCTATCGTCTGGGACATCTGCATGCAGTCTGGTCATGCCTTTTGAGAGAGAAAAATTGATCTTCCATCAGCCGGCCAGATCGGCTCTACAGGCAAGTTTACCCACATCTAGCTGCGTAGCATTCCGAAATTGGGTTCAGCAATTTAGACAGGGAGACCTCATCCAACTTGGTCCATCATTTGCAGCATGGCATGTCAACTTGTGTAGCTCACCACTTGCTAGTCTTCCGGCTGCTGGATTGTATCGTATGCAAAACTCAGCAGTTAGGCTTGTATGTCTTGAAACTCGCAATTGCGGAATTATACCACTTCTCACCGACCTGCACTGCCTTTCCATCAAGCTGTGTATCGACTTAAAGATTTCGTCCCTCACTTTTAGGTCCCTTCACTTTCTTGCTCCGACCTACTCATCTGCTGGGTTGGCAGTTAAGGCTCTCGCCCCGACCGAGGTCTGGCCGAGGTCGGTGGCTCGAGCACCGTGTGGCATATGTGAAGCGTCTGAATAGAGATTAAGTTCTCTATGGATGCAGATACAAATGAATAAATGAATTATCTGAACTACTTGCCAATCTGGCGAGGCAGCGTACCACCTGCTCCTCTGACTTGAGTTGTTTAGCTGTGCTTCTTACCAACCTCAGATCCCTTTGGAGACCGTGCATTCAGCTCATACGCTCCCAAAGTGTGGGCTCGCTTACGGCTGACGTCACGATACCTCTTACCCGCGACTTTCTTTCAATCAAAAAGAAGCTAAAGACCCACTTTGTTCTCACAGTAATAGCTCTGTCTTTGTGGAATATCCTTGGTGTTGTGCCTGTTCGCGTCGACAGGGTGAATGCTATGATTAACCAATTGACATGCTTCGAGGGGCACATACTTAATAAGTCTAGAAAGAGATTTACTTCTCTTAGGGTGCTGTAGAAATGTCTTACTATTATATCATTGCTGCCACGGCCGCCCATGCACAGTCTTCCCCATTCATGCATCCTCTGCCTTTTCATGTGAGTGTCTGAGACTGTGGAACATTCTTCTGTCTTCTCTCCTTCGGCTGTCACTTATGTGCTTTATCGAGCCGTCCCACACTCCGCTAGTTTTGTGTTACTAATTTCCTTTGCTGTCTACTAATACGGCTCTGCTTCTAGCTTTTCCTTTGTTGCACCAAATGAATTTTGTTGGCTACCATTTGTACCTCAAAAGCAGCTCAGTGTTAGAATGGGCTAGATGAAGGTCTACAGCTGAACACATGCTTGTTCTTTTTATCTATATGGACTCACATACCAAGATATCAGCATATATAATTGTGAATATGACACTGGCCCGTGCATGCATCCCATAGATTGAAGTTGCTGAAGTCGCTGAGTCCGTAGCCAGTGCAGACCGATGGGCACCGAGTCGACGAAATTTGCATTAATGAATGCAAACTTATATATGCACTTATAGTCCGAATTGAAAATTGTACTGAACATTAATTGTATATCCAAGTACTGTAAATTTTTAATAGCCTCGATTTAAAAATGATCGCCTGCAGTAGGGTTACAAGCACTCTGTGGCAGCTTCTACACTTGAAAAGTCCTTTGGCAAAAACACAGTGCTCAAAACGGGTTTCGTCCTTGCCAACTCATAACAAATGCCGGCAAGGCTGATTCCTCGAAGCATTCCTACGTAGGTACACCGATAGTCGTCGAGCACGGCAGTAATAAAGAGCGTCCGTGACCTTTATGTAAAAATTCCATCTCATTAGTAATGTAGACCTGTCTATTTGTCAGCCCCAGGGGGCTACACGTGTCCAGCATCACGCGTAGCATACAACTCACTTCATGGCCTAAAGCGCAGCTGTCTGACCATTATCTGAGTTGGGCTTGTTATGCCGCCTAACCATGGTTTGTAACACAATCAATTCCTAAGCATTTTAATTCAGTAGCAGTGAATAGTATCCAGGCTCTCTCACTCTGGCTCTTATGTATAGCATGTAGTCAACGTTTCACTAGGGTGGGCTCACGCTCTAGGTCACTGTACTCCCTTAATCACTTTCCAAAGTGAAGGTTGGGTTCTCTGAATTTTTTTTCACTGGTATTGGCTATTATAGGGTGTGCATATTAATGTGTGTGTGCCTGTGTGTGTGTTTGTGTGCCTGTGCGTGTGTGCCTGTGTGTGTGTTTGTGTGCCTGTGCGTGTGTGCCTGTGTGTGTGTTTGTGTGCCTGTGCATGTGTGCCCGTGTGCCCGTGTGTTTGTGTGTGTGTGTGTGTGTGTGTGTGTGTGTGTGTGTGTGTGCCTGTGTATGTAATTCTCAGCTCTGCTGTTTAAGCAAACAGCCATTTCCTTCTCATCTCTAAAGAAAAGTGCTGAGATACTTGCACTGCACTACAGGTGCTGTGCAAGCCAGCCAGTTGATATATATGGCATATTGCTATGTCTACATTTGCATTTCACGTTGATGCCAAACACGGAAAGTAGTTGCAGTGCATTGCTGTGGCTCCCCTGGAACCAGTACTAACAACCCTCCTCAGAACCGGTCACTTCCGATAACTCAAAGGCATGCTGGACATTGTGATGCAAGGGGCCGCCCCTCATGCAATTCTTGGGATTTTGCTCGTGTTCCGGTTTATTCTGAATCACTTGGACCTTCTCTTCCTCTCCAGTTTATTCGGCACTTACGATGAGCCTATCGGCATTCGTCCTCAAGCTGGCTATGATACCATCTGTTCAACTGACCAAAATGCCATCTCTGTTAATCGCTTGCTATGCATCGCAAGAATCCTTCGTAGGCTCTCTGTAACGGTTTTTGCGCACTGCAAGGGAGTAGCTCTGCCCACTCTTGCTCGTCACGTGGCTCCAGGTCTCCAGTGTGTGACTGTCACTTGTCGTGCATCTTCCACGAATTGCCGATCTCTTTTTAGAATGATAATAATAGTAGTAGTAGTAGTAGTAAACTTAATATAGCGCCCTCAGAGACTTTTCGATCGCTTTTATCTGAGTGCAGCTTCTTGGCAGGGCTTGGGTTAGATCACGAGAATTCCCTGAATCAGAGATAGGCAAAAATGGTATGTACCCATCCTCGAATCTTTTAGTCACAGCACGCCGTGTGGCATCAGTGATAAGGCACGGCTGAACCCGGCTCGCACGGCACAACAACGTCAAGGTGAAGAGGCCAAGGCACCAAGATCGCCGGCCGATGTGTATGCAGCGAATGTCCCAGCCATCGAGTGTCGATGCCAGTGCAGCCATTTAGCAGGTTTCAGCTCTCACAAGCATCTGTCCACATTCGTTGTCACTCGTCGAGTCGGCATCGAAGTCCTCAGAGTAACTGGCCTGTGCGATTGGTCGGATTTAACGTGTTGGTGGTGATTTCGGCGTGTCCTTACGGCGTCAGCCAGCCGATGGAATGTGTCAGGCAGTCGGTGCTGGTGTAGGGGAACCCCCGAGACGTGGGTAGCTCGAGGCAGCAGCTACAAGGCAGCCGAGAGGCTTAGCCACAGAGGTCTCTCCCACGCGAGCCGAAGCGCACTGACGTCAGGGTGGAGACTCCCGCAGGCAGCCATTCGTGCGTCTGCAGGCCGGCCGGCCGCCGCCGCCGCCGCATGGCTGCCTTAGCTCGTCCTTCTTCTCGCAGCCGGGAATTCTCGCAGCCGGGTGAAAATTCTCGCAGCCGGGTGAAAAGTGAATTCTCGCTGCCGGGTGAAAAGGAGAGAGAAACACGAGTCGGCCACTTAAGCGGCTTCACTTGTGCAGCAGCAGAATAGCGGCTTAGCTCCCATCATCCGAAGGGCAACCGTTCGTTGCCCGCAAAAAAGGACTCAGCCTTGTGAGCTGAAGCTCCTGAAAGCTCAACTGCCTGACCCCTCGTGGACTCAGACGAAAGACAGCAGCTTGCGTCGCCCTCTAGTGGCTCTCTGTCTCTCTCTCTCTCTCTCTCTCTCTCTCTCTCTCTCTCTCTCTCTCTCTCTCTCTCTCTCTCTCTCTCTCTCTCTCTCTCTCTCTCTCTCTCTCTCTCTCTCTCTCTCTCTCTCTCTCTCTCTCTCCTCACCCCTCCCTGCCCGTCCACTGGCGGGGTGCGAGTGTAAGCTTGGAAATTGAGCGCGCGCAGCTGCTCAGAGTCTGCCTGCCTGGCTGCTGTCGCACAGTTGCCAGGATGCTCGAGAGATGCTCTGCTGCCCAAATTCCAGAGTTTGCCGCTATCTATCTGGCAACTGCTGCCAAATGCAGCGAAGCATGCATTCCTTCCTTGGCTGTTCCACTGTCGCCGCTTGATGCCTGCCCACTCTAGAGCCGACGCTTTGGTCCTCTTCGTTCGCACTGCCCCCACTTACCGGTCTGCCTACGCCGTTCTGCCTACGCCGGTCTGCCGTTCGGACGAGGCAGCCGCCGCTCACCACTCGCGAAGCAATCCAGTTCGTCTTATCTGCTCGGTTGGCACCGAAGCGATTCCACCGCCGACTGTTTGGGACCGACCGCTGCTGCCGCCGCCGCCGAGCCCCTCCCCCTGCTTTGCTCGTGCGCTTCCGCTGCTCATAATCCTGGTGCGCTTGCCCTGCTCGCCTGCCACCGTGGCAGAGCGACAAGCAGCGTGTGTCGTCTGCTCGGCCGTTGGTCCTCGGCTCAGACGGACAAGGGGCTCGGTCGCTCTTGCTCACCAGCCACACGCCTCGAGCGGCTCCTTCCCGTCCGGAGTGAGGCCTCACTCTCTCAGCGGCAGCCCTGCGATCGAGCCTAGAGGCGATGCAGCGACCCTGCCGCGAGCAACAAGTCTTGAAGGGAGTGAGCTGGAGAGGAGGAGACAATAGCCCGTGTAGCGAAATCTGGTGCTGGCCGTGCCGACCGAGCATGCCGGCCTGCATGCCTCCCTTCATGTCGGCATCGAGCCGGCAGCCTTCGGTGAGGCTGGCCCCATTCTGACACTGTAACACGATTCCGCCGCCTCGAGTTTTGTCTCTGTTTGGCTTTCCCACGGGCCTTTCTTTGTAACGGTAGCCAGCCGCCTGAGACGAGGCTGGAATTCCTCTGCTGTCTTGCGTGCCATTCCAGTTGCGGAGCCGAGATTGCCGAGTGCTCTCCGGGCCGGCCGGGCCAGCTCACGCTGACGGCTCTCCAGTGTGTTTGCAGCCATGTTGTTGGTAGCCGTGGATATGGTAAGGTATTGTCAAGAGTCTGTTGCTCATATCTGTTGGCCAGTGGGGGAGGCCATTGCTTCCTGTATTCGTTCGAGCCTGCCTGCCTGCCTGCCTGTGAACACGATGCTGCCGCCGCCACCTCGGCTTCCCCTGCCGATGCTGCCCCCACTGCCCCTGCTGCTGCTACAGCTG
Organism: Cristatella mucedo; assembly: GCA_009760855.2. Taxonomy (NCBI): domain Eukaryota; kingdom Metazoa; phylum Bryozoa; class Phylactolaemata; family Cristatellidae; genus Cristatella; species Cristatella mucedo. Next base: position 8,169,966 of record WPIO01000009.1, read on the forward strand.
CCTCTGTCACGGCTGCTGCTGCTGCTCCAACTTCTGCCGTTGCTGCTGCTGCTGCTGCTGCTGCTTATGTTGCTGGTGCTGATGCTTCTGCAGCAGTTGATGCCCGGCTGCTGCTGCCCTTACCACGGCGGCTGCTGCTCTTCCGGCTGTCCCGACACCCCAGCTGCCCTCGGTAGAGGGCAGCAGGCAGCCCTCGAGCTGCCACTTGGTATTTGCATTAGCTGCAAAGCCACCCCAAGCCTTGCTGAGTGTTATGGCCAACTGCTGCTGCCACTGTGCACGGTTATGGTTAGGTAAGGCTGGCTGGCTGGCTGGCTGGCTGGCTGGCTGGCAGGCGGTAGGGGCAGTCTGTGCTGGCCTCGGTGCCTCTCGGAGGCTCGAAACAATGCTGACTTTGGGCCACCGGAAAATATGGCATGAATGGCTCCGACCAATTGCAGTTTACCGAAGCTGACCTGCACTGTCAGAACAATGGGGCCGAATTGATCTCGAGATACCTCGGGCTTCCAAACGGTCCAGCAGGCCTCCTGGCTGGCATTGTGCTTCTCAGTGAGCTTAATTAGATTCTGCTTTGGCATTCACGAAATGTGGCAACTGCTGTAGTGGAGCCGCCGGGTTGGCTCCACTACAGCAGAGCTTGGGCAATGCCAGAAGTTGGGCTCCCTATGGCCATTTGCTTGACTTCCTTCTCATGCCTCGTGCGACTGTGCCAGTGGCTGCACAGTGGCTCAAGAGAAAAATGCCAATTCGTCGATGCTGCAGGCTGTCGCCTTTCCCGAGAGATTTGGCAGCATTTTGCAGCTGGGACCGGCGTGAGCATTCTTGGTCGAAACAAGGACCGCTATTTATAACGGTGTCCACCGGGCGGACAGGCAGTTAGGTGTTGGCAATTAGTGGCCATCTTTCCCTAGTGCAGGGTTTTGTGTGCCCAGGGCTGCAAGTGAAATCGTGCGTGGCCAGCACACGATGATGGCTGGTGAAAAAAAAAGTGGAGAGAGAGAGAGAGAGAGAGAGAGAGGGGGAGACCAGCGCTCTTGCTGCATCAATAGCAGGTTCAGGCATGAGAGAGCGAGCGAGCGTCGCTTCTCCTTCTGCGTCGTCGGACCGCCGCTCGGGGACCACGTTGGACGAAAGTCGTGTCGTTGTCGATTACCGATTCGACTCGTTGCCAAAGCAGAAGAATTTCAACTGCTAATCATGCAAATCGTTGTTTCGGTATGAGAGTCTCGTGAATAAATTAGCAAGTAGGTAGTGTACATTTGTTGCTACCATCGTGCAGGCCAGCCCAGCAACACCTCACTGCTCTTCGAGGAAGAAACCAGCCTGAGCAGATCTGTTGGAGCTGTGCGAGACTGCCTGTGGTCACCTTGCACGAGGTTGCCAGGGGGTCGGGCAGAAACGATTGTATGGCCGGGTCAGCTGGCACGTGACTGGGCGTCACGTTATTGGCATCCAAGAAAGACCCTTCATAGATGCACAGTATCGTGTTCCTTGCTTATCGACACCGTAATTGGCATTTCAGAAGCCTGGCATTTCAGAAGCCTCTCATTTAATAACACGAATAATGCAATAAAAAAGACCTCTGTGCGACACCCGAGGAAAACTAAATCTCGGTGTAGGCACTTCACGTGTGCTGGAAGGGAAGCGTGTCGAATTGATAGTGATAAAATGTACAAATTCTACCTCCATAAGGGATGGCACAGAGCAATGTATGCACCGTTCGTTGTCCCAGTCTGCAGACCCGAAACCCGGGGTCAGGTTCTGAGTCAGGCACCGATGCCGGGTCAGACGTCAGGTTCGATAAGGACTAACGTGAAGGCTCAGCGACAATAAGAGGGCAAAAGTGCGAGCCACCACCATCCCCACCCACCCCCGAAAGAGTTGGCCACTTGTTAACACAAACTCTACTTCGAACTTGGGGCACATACACACTTTACTCCGACGTTATAGTGACCCACTTGTCTTAACTTGGTAAGTCAGTGTCCTACGAGAATAACGAGAATAGCGATAATGATGCGCACTTTTAGATCAGCATAACCTGAAGCTGAATCTCTGCGCGGTCACTTTCGGATGTTGAAATGGAAGCATGCCAGCTGCCATTCCTATTGCTGGACCGTCAGAAATTAGGCTCGAGCCTCAGCAGGCGATCTTGGCTACGCGGCATGCAGCCGCCGACCTTGACCTTGTCGCTACTCCGAGGGCAGGCCCGTCGGAAGCAATCACCTGCTCGTCGTCGTGCGTGAACTCTTAGTTCAGGCGGCTAACTGGTCACCAGAACCTCGAGCAGCAGCGTGATTGCTCGATGCGTCTCCTCTGGACGCGTGCGCCCAGTCTGCGCCATCGCTTGATCGACCCCGAGAAGGAGACTGATTAGGACTGTCCACGGGCGTCTGCTCCCGGGTCCAGGTCACGTGTATCGATGAGCGAAGCTGCTCTGGTGTCGCCAAGCCGGGCCAGCAGCCTCAGTCAGCCACCGGTAGGCAGTCGCCTCTCTGTCTCTCTGTCTCTCTGTCTGTCTGTCTGTCTCTCTGTCTCTCTGTCTGTCTCTCTGTCTGTCTGTCTCTCTGTCTCTCTGTCTGTCTGTCTGTCTGTCTGTCTGTCTCTCTGTCTGTCTCTCTGTCTGTCTGTCTGTCTCTCTGTCTGTCTCTCTGTCTGTCTGTCTGTCTGTCTGTCTCTCTGTCTGTCTCTCTGTCTGTCTGTCTGTCTCTCTCTCTGTCTCTCTGTCTGTCTGTCTGTCTGTCTCTCTGTCTGTCTGTCTGTCTGTCTGTCTGTCTGTCTGTCTGTCTGTCTCTGTCTGTCTCTCTCTCTCTGTCTCTCTCTCTCTCTCTCTCTCTCTGTCTCTCTGTCTCTCTGTCTCTCTGTCTGTCTGTCTGTCTGTCTGTCTGTCTGTCTGTCTCTCTGTCTGTCTCTGTCTGTCTCTGTCTGTCTGTCTGTCTGTCTGTCTGTCTGTCTGTCTCTCTGTCTCTCTGTCTGTCTGTCTGTCTGTCTGTCTGTCTGTCTGTCTGTCTGTCTGTCTGTCTGTCTCTCTGTCTCTCTGTCTGTCTGTCTCTCTGTCTCTCTGTCTGTCTGTCTGTCTGTCTGTCTGTCTGTCTGTCTGTCTGTCTGTCTGTCTGTCTGTCTGTCTGTCTGTCTGTCTGTCTCTCTCTCTCTCTCTCTCTCTCTCTCTCTCTCTCTCTCTCTCTCTCTCTCTCTCTCTCTCTCTCTCTCTCTCTCTCTCTCTCGATACCTCTCTCCCTCTCTCTCTCCCTGTGCTGCTCTGGTTGCACCCAGGCTCGGACTTTGCTCCTCCCCTTCCATAAAACAAAAAAAAACGATGAGAGGGCAGGGCAGTTGAGGGTCGCAGGTGTAGCTGGTTTGTTGACCGAAATGCAAGGGAACAGCAAGAGCTGCTGTCTGCCATCTCTGCGGCCGGCATCGCCTGCTTGATGGCTGCCCCTCCATTCAGTAGCTGCTGTTGGAGCTGTCTCTCGGAATCTGGCCATTGTCTTGATCAGCAGTGAGCAGCAGCAGTGAGATGTGTTAAAGCTGAAGCTGAAGTTAAGCTGATGCTGTCGGCTCGTTCAGTAGCGCGCGTCTCGGCATTCGACCTGCCAGCTTCATTGAGCTCCTCCGTTTCAGAGCTGCTAGAGAAGACGGAGTAGCGACGCACGGCTCACAGTTCAGAGTTCAGCCGAAAGAGGAAGAGGCTAGCCGCGGCGGCAGTGTGACCGTTGCCCCTGCCGCCTCGGCGATGGCACAGCGGGCCCCGGGCGACAGTGGCGGACAGGCCTCTTCCATTACTGCCGTCGTCAGGCAGACGGCGGTCATGCAGCTTAGCAGCGCCGCGGGCCCGGCAGTCGTTCGTGCGGCCGCCAGCGCTGGCCTGCCCGTGGCGCCCAGGGCGCCCGTGCTGCCTCCCTGGAAGCAGCCGCAGGAGACCTCGGCGGCGGCTCCGGCAGCAGCTGTCGCCCCAGCAGCATCTCATGGCTCTGGTGTGCGATCAGCGGTCCCCACGAGCAGAACAGCTGCTGGCTCCACTGGCGGCAGCGGCTCTGCCGCTGCTACACGACCGGCATCGACCGGCGAGGACTTTGCGTCACCGCCGACTGGCGCAGCAGCAGCCGCGTCGGTGCGTCTCTCCGATTCGCACAAGCGATCCGACTTCGCCAGCGAGCTTCGTCCGAGCGCTGCCGCCGTCGTTGACGAGCTGCAGCGCAAGAACGCCGACCTGCTGAAGGTGAAGAAGTGTCTTCAGTGGCAGCAGCTACAGCCGCCGCCGCTGCTGCCGCCGCCGCTGCTGCTGCTGCCGCCGCTGCTGAGTGTCGGCATGCACCCAGCGGGCCAACCTACTGAGTGTCGGTCAGAGGATGCCGGTCAGCTAGCTAGCTAGCTAGCTAGCTGGCTAACGCCCTCCAGCCCGTCCACCGTTGGCCGTGGTAGCGGCCGGGGGGGGGGGGTTGGATGATTAGTGGCTGGGGGGGGGGCTCGAGGGCGCAGTCGAGCCAGCCACTCTTGACTGCCAGCATCCATGCTACTCGAGGCAGCTCACCCTCACCCTCAGCCCCTCGTGTGTTGTAAGTGGAGTGCCGACCACGGCCAGAACTGGGTGATCCTGGTGCGAAGGCCTAGAAGAAAGTGGTTAGCTGTTTCAACAGCCTCGTTTTTATAGCGGCAGCAGAGCCTTACCGGCTATCGTCACCGCTTGGCCATTGCCTAAATTACCCCTGGGCTAAGACCAGGGTAGCAACACGGCAGCAAACGAGATGAGAGAGGGATTTTAAGGACGAAAGACTCGTTATTTTTTTATTATTATTATAATGGTATTATACAAATAGTGCATCAGACAGATGCATTGCAGAACTGGATTGTTCGTCAAAATGAGAATGGTGAGGCCGAAGGGCCTCCAGCATCCGGTTGCAGCAGTGACGAAAAGCAGGTCCTCACGTGACTTCTTGAACAGCCGGATCCGTGCAGCACGAATGAATCGCTGTGAGCCATATTTTTGCGAATGTAGTGTAAATCTTGTTTGCCCGGTGAAGGCACATCAAGCTGCTCGATACTAAATGACCGGAGTGGGTTAGTATCCCATATCCCCTAGTTGTTTGCTGACATGTAATGATAATTCATTTGTATAGCACCCTCAGAGAACTCAATCTCTGTCTCTAGGCACTTTGCAGATGCTGCATATAAAGCTTTACCAAATGTTTGGTGGTAACATCTACAAGCAGCAGGCATAGTGTAAGCAGGTACATGCACACAAACGACGAGTCACAAAGACCCATCAAATGCTGTAATAAACAGGTGCGTTTTAAGCTTCTTTTTAAATGTGGTCAAGTCAGTGGATGACGTGACGGAAGTCGGGAATAAGTTCCAAGCTTTGGGAGCATGCGAACTAAAGTCTTCAAAAGATTTGAGGTTTGTACGAAGTATGGGTAAACAGTTAGATTCCCAAAAGTGGGTAGTACGATTCTTCGCCTGGTGGGGAAGTAGTATTGATAGGTAAGCTGGAGCCAAAGAATGAGTGGACCTAAAAGTAAGTGACAAAACCTTGAAGTCGATGGGCTGCTTGATTGGGAGCCAGTGCAGGTCGGTGAGAAGTGGCGTGATGTGGCAATGGCGACGCTCACAACAGATGAGTAACTGTCACGGATTTGATGAAATAGCATGTTAGTCCACGATTTGTTCGCCGGTAAGACATAAAAAATCGTTAGCTTAACCGTCAAACTGAATAAACGTTTCATAATGCACTGCAAAGGGAGCATCATAAAGGCTCAAGTTAAACCAGTGCACACTGTCACCTTCTTCTTAAGTGGAATTCTCAAAATTCCGTGGCTTTGTTATAAGTGCAGCAGATTACCCGGTGAAGGTTAGGTGAGATCGGACGTACTGGCCACGACAAAATGTGGCACTGGGCTATTGAATCACTACCACTACTGTGGAGCGAAGGCACAGGAGTACTCTTCTGTAGAGACACAGCAAGATTGTGCTTGGTAATAGCATGCACGAGCCTACGAGTCTTAATTTGCCAGCCAGAGTTATTGTTACGGTGATGATGTGCTGTTTGAAACTTGGTGACCTGCCACGCTATAGCAGGCAGTAAAGAGTGACTTTTGTGACACACTGCACGAAACGAGTTGGCTTTTCGCGAGCTGCGAGCCTGCTTTGGTTCGCAGCAAAGACTGCAATTGGAGCATTGTCTGCTTTCGGATGAAGTGACACGTGTCAGTGTCGTAGAAGGACGCTCGCAGGGACGCAGTTTCTGGATGGTAGCATCATCTTGCAGAGCTGTCTCCGAGCGCCGACTTCAGACGATCTGCCTGCCAGTGCCGGGGCTGCAACCGAGCACTGAACGCCCGTGTCGGGCAGAGGCTGGGGAAATATCAGTCAGGTTTGCTCAAATATATTTCGCGTGCCAATCCAGGCATTGCAAAGGAAAGTGTGCATGCATGCTTGCATGCGGGGGCGGCTGTTTCAACGGCCTCGTTGCATATGGTGGCATTCGAAGAGCCTTTGTGGTGGCAGTTTCCTTTCCCGTGCTGCAATTAAGCATCCAGCAGCATCGACTCGAACCCGCCCCTGCGAGTCGACGCCGGTCGTGAAGAGCGTGGCGCCATATCACCGTGCGTCACATGCCAAACTCGCGGCCACTGGCACTTGTACTTCTGGGCGCTGGGCAGCCGAAGTTCCCGGCTAATCGGCCCGAGGTCGTGCCTCCGGCAAAAGATTCATTTTTTTTCATCATCACAGCCGTGCACAGACTGCCGCAGTAGCTGCTTCTTGCGGAAGTGTTCGCTCAGCCGGAGCGGCTCGCTCCATCGCCCCCGCCGAACTGCTGCAGCACGGCTGCTTTCAAAGTGGCTCATGGCCCAGCCAGCTGCTGTCTGCTCACAACTTGATGCCACACAGTGAGAGCTCGTCTCAGCACGGCTGCTCACTTGGTTAACGTTTTGTAGGCTGTTGAGCACCTCCAAGCCGACAATGCACAACTGCACAAGCTGCTGGTCGAGCGTGAGCGCGAGGTGGAGCGATTGAAACGTGACGTACAAGCGAAGGATGCGCACATTGCTCAGCTGGATAGCGCGATCTGCTCTCTGGACCAGGTAAGCCTCACGCGGCGTTGTGCGCAGTCCTGTTTTCGTCGAAAAATTGTTTCAGCTCTTCTGGTCAACCCTGTGAGTAGCCCGGGGGTAAGGTGCTTGCACGCACCCGACCGTCGCAGGCTCTCGGGTCTCTGTAGCAAGCTAGATTTTCTATTGCCTACAATGTAAGCGGAGAGCCTCTAGTGCTCTTCTGCCTGCACTTTATATATGAGGCTATTGACTCAGCTGTCCTTCACTTTATTTTCGCGTCAAGTCTAAGTACAAGTCATAAAAAGATCAACAGCATCGGCGCAGTTTAAGGCTTAGTTGAGTTCATATGCCTTAGCAGACATCCTTCGCAAGACTCTGTTTGCTGTTCATATGTGTGGGCAGTCAGTGGACAGTGAGATCGAGCCGTTTGGCGGCCAGAGGCTGCATAGGGCCGGTGCACATAGAGCCATTCAAGCTTACAAAGTGACATTAAATCCGAATTTCCTATGCCAACTCTCATGCTCCAGAGGTTTGAAGAGTGATGCAGCTGTGATGTTATAGGACTGCCACTGGTTTGTGGTTTTATAGGTTTATGGTTTGACGAGTTTATGTTTTATGGAGGATGCATGACGGCCTGCCAAGAAGGGATGGGAAGGCGGGCGCAGGAGAAAACGGTCACGTGAGCCGTCGTGCTGTGTGCCCAAACACACAGTAGTTCTTGAGCATAGAGTGTTTCTGTGCCGTCGAGTGGTTGCTGTCGGAGTGTCAAACTACAGCAGTAGGCGAGAGAAAAGAATTTTGGTAGACGGACCTTAGTTAATGTACTGGAGCTTTCCGAAAGAAAGATTGTGGTGAAACTACCGTAGTTTGTATTCTAGTTCTCTTAGCTGTGTATATATAGCATAGTTCGTGACTGATTGTGGCTGTCTTGACCATTATGTAGCAGCTCGACATTTGGACGAGGTGGCACCGCTTGAAGGTATTCTGTTTACTTGATCGTATCGCTTTAGCGTAGAAACAGTGGCTAGCCAATTTTAGGTATTGTACACCAGCTTGCCTTGGGTGCTTTGCATGCTACCTGTGTGCACGATTCGATGCACGTTACTAGCGAGAGGTCGTACTAACCGGTAGCCATGGGTGTCTTAATGTTTGCTCTAGCGTGTTAGCCTATGCACGTGGCAACTCCTTTGCTTTTGCTTGCATGCTTCCGTGCTCTTCTAGCAAATTGTAAAGCCTCTGAACACAGGTATAATTACCTTACCTTAGGGTGCCATGCAAACGACCAAAGTTACATTCGTTGACGGATTTAATTTTTTATCCTTTATTTATTGCAGCGTGTGTTTTCCCAATGCCTTATGCCTAAAATAGCTAGAAAATAGTCTATTGTTCCACAAAGCTTTGATTCTGGGGTCACGGCAACATCCGGCGCACACTAGCACGTGTTGTGCACCTATCCGAATTAGTGAGGCTACGAGAACATTACACTGGAGAGTTATTTCCAGAGAAGTGTAACCGTACTGGTGCCTTTAAAGAATATTTTAGTTTTAGTTATGTTATTGCAGAGCAAGAGAATAATGAATAGCCACATTTGATTGACCCAGAATCGAGTGGTTGCGAGCGTTTTGCCTTGTCTGTGGATTACTTCTCAAAACAAGATCAGCAAAACACTCCATGAAAGCATTTTTTAAAGATATGCGAGGTCTACAAAGCATGCTTACCCGGTATCTGCCTATAGGGGATCAAGACTTGCGTCGTGAGCAGCTCATTTCGCATGTTACCACTATAAGAGAACTCTTAAAGGTAGGGTAAATAATTGCTGCTCGCTCGATGGAATTTCAGGTGCAATATCAGATGTGTCCAATATAAATTAATTAATAAAATCATAGTAATTTTACTGACTGATATATTGAAGAACAGAGCCATGAAGTTTGCTCCAGAATCTGGCAGGAACCGACTGACGCTGACATCTGAAGCAACTGCTACTTCTGCGTAGTGTACTCTTCCAAACATCGACATGGCAAGAGCGCCATGTTATATATATATCATTCCACCAACCATCGCCCAAGTGCTACACAGCCCCAAGCTACCCATAACACCCCTTTTAGAGAGACATTAGCCATCTTTAGGAGGAAGCAGCAAGTCAGACCGAAAGGAGCATACTGCAGGTCCAGATTCCCACTTCACAGATGTCGCTACTTAGAGAAAGCAGTACTTCCCGAACCGGAAAGACGTCAACGGTCTGATCGGAGACTTGGTCTTACCAAGTTTAATGCTGAGCTTCTGGCATCTAGGTTCAAAGAGCGTAATTTATTGCAAGAAAGCGTTAAAGTAGAAAATCAGAGAAAACTTCAAAACCTGCATTCAACTTCTTCGGTCAGAAAGCTACACTGTACTTCTGCAACAGTGTGGCCGGTCTATTCGAAGCCACACGAGTCATCTCTATAACCTGAGTGCATGGCTCATATTCATAGATAGTTCGACAAGGAGCCGTGAAGCTGTGCTGCTTCATAAATAAGGAAAGCTACAAGCTCTCGTCTCTCCCCACGTGGCTCACACTCTGTGCACCTCAAACTCGACCGTACCAGTGTGAAGATGTTCTGCAGAGTGTCGCTCAGTGTGACCTGGCCATGACTGGCAGATCATTGGCAGAATCAAAGCGATGACTCATTCCTGATGACTCATTCCTGATGACTCATTCCTGATGACTCATTCCTGATGACTCATTCCTGATGACTCATTCCTGATGACTCATTCCTGACGGGCCTCCGAAGGCGACGAAGTTTCTCACGAAAGTTTCCTTCTTCTTTCTGCGTCCTTGGGACTCGTGGCCTCGACACTGAGGTGCCACGAAGTGCTCTCGAAAGCCACTCGCCAGAGCGGATCGAACTCTCTGCAGGGAAGAATAACACCAAGTCGGCGATGCTTGTTGACCCTCTTAATGTGCTGACGATAGCAAGTGTGAAGTGTGTAGAAAGAGATTAGGTTCTCTGAGCGCTGTAACATATGTACTATTGTTATTAATATTATCATTATTACCACCATGCATCAAAATTAGGCCCCATCGTGCAATTTGTCCGGCCCTAGACATTGAGCAAGCAGCTTTCTACTACCTCTTGGATACCCCTAACCATATTATTCATTTTGTTCGTTTTTCAAGCATGATTTTACTTACCATTCAATTGCATTTCACTTTGCAGCAAATGTAAAGCGCCTAGAAAGAGATTAAGTTCTCTGAGGGCGCTTTATCAAGTGCATTATTATTATTATTATTATCTTTCCACAGTTGTCGGAGGCAAATACCAAAGCTGGTAGTTTCTTGTCGGGCCACAGATTAAGATCATAGAGTGGGACGAGTTCGCCAAGAAGCTGAGCTGGGCAGAGATAACGCCTTGGAACAGTTTCAGTGCAGTGGGTTCGTGGCTTTTTCGAAAAATCCCAGGGCTGAAAATTGTTGGCAGCTTGTTCAGGCTCTCATGCAGGACAATTTAAGTGGGCTGCATAATGTCCCTTAAGTCTATATTCTTGATGCTGATCTTAACACATTCAAGGAGAACACGGGGGGGCTTAGTGGGAGGGGCAATCCGAGTACTTTTACCTGGATATACTAGACTTTGAATGCTGCTACCAAGGACTACAATATAACGAAAACATGATGGGGACTATGCTTTGGGGCTCCTCCGAGAAAGTGACCTGCAGTACAGCTGCGAATCCCTCGCATCTACCCATTTCTGAGCAGTTTTGATTGGTCATTTTTATGACAGATTAAATGCATGTTAATTATGATCCGTTTGGTGTTCTTTCTGACTAACTGTGAACTACAAGGCGCGAGTTTGTCAGCTTTCGAATCGGAAACGAGTTAATTTCAAAGTTAACCTCTGTCCTGGTCACGAAATCAAACTTTGCAGAGAATAGTGGGCATTTTCTTCACGTTTGAGGCATTCGCACATGTGAACTAACCCTCGTAGTACGGTTATTCCTGATGTGGTTTTAAGATATCCAAGAAACTTTAAATGATCAGCTTTTCTTACAAAAATTGTAGGATCTTCAAGAGCTTGATCATGACAATATTAATCTTGCTGAAGAGAACGAAGCGCTTCGGAGAGCCGTGACAACACTGTCAGCATCGTAGCCATCGTCAGCACTACTTGCGTACCGACGGCTTGCACCGGCAGTATCCGTCAGCTGCCCTGTCGTTTGCCATCGATCCGCTGCCAGCCTCGTTCTCTTGTCATCACTGTGGTGTTGATATGATGCTGTTCATCAACTTGAGCATGCTAACTGGCTGTTGTTGTCAATTGGCTGTGTTTCCATACTGGTGCCGTCGCCAACATACCGATCTGCTTGTTAATTCGTTGGTGTAATCTGTTGCTCGGCGGTCGAGCCCTTCCTGTGATTGCTGGCATATGATCAGCCAAGATGAAGGAATGTCTCTAGGCAGATGGGCTTTAGTTATCGTGATGGCTCCATCCAACTCTAATTCCAGCCAACTTAGGACACCTGGATACGGGCAGTACTGCCCCATGACGCCAGCATTAGGAGGCGTGCTACTTATGCTTTGTGCAGCCCGCAGCAATCGCTGGCATGCCAGGTCACACTGTCTGACCGAGTCAAGTGTTGCTGATGCAATGTACATTTTTTCTGTGTTGGGCGAAAACAATTGTTTGTCAGTTTTATCATTTTTTGTCAGGCCTTGACTTTAACACCACGCAGCCTGCCACTGTGAGTCATGCTTGATATGGCAACCGACAGATTGCTGATCCTCAGCTCTGGTGACCGGGTCGAGAGAGGCATGACAGTGGCTGAGATCTCTCTTTACTTTTTCTTTGCTGCAGGTGATTGTATTCTGTGACAGTGTGTCATTAAACCAGTTTAACTGACCCAGACACAACTGCCACTTTACTAGCCCTGACTCTCCTCACGGGATCTGAACGGTGTGTAGACAGAAGCATGTCTTTGCAGTCAGCATTCTAAGCCCCTTAGTGAATAGTTAGTCGGGAGCAAGAGCACCAAGGAGACTGCAGTCGGTGAGGTCTGCTGCTGCTGCTGGTCGCACGATCTGGAATTTCGGTGGTTTTTAAATCTCTTTAAGCGTCGGCTGAATCCGACCTCCAACTGTCCTGTCGTGCAATTGGCTTAGTGCGAGTGCAATAGGACCCGTTGGTTTGATTCAATAAAGTTACTGCTGATCCCATCTTCAACTTCTGCTGATATCGTGCTGCCAAGTAACCAGACGCTCGTCATTATCAGCAGCTGCTTACCAGTCTGATCAACCAGGACGTTTAGGTCAGCAGCAACAACATGTAGCCATTGGTCGGTGACTAATTGAGAGAGCTGCTGTTTAGTCTTCAGGTTGGAGGGGTGCTATCCCCATTCAGTCTGGGAGATGGCGGCTGCGTTTCAGGGCCCTTCTGGTGGCTTTCGGCCTTTGCATTTCGTTCACGTTGCTTGACACCGAACAATCTGGCAAGGCTTCTGCATATTCAACT
>WPIO01000009.1:8190000-8235000 GCA_009760855.2 Cristatella mucedo
ACTTGTACAGTCTTGGCCAATGCATGGCAATCTACGGCAACGGCTCGGCTCGAAGCAAAATCCAGCAATCCACTAGAATCAGTGGCAAGTCGATACTAAATTTGCTGCATGAAGGGCCGATTGACATCGCATTTCACATTTCTTTGTGCTAAAATTGAAATCGTAGGACTTTCAAGCTATTTTATAAAATGTATACGTTAATTGTCAACAATGCACGGCAATCGACAGCAATGGCAGGGACCAATACAAAAATCCGTGGCAAATCGACGAGAAATCGGCTGCACCAAGCTCCAATTCTCATTCTATGTAACATCTCACTGCTCGAGCACATACTTTCAACCCTTTCAACCAGCTCTCACCGTTCAATCTTAGGCAATGCATGGCAATCGACGGCAATTGCATGGGCAAATACGGCAATCCATTATGATCCATCACAAATCACTGGAAAGTGACTGGACCAAGATCAAATATATCTTACCTGTAACAGCCCACTGTGTTGAAAGTGCAATCAAATCCTTTCAACCTATCGCACACGTATAATCGCGAGCAATGAACGGCAATCGACAGCCATGTCCCGGGCCAATACCCCAATTCCCGGCAAATTGAAGAGAAATTGGCAGCGCGGATGCCTCAATTGTCATTACATAGAACATTCCGCTGCGTCCAAAGTAAAACCGTGGGAAAATGTTTGTTAACTGTCAGCAGTGTACGGCAATCAACAGCAATGGTAGGGGCCGAGAGCGAAATCCGTGGAAAATTGACAAGATTGGCTGCAATAAACTGCAATTCTCATTCCACGTAACATGTACTTGTGTGCGCATAATTTTCATCCGTTGTGCACGTTCAATCAACGGCAACGCACGGCCATCGACGGCAGCGGCCCGCGGAAATAAGCCAATCCATAACGGACAGTTACAAATGGACCGACATTTGCTGAGAGAAGCTCCAACTTTTCTTGCGTATTGCATTATATTGCATTAAAAGTGCAGCCACATCCAATCGACAACTGCACAATCGAGGGCAATCGACGGCAATGGCTCGGTCTCTGCAGCAATCTGGCAAAGTTCAAATTTGCTGAAAATTGGCTGCTTGAATTTGTAATTATCCTCCCACATAACGCTCACTGTAGACGCACATGCTGTCCTTTATCGCATTCAACCTTGGGCAATCCATGGCAATCGATGGCAATTGACCGGGACAATATAGTAATCTGTGATTGTCTGTTACAATTACAAATTATAAATTCTATCAGATTAAATTACGAAAATACCGAAAACTAAAAGTAAGAGTCGTACACCGTAATAAAAGATCGCTGCTACTCCCGAAGCAGACTATCTGAATCATGATTTCTGGTTGGTTTGTGGCGGGTTGTGCGCGATATTGGCCCGGGCCACTGTAGTCAATTATCGTGCGGTCATGAGGAAAATCGTTTGGAATTATTACAGATTTTTTGGTGCACTTTAAGCCGAGCGTACCGTAGCGTAGCAAGCAATCTAAACTGGAGCTCTTCGCATCCGATGTTCGGTAGAGTTGCAGTGAATCGCAACATATTTCTGTATTAGCCCTGACCATTGCAGTCAAATGCCATGCCTTGCCCAAATGTTAGCAAGCGAAATGGCTTTTAGACTCACTTCAAACACAATTTCCACGCCATCAAAATTGTTTGCAGTAAAATTGACTGAGGTTGTTCATGCGAAACGGGTCAAAATTATGCTGGTGCACTTAACGCACCCTGCAGTGCCATGCGTATTCAAAACTGGAGGAATGAGCGTCCAATATCTTCGCATTTTTGGCCGTTTTTAGTGGAATGCGGTATTGGCCCGGGTCACTCTAGTCGATTATAGTGCATCACCCAAGATCGAGCACGTGCAGCGGCGGCGAAGCGGTGCGAAGAGTTCGCACTTAGCACAGTTCGCCTTAGCATGCAATCAATATTGAATCGATGAGTATCCGATTTGTGGCAGATTGCAGTGGTTTGTGGCATTTGCCCGGGCCATTGTACTCGATGGCAGAGAGCATCGCACGACAGCGAGCGTGCTTGCCCGTGATCGTGAAATGTTGCGAGTACAACTTCAACAGATGGTGCTGCGATATGCAATGAAAGTGCAGCTACTCGCTTACGACTACCTGTCGCTTTGTGTTGGATTTCGGTGCATTAAGATCTTATCCTGCGCCACTGCAGGCAATTGCAGTGGGTTGCACGAGATAGAAAACTCGCGAATGGCACGCAAATTTTCCCAAAGCACTTGACAGAATACGTAGTGCGATATGCTATCAGAGTTGAAGCATCGCCCGGCCGATTACTTCTGAACTTGCATGAAATTTTCGCTAGTGGCCGGCATCTTTGCAGCCCTTTTGCATTGCCACCCTGGATTGCCCCAGGCGTAAGATGCTCGCATTATATGAATAAGGCCGTGCGCTCGAATCCTGGGAAATATTGAAAGCGCCAGGACAAAAGTTAAGTTCTCCAATGGTCTAAATAAATGACATTACTTGCACGAGAATGCGAGAGAAATGGTAAGTAATTTTGTAGGTAATAATAATAATAATACACTCGATTAAGTGTCCTCGGAGAACTCAATCTCTCTCTTGACGCTTTACATTTGCTGCAAAGAAAACACGATTGAATGGTGAGTAATAGCATGCTCGATAAGCAACATGAATAACATGATTATGTGTGACATGCACAGGGTCAGCATGCAAGTATGGTTAGTGGAAGCATGCAACGGTGTCAGCACGCATAAGCACATAAAGGACGAAGCACGGGAACCCACTAACTGCTGTCTGTCACAAATAGGTGCGTTTTTTAATTTCTTTTTAAATGTGGTCAAGTCAGGGGATGCCATGATGCAAGTCGCGAGTGACTTCCAGGCTTTGGGACCATACGAACTAAAGGCGTGGTCTCCAAAGGATTTGGGGTTTGTACAAAGTATAGGTAAACAGTTAAATTCCGAAAAGCGGGTAGTAAGATGCTGAGCCTGGTGGGGGAGTAGATCTGATAGGTAGATCTGCTGGAGCCAAACAGTGAAGAGACCTAAATTAAGATGGTGTAATACAATAATCATTCAAAACTTGTGCTTTACATTACCAATTTCCGGTCAGTGTTTGCTTAATTACAATGGATTACTGGGCCGTGACAGCCCAGGAGGTAAGTGTTCGTTCTTCACGACCGAGGTCATGGGTTCGAATCTTACAGTTGGGTGGTCATTTATTGCCAATTACAAGCGTTGCTGATAGCCGACAAGGTTCTTCTGCCGCTATACAGTCGGCCAGCAAGCGACTTCCCGCGTTTGAGCTTCTGCCACGCAGGAAGCGGTGGCGCTGGCACTCAGGCCGCCTACCGACGGCGGCGGCGGCCGGAGTTTTGAAGTCGGGTGTTCGGGGAGAAGGCTGGATACGCGGACGGCGGGCGTAGGATACGTTCGTATAATCGCGCGATTACATTATGTTATTCTTAGCGTTTCTCCATCCAGTGTTGGGTGTGTGGAAGGAGGGTCACTCTCGAGGAGGCGGGGAGGTAGAGAGCTTAGGGCTCTCGTTCGCGCCGCGCGTTCGGGGCGCGTCGGTGGTTTCTGTGGAGCCAGCCTATTGGAAGTTTCAACTGGGGCTGCTGCTAGTCACGATCCTTGGCGTTCGAGCAATCGATCTGCGAAGGTGACGAACGCCTCCTAGCGTAGGCGGGGTTGCCTCAATTGCAAGAACAGCGTTTCCGCTACGATCGCGCCCTGAGTATACGGCCAGGTGCGTAAGTTTGGCGAGGCGAGCGATCGCGAGGAGTGCGAGCGCGCGGGGGGGGGGGGGGAGGGATAAGACCGAACTGGGTGCAGCGCAGTGCAGCGACATTGCACGTTTGAGAATGAACGTCAGCAGAATCCCTTATTTGCGCTCGCTACCTTGGTCCAGCTCCGGCCAGATAACTCGTGACCTCTCGTGACCCCTCTGCAACGGTAAGTAGGCTAGCGGCAGGAACGCTGCTGACGAGGCAACCCGCTTGTGGCGCACCTGGTGGCACTCGTGAGCGGGCTGGGACGGCGGCGGCGGCGGCGGATTACGCTGCGTCCTTGCCGAACGTTCGGCGTTACAACTGTAAAACCAGCCCATGACTGTCAGCTGTCATAGCGTACCAAAGGCAATGTCAGTAAGGAGTTTCTGTACCTACTCAGCCACGTTTTCTGAAGAAGTGAGGTCATAGTCAAGGACATACGTTGCAGTGCCGGTCAGGTGCGACGTTTTTCTCATTCACGTCTATTCCTGCGGCGGTAAATATAATATTACTATGTATAATATAAGATAGTTTTATTATTATTACATTATGATATCGCTTGACAAGAGCTAGATGTCTTATAAGACTACTGTTTGTTAAGACGTGCCGAGTGGCACTTGACGGACACACAGCTCAACCGAAAGCACGCAAGTAAATCGTTGGGAACTGCATCTCAGTCGCAGGGCAGGTACTAGAGAGGATCCCAATCTGCCCCAACTGCCTCAACGGACGACCCGGACGTGACGCGGCGCCCCGTTCAGCACAAACGTAGAGCCCCGCCCCCAATCGTTCAGCACAAACATAGAGCCCCGCCCCAATCGTTCAGCACGAACGTAGAGCCCCGCCCCAATCGTTCAGCACCAGCGTAGAGCCCCGCCCTCAATCATTCAGCACAAACGTAGAGCCCCGCCCCCAATCGTTCAGCACAAACATAGAGCCCCGCCCCCAATCGTTCAGCACCAGCTCGCTGCGGCCCCTTGGTGGCTACCAAGACGACCACAAAGAATTCCTATTTCCCCCAATAGAAGTATCAAATCCTTTCCTTAGCACTTCACGTGGGCTAAATAGTAATAGTAATAGCAAATAGTCATAACATCCAAGTATTCATAATAGTATACACAATTACAGCACTAGAAAGTGCGAATGTATTTAGACGAAGAGGTGGCAAAGGAATTAAATGCGCCGGGTGCAAGGCACGGTAGTGACGGGCTGAAAAGACGGGTGGAGGTGAAGTGTCATCGGCTTAGAAATACAAGCCAATATTTCATTCAGCGATGACCTCAGCGAGAGCAAGACTATATATATATATATATATATATATATATATATATCGCTTTAATTATTAAAGTCCGTCACTCCGCAAGGTGGCGCAGCGTTGTCTTCCATGACGGAACAACTATGACTCAGCGAAACGAGTCCACAGGCAGAGAGCTGCTCGTACACGCACACGCTCACACACACACACACACACACACACACACACACACACACACACACACACACACACACACACACACACACACACACACACACACACACATATATATATATATATATATATATATATATAGTAAAAAGTAAATATATAGTAAGAAGCCTAAAAACGAACCCAACGCTTGAAGAGCTTCCCGCATGACCGACAGCTATTTGCCTATCCACTTGGATATCTCTAGCGATATGCAAATGCATTATTAATATTATAATTTCAAACGGTCGAAGCCTCAGAAGAATTCAGTGGAATCGGCATAAAAATGGAAGCCTAAATTTTGCTTGGTGATATCTGTCAGAGAGAGCATATACATGATGAAAAGATTTAGTATTGGACTAAAATTCGAGGTACTCCATAATCGTAGGGCATCCCAGATGACCAGCAGCCATTTACATCTACTCTGACATCTCTCACCGAGGTAGAAAACAATCCAGTTTAGCGTTGTGTCCGACATACCTGGTGGCAGGAGCTGAATGAGGGTCTGATGGTCAATTAGGCCGTCGAATGATTAAAGAGAGATCTAGGAGAAATAGCAAAGATATAACTATGTTCTATTATGATCATCGTTATACTGAAGATCATTGCAAATTCGCAGCAGAGCGGTTTATTTATAATAGTGTTCTTCTGCGTTACTTGGTTAGCCTTTTCCTTTGGTATCCAAGGACGCGCTCCCAAGTGCCAATTGGACAGCGACCCAACTCAATGATTGCTGTGGCGACACAATAGCTGTAAATTATAAATTATGAATGTATATAATTATAAATGTTTACCGTATGACTCGTCTATATTTCCCATCAGAGATCTTGATCAGTATCCAAGCCCTCTGCATACGCCACAGGGCTCGAGCCGACGATCTTGGTCGTCAAATGCAAGGACCTTGGCATCGGTTGTCAAAGGTTAGCCCCTTAACCTGTGGGCCAAAAGCCACACAAATTTTCACGACGGTTAGCAATGCAAACGCTGCGGCATACGATCGTATTCCCTTCTTACAGCCACTTGGAAAGCTATTTGGTTACGACCGGCCAGGAATACTGAATTCGGAGGTGCTAAACATTGACCACGGTTGTAAGGCTTGTTTACCAGTTATTTATTTGTGACTTTTAGTGTGCGTTAACCGGTTTGCTTGAAGTCATGCAAACAATTTAAAGTTTACAGCCTCGGTGAAGCCATCCTTTCAGCAGCGATTCTCTTTGAACAACGGGCTACTTCTTGCAATATAAAGTCAACTTGTATTTAAACTAACACATATTGCTTTGCTGAATGTGTTCAGAAAGTCTTCGTCCTTACTTAAAACATCCGTATGATCCACCTCTAATTAGTTGACACGGTTCTCAGATAAAAAACATGTCCTTCTTGTTCCATTTTCAATGTGATCCAGTCACGAGGTAAATTGATATAGCGAGCATTTCCACAAAGTTAATTTTCTAGACCCGATAGTAACGTTGCATTACAGCTACAGTTACGGTAACAATCGTACCGTTGCGTTTCGGTCATGCAGTTAGAGAGACTATCATATGCAGCTATTGTCTTTTATTGTAACTATACCTGATGGATTTCTTTCATTTAGTTTTCACTGTTCTACATCGATTGCAACGGGAAACCAATTTACGGGGCAACAACATTAACGCTAAATTGGCCGGTAAAAGAACCAACTTGTGACGGACCAAGAAGGACAGAGTACAAACTCCAAAACGAGCGAGCGCAGAGGCAGCGGCTGATGTGTCAAGCCGGCTGTCTTCGGAGGCAGGAGCATGTTAAGTGCAACATCATCATTATGTGGGGCTGGTGGCACGATCTAACAGAAAATATCGATAGGCGACACGGAAGTGAGCAAATGCTTGCTTAATCGGCACTTCTGAATTCTAGCTACGAAATGAATGTGCACATGATCTCCCTTTCTTTTTGAAGTGTTCTATCTGTCAGATATACTACCCCATCAGGCCAAGCATCGTACCACCCGCTTTTCGGAATCCAACAGTCTAGAAATACCTCATACAAACCTTAAATCCTTTGGAGACCGTGCATTTAGTTCATATGCTCCCAAAGCCTGGAACTCCCTCCCGACCTGCGTCAAAACATCCCCTGACCTGACCACATTTTAAAGGAACCTAAAACACACACCTATTTAGGACAGCATTTAGTGGGTCCCTGTGATTCGTCCTTGATGTGCTTATGCGTGCTGACACTGTGCATGCTGCCACTAACCGCATTTGCATGCTGACCCTGTGCATGTCACCCCTAACCATATTATTCATTTCGTTTGTTTTCAAGCATGATTTTACTTACCATTTAATTGCATTTCACTTTACAGCAAATGTAAAGCGCCTAGAGAGAGATTAAGTTCTCTGAGGGCGCTTTATCAAGTGAATTATTATTATTATTATTCTAAAAATATATAAATATAATTAATTTATATAGCACCCTAAGAGAACTGAATCTCGATTCTGGCACTTCACAAATGACACGGGGCTCGAGCCCACCACTTTGGCCAGACCCTGGTCAGGGCGAGCAGCTTAAACACGGATCCAAGCCAGCTCGGCAGATTGTAAGCGGCTATTGCTTTGATTCCACACCTCAGCCTACGAACCCAGCCGCGTGTAACAGTTGGTTACAAACGAGCTCTTTCTTACCGGGAGGAAGCATCGATAAATATAAGCTATACAAAGCAGGCTACTTTAAGCCTCGCCGATGCAGCAGCTGCACACTTAGTGATGTCACCAACTAATTTTCGCCATCTCTAACTAATTAAGAGGACATATCTTCAGTCTATAAAGCACAGTTTTGTGCCTCTAGCTACAAGAGCCCTTCTGGTTAAATATGTCTCCACAACCGCTTTAGGACCTCACCCCGAAGGAGCTAACCGTGACTATTAAGAATATACTTGGGAAATCTATTCGGCTTACTGTTACGAAGATGTGGTGTGAAAAAAGAACCGGGCAAGGTTTGACAAGTGAATATTTTGCAAGAACTAAACTGACACGAGACTGGAGTAGGTATGCTATGTCGAATTGCGGACTAATTAGCATCAACAAACAAAGAGCTCCCTCCAAAGAGTGCCCTCCTGATCAGGCGGCTATCCCGGTTCATTTGCTAGCAGATTGCACGTCCAGTCAATTCGTTAAACAGGACCCAGTATATCTACACACAACCTAACCCGACGGTGACAGAGAGGGCTCGAGGCTTTCAACTGGATGGCCCCTAACGGTACCAATGCCCGGCTAGGCAAGACAAATGGCAGGAGAGGGTTAGAAACATAAGCAGCAAGGTCATGTCGCACAACGATTGCCGAGTCATGTGCAGACTCATTGGAGACTGCACTCGCGTACAACAAACGGCTCTGTGCCGGGGTGTATTAAGACTTGAATATTTACATTTCCAAAAATAGACCGCCGTCTTTTTTAACCTTAGTTACACGATTAACATACAAAACAGTTGTTTGGAACGAACGCAGGCGAGCATAAGAGCTGCTGTTATTTTGGTCTGCTTCGCCATGACAGCAAGTTGGCAGTCTGTATCTGGAGCAACACAGTGGTAGCAATAGATTCAAAAAGCAAACTACATCAGCCGGTTGATTGTATGCGTGATAAATGTTAACCTACAAAAACCAACTCTGCACCACCGCTGCTGTCAGAATGCAAGATATTTCAGGTAGAGACTAAAGTAATTGACGGTCCATGGTAATACAGCTTCCTGCCACGGTACATGTATACAGCTTCCTTAATGAGGAACGAGCGCAGACGAGCTGCTGGCCAAAACTGACCCCAGCGGCCAGACGATCCCAAGGACGGAAACGATCTTAAGGTGAGAAGATCTGGCTTTCGCAATGATAGTGCAGCAGCTTAGACGAACGGCCGGCCAGAACCGACGACGGCTGCGAGACGGCACACCGACGGCGGTGACTTACTGTGCAGTCGGTTAATCAAAACTATATTCGCATTGTATCGAACCGCGTCGCATCGTACCATGTTTGCAGCGTATCGAATCGAATTCGCATAGAATCTGACCGAATTGGCAGCCTGTCGCACAGTATTCGCATCGAACTATATTCACATCGTATCGAACGGACTCGTATCGTATCGAATTGAATTCACGTCGAATCGTACCTTATTGCTAACTTTTTGTACCATGTTCACATCGAACCGTATTTGCATCGCATCGAATCGTACTCTCATCGAATTTACCATATTCGCAATGTGCCCCACGAATTTGGATCATTGAGCTTTCAAATTGTTGAGCTTTCAAATCGTCGAGCTTTCGGAGCGTCGAGCTTTAGGGTTGTCGAGCTTTCGGAGCGTCGAGCTCGTGGGAAGGACGAGTTTATTGATCTACATCGAGAATTACTTTGAGATTAAACAATTGACTCCAAAACATGCGTGATTTCTGTCTTGCGATTGCAGGGTATCTGGCTTCAGTGAGTCATTCTCCAGTTTCACAATGGCGCGACAGCGGAAAGAGAGCCATGCCCAAACACTTAGCGACAGACAGACAGCAGCGTTGAGGCTACAGCTTTCCATTCTCTTAAGGACAGCAACGAGCACGCTGGTCATTGGCAGACATCAGAAAGACGCATTGAATCAGATCATCCTAAAGAGGTGTCAACGATGATAAAACTAACTAGATGAAACGATGATAAAACTAACTGTTAGAAATCAACGATGATAAAACGAACTAAATGAAACGATGATAAAATCAAAGATGATAAAAATCATCAACGATGATAAAAAAAACTAACCAAGCGATGATAAAACTAACTTATTAGTTCTGGGCAAACCCAGGGGGATTCAGAAATTGGAAAGGCTGAAGCTCAAACTTGGCTCTGCCAGCCTATCTCCAATTGAATCAGCTCAAAATCTAGGTGTCATGTTCCAAAGTGACCTCTCGTTAGACGACAACATCAGCTCCACAATCAAGTCCGCCTACATTCAGATACATAGCTTTGCTAAAATTCGGGCTTGTTTAGATAAGGATATCACGTCTAAGTTGGTCGATGTATTTGTAACATCCCGTCTCGACTTCTGCAACTCACTGCTTACTAGTCTACTCGCCTGTGCACTCAGGCGCCTACAGCTTGTGCAAAACTCTGCAGCAAGGCTTGTCTGTCGTGAGCGTCGAAGTTGCCATATCACACTTCTTCTCGCCGACCTGCACTGGCTACCAGTCAAGCAATTGATCGACTTCAAGGTTTTGTCGCTCACTTTTAGGTCACTTCATTCTTTGGCTCCAGCCTATCTCTCAGATCTGCTCCCCCACCAGGCCAAGCATCGTACCACCCTCTTTTCGGAATCCAACAGTTTACCACTACCTCGTACAAACCTCAAATCCTTTGGAGACCGTGCATTTAGCTCGTATGCTCCCAAAGCCTGGAACTCCCTCCCGACTTGCGTCAGAACATTCCCTGACTTGACCACATTTAAAAAGAACTTGAAAACACCTATTTAGGACAGCATTTAGTGGGTCCCTGTGATTCGTCCTTGATGTGCTTAAGCATGCTGACACTGCATGCTGCCACTAACCACATTTGCATGCTGACCCTGTGCATGTCACCCCTAACTACCTCTGCATCAACATGCATAAGCGCTCAAATAGCAACTCATGGGTACCCAGCGAATATCGTAAGGAACTGGTTTTTTTAGCTTCTGTGTATGTGTATTCGAGAATCGGGATTAAGTTCCAGTTTTTGGAACCATACTAACTAGAGGTGCGGTCTCTAGAGGCTTTGAGGTTGATTAAAGGCCTAAAGCTAAGAGATTTGGGTCAGAACGATGGGCAGTACGACGCCTTGCGGCAAACCTCGATGGCAGACTAGGCAAGGCGGTAGCTTTTCAAGACATTGGTTCCGAGGTCGTGGGTTTGAATAATGTGGTGGGTGAGAATCTTTTATTGCCACTGCAAGTGGTGATGATCGCCATAGAGGCTCTTCTGCAGATATGAAAAATAGGCTGTGAAATCAGATTTACTTTTCTTTTCCTGATTCGGAAGTGCTCTGATAGGTAGGCTGGTGTAAGAGAATGGAGGCGCCTAAAATGTGTGCGACAGTTCAGGTCGCAAAAAATGCTTGAATGTGGCTATTGCGACGTTCATGGCAGGCGGCGGCTGCAGACGAGCCTAGCTGCCGAGTGTACACTAACTGTAAGTACCTTCTTGCAAAGGCAAGAAGACCTGCAAATGGTAAGTTACAAAAGTAGAGACGAGATACCAAAAAGGTATGGACCAGCTTGGATGAGGTAACCCTGTTTAATCAGGTGCGAATTTTCTCAATATTACATGGATGCAAGCAGGCAGACTTAACTGTAGAGCTAACATGTCAATCTAGCGAAAGGCTACTTTGGAACAGGACATCAAGTTAGTATGCAGTTGGGAATTAAGATATGCTGGCCTAGCTCATTCTTATGGTTAGGTTTTCCCATTTATGGGCAACATTAGGTTTGCCCATAGCTAGTAAGTTGGTTTTATCATCATTCAATTTTAGAAAGTTAGCTGTCTCCAAGAACTAATAAAAGCAATTCCTGCAGCAAGGGATTGAGCGTGTTCATTGTGCTTTCAGGTAAATGTCAGTGAAATTCTGAAAAACTAATATGTCCAACAATTCAGTGCTTTTAAGGGTACCTTTAAATGAAATACATGTTAGAAATGGGATCGGGAGTGCTGAGGATTTCTCATAACAGATAAAGTGATAATGCAAACCTTATCTTACCCGGAAGCAAAATATCTACAAATAAAAATTTTCCTGATCCAGCATCGCTTGAGACTTCTCTCTCCCAAATTGCTGAACCTTGGTACAGCAGCGATGTATATGTTCAGCTTGTTGAGGTGCTTGAATGTAAACTTTAAGCATCGTCATTTGCTGACTAGCTCTGCACCTTGTAAGATTCACAACTCGTCCAATACTTTGTGGATCAACATTAAATTTGAAACGCCAGCTCAGCTCAGCTTGCGCATTGCTGCTGTAGTTTATTTCTGATTTGAGTTTGATGATTGCTTCTATACATTTCCATCATTGCAGAAAATATGTTCTCCGGATGTTTGATGGCACGAACTGCAATACCAATTCAAGCACAAGCAGCTGGAATAAGCTGTGCTCACTCATCACAGCTTCTACCTAGCACTCGACATTTCTAAACGACAGCGTCTGAGGTAGGCTGTGATGCGATCACACAAATCCAATTTTTTCTAAATCGCGGCCAAATCAATCGACTTTTTCATAATCGCTGAAATCAACATATCACTTGAGTGCACAAGTTTTTAACGACCCCCTCCTACGTCCACCCGGCTCCACGTGGACCTCGAGAAAGGGGCGTATTTAACTACTGTGCGCCGTTCCTTTTTTGTTGCTGCTTGCCAGTCTAGACCTGGCATAGCCTGCCTGCCTGCCTGCCTGCCTGCCTGCCTGCCTGCCTGCCTGCCTGCCTGCCTGCCTGCCTGCCTGCCTGCCTGCCTGCCTGCCTGCCTGCCTGCCTGCCTGCCTGCCTGCCTGCCTGCTGCCTGCCTGCCTGCCTGCCTGCCTGCCTGCCTGCCTGCCTGCCTGCCTGCCTGCCTGCCTGCCTGCCTGCCTGCCTGCCTGCCTGCCTGCCTGCCTGCCTGCCTGCCTGCCTGCCTGCCTGCCTGCCTGCCTGCCTGCCTGCCTGCCTGCCTGCCTGCCTGCCTGCCTGCCTGCCTGCCTGCCTGCCTGCCTGCCTGCCTGCCTGCCTGCCTGCCTGCCTGCCTGCCTGCCTGCCTGCCTGCCTGCCTGCCTGCCTGCCTGCCTGCCTGCCTGCCTGCCTGCCTGCCTGCCTGCCTGCCTGCCTGCCTGCCTGCCTGCCTGCCTGCCTGCCTGCCTGCCTGCCTGCCTGCCTGCCTGCCTGCCTGCCTGCCTGCCTGCCTGCCTGCCTGCCTGCCTGCCTGCCTACTTCGGTCTGTTGTCGACTATTTTACTAAAATATGTATTCGATTGTGAGAAACTGCTCCGTTCATTATTTTCTGCATCCTATCTTTCCGACCATTTACGAAAGGATTCCGGCTGTGAAATACTTAACCTTTTAGTCTACCTCGAGGCACTCTCGAGGTCAGGAGCTACGAAACTTATCAAGATTTTCTCTGCCTTTTCGCTTGCACGGATTGATTTACGTTGACTTAGTGAAGTCGGTCCCACTAGCTCAAGCTAGGCCAAGGGCGTTACATAGACCAAGTATTCATTCTCCAAATTAGTTACAGACAAAAACACTTTGCTCAGTGCATAGTTGAGCTGCACCTGTGACAGTTCAACCTGTGTGTCTTGTTTTTAAATTATATTTATTGCCTTGCATTCTCTGCAAGAATTTGGCTCGTGACTGATGCGCTCTTTGGGCTGGCCGACATACGTGTAGTATCAAAGTTATTTCCGTCAAAAATCTCCAATAATATGAAAACTATAGGGGGTCCTTCCTTTAATTGCATTTGATATTAGCCAGCATTCTGGAAACCCAAATAAGAAGGCTTCAGGCAACTTCGATATGGCTTTCAATGTACTTTTATAAATAGCACTTGTACCATTCTGATGGCGTCACCGAAGTAAGGTGAGGCTCGGGCTTAGTAATAATAATTATAATAGGTCGTTTTTATAACGCGCGAAGAGAAGCAACTCAATCCAGGCGATGTAAGACTCGTGGCGAAATAATAATTAGTAACAAATTATGAGCTAGTAATGTGCACCGTATCTTGTTTCCATCAGCATGCTCAAGCAGACACTCGGGCCCGCCGTTCGTTGGGCCTGTCTGTCTAGTAGCATGCACGCAATGATGCACAAGTAAGCAAAGCGCAAAGCAACACACGAACAGAAGCAAAACGCTCACTGGGGCGAAGAGAGCTCTCTTGCTACGAGAAATAGATTCGCCTTTAGGTAAGACAAGAATGTTGCAAAGTCTCTGCTGGTAGCGACCGAAGCACCGAAGCTGTAAGCGGAAGTGGAAGCTGTGAGCGGAAGCTTCCGACTTTTCGCGCGCATAGGATCTGAAGGCCCGACCAGCGGAAGATCTCCATGCATCTCTACGGCGAGACGCCGAGCCGACTTGAAGCCGAGTGAAGGTGTAGGTGAACGAGTGATGTCGTCCGATAGATAGGCGCCGGTGCGAGCGGGGAAGCACTACTAAACCCGAAAGAGAATGGTTTCGCTTCCCATGGCAACCAGACCGACATTTCGCCCGCCACTCGTTTGTTAACTAGTCGAGTTATTATTACCCTAGCCTTCGCGGACAATCGCCTGGTGAAAATTCAAAGACAGGACGGACTGTTTAGGATATAGCTGTAATACTAACGGATAAAGCCACTACAGACGATAGGTGCTGCTCTAGCATCTCGGTTGTTATAGCAACAGCGGTCCAATCAGGCGGTTGCGACTACAGCTTAACGCGTACTTCCCTGAGACATGGCCTCACCAATTCAACCTCGCCTGCCTAATCCGCTAGACCATCTGAAAGGAACGTTGGTAAGCACACAGCAGATCTCCCAGCTCAGCAAATATAAACCTGCAGCTCAGCATAAGCATCGGCATAAAATAAATGTGAAGGGAAAAGAACAATTAAGAGATTATTACAATTTGTAAAAAGACCTCTATTCCCTTCCACTACACGCCGTTTCAAAAAACATAGCATGGCCGTAACTGCACGATGTCTGTTGGCCAGCAGCACATTTATGAATATCACGGCATTGTACTTGCCAAGTTCAAGCCTCAATAAAAATTGTTGCCGAAGAGGATTCGCGCAAAGGCGATAAACACGCAGAAGAATGCGCTTCCTTAGTTGGCAAAAATGCGACCACGACGCGTCGTCGAATCTCATGAGGCGTGAAGTTGACGGCAATCAGTTTTCTCCTCCATCTTAAAGCGTGAGACTGACCTGTGGCACTATCACGATTGTCAACACGCTGGCCATTTGCAAAACACGGCTCCTCGTTAGCTCGCACGACTCTTAGCCCAAACACCAACAGCAGAAGCAGCAGCAGCATAAGAGGTCTCGGCAGCAGAAGCAGCAGCGGCGGCGGTGCGATTGTAGAGCAGGAGCCTACAGCTTGTCTAGCATCGCGGCAGCAGCAGCAGCAGTCCGTAACATCGGCAGTTTATACAGTGCCAGTCTCGAAGCAAGTTGCAGCCGTCACGGCTTCACAGCGGGCGGCAATGGTCGATGCAGAAAAAAAGAAACAGTTCCTGCACGTAATCAGCAGCCATTTTCAAACTGCCTCGTTACAGAACTTCCGGCTTCTGTGGAAGAACACGACGCTTGCAGCCTGCGAGCACTGGGCGGAGGCCTCGGAGGGCTGTCAGACTGCCTATACAGCCGCAAGCTCACGACCGGTGGATGGGCAGACAATGACTCGGCAGTCCTGCCCAAATCCATGCATTGGCGGCATCTGTGGGTACATCAATCTACCACAAACTGTCGCCAGCTGTCGGGCGGGTTCGGAACGAACTATGGCCCGACAGTGCGAAAAACAACGCGTGCATGGAATACAAGGGCTGCCGAAGGAGTACAACGGCAGGGGAGGGCGAGATCCCTCGACGCCGGCAGCCGTCTAGTGTGTGTAGACTGGGCTTGGCTGGCGTAGCTTGAAATAAAGGTTTTGGTGTTGGAGCCAGCAGACTTGTTGCTCGGTCGCGCTACCCAGCCCGACGACAGGTCGTTCGGAGGGCTGTCACAGCTTCCCAAGTCGCAGGCTGGATTTCCCGACTTAACCATGCGAAGCTTCAATCATGACCTGCACCTGAATGTCCTGCTCTGTGTGCTTTAAAACGCTGGCAGCAGAGTGGTGGCCATGGTGGCGAAGGTCTGAAGCGAAAGGTCTCGTTATTAGATGCCCCGGATGCTGCCTCTTGGTAAGACCCGTGGTTACTAGCAAGAACTAAATAGTGCTCGCATAAGCTTGAAAACCCGGGAGGAACGCAAACAGACAAATGCACTGTGAGCGCAGGGGAAGCTGAGCAGAATAAATGTGTCATTATCTGAGACACCAAACGATTCCAAGTCACTTAAGGCGATGACAAAAGCCCGAGTTAAGTCCTACACTATCGCTGCATGGCTGCATGCGAACTAAATGCCGGCGACCAAGATATTTCAACGTAGTGCGAGGTGAAATGGCTGTCCAGCCGAGGAGTGGTGAACCGTGATAGCACACTAGATACTGGCGATTGCTCTTCACGACCTCGTCACTGAGGTCGTGGGTTTAAATTCTGCGGTGGACGATGTTGGCTGACTCCGCTTCGCAGCCGTTGTGCCGGACGATTTCACCTTGACCTGCAGTGCATCACTGACAGACTCAGGACACAGGCTATTTTTGGAGCTGCAGACAACAGCTGATTGATTGCATCTAGGCCAATAGGCCCCTGCCAAGGCCACACCAGCTACGGCTGATCAGAGCGTGATCAGGAAAAGGAGCCAGTAGTCTTACAATTAGAATGCATGATGGCTTACTCAGCCAATAGTAATCATTAAGGACTACTATATATTAGACCCGTTGGTTGCTTGTTCTTTGTCCGTATTTGGATACGGTCCACGTTCTGTTTGTCGGCTGCGTTATTCAACTATCGTAATTTTCTCGACCATTGACTGGTGAATGGCTTCAAGGCAGCACTGCGTCGAACAGGCGATCCCTCATTGGCGCTGCAAGCGGTGGCGATAGCCGTCAAGGCTCTTCTGTCGTTATACGAGAGGAGGCTGTTGAATAAGCTAGTATTTACTCACCTATTTATTAGATGGCTCGAGAGCACGTCACTGGAGGAGCACACACGGTAGGTCCGAGAGGTCGGAGGCGGTACCAGCGGGTGAAGTGAAGGTAGGCTGTAGAGAGAGGCTCTTGAAGTCAATTTGAGGGTTGATATGGATCCAGTGAAGCTCGGTCGGAGGTGGTGTGATAGCGGCTGACCGGATGGGCTCCCGAGCTGGGCAATGTCGGCAGACGATTAAGGACGAAGGCCGCGAGTCCAGAATAGAGGGATTGCAGAATTGCGACGTCATGTCTCAAACTCATGGGCGGGTTTGGCTGACGTATATCGGTCGAGGCAGGCCTTTATTTTAGCGAAGCTCTACTGCTGAAAGGAAGCCGACTTGACAGTAGAAGCAAAGGGCTCCTCCAAAAGGCAACTCGTCTAAGAGTACAGTGCTCAGACTGTAGACAGACGTCACTGGAGAGATGCTCAATGTAGCCATTTTGAGCGTACGGTCTTTCGATTCGATCGGAATTGTTCGGAAGGTCACTGTAAACTCACAGCAAATTAGTTTATGCGCACATAGCACTTTCCGAGTTGCTGCTGCTTTCGCCACTTTGGCTTCGCGCTTCTTCGATGATAGAAATCCCATACTACCTGTGTGGGTGGTCGATGCCTCGGTCAGTCGATTGACGATCCGGCCATCATGGCGGTCATCCGGCTGGGCCAAGCCTGACGATTGTCTTGGGGCAGGATGCACGATGCATTACATCGTGGCCATCGATTGGACGTCCCGAGCCGTTAGGACACGAACAGCGGCCGGCCAGCTGAAGCGGTTCCCAGCTGCTCAGCTCTCTCGTCTCGAACTACGGTCGGCGATCTAGGACAGTGGCCGGCGAAAGCTAAACCCCGGAAGCCCAGGTGCTTAAAGTCAAGAGCCTTGTTATTCCACGAGCCGCCTTTGACTTGCTTGTTCGCAGGGCTCCTAGCGACATTTTAGCGGAAACTTCTAGCGCAGTAGGCAGCCTTCCCGTCGTCCTGCTGCTACCCCTCGTTGCTGCAAGTTGAGCGACAGCGAGCGGGAATTCACCCGTTGAGCGACAGCGAGCGGTTTTCCACGCAGCCGCGCCTACTACTGACGGACCAAGCATACCGAGCCTCCTCGAGCGTTTCGTTGCGTTTCAGTAGAGCAGCATTCTTTAGTTCCCCGCGTTCCTTAGGCCAACGCATTTCGAACGGCGGCGGCGGCGTGCTAGCATTCCTGGAAATCGCGCTCGATAAGCTGCGGGTGCAGCCGATAAGCTGCGAGTGCAGGCTGCCGTGGCACAAAAGTTCAGTGCCCATGTTATTCACCGTACTCTTTAGAATAGCCATGTTCTTATGGCTTTCCTGCCGATCGTTTGGATTGATACCGGGATACTCATAATGTGGTCCTTGCCGCCATCTTTGCAATCCTGCGTATCGTGTGCGATAGTGAGTTCTGTGGGCTCTCAGGCGTTGTGGCCTCGTTGTGACTACGACCCACACTAGTTCGGATAGCGGTGCAACGCCTGGATTTTTGCCGGAAGACCTGAAGCTCACAATATGCCAACAGTAACGACACAGCGCTCGCTATTCCGCAAGCAGCGCTAGCCACAATGCGGTGTTAAAAAAGCCCGCATTCTAGACTAGATTTTGCGGTTGATATGTGGGATTCGTCTTCAGCTACCAGGGGCGACTTCCGTCTGACTCGTTTACAGGCTTACAGCAGGTCACACTCCGCCCTACGACTCACCGACCCGCAGACCATCGCTTTCCGATAGCAACTTTGGTCAGGCACATGCCTTATATAGTAGCCAGGTCATAAGTCAAACGTTAATAACTTTCGTACATAATTACACATCACGCTTAAGTAGAGTAAAGGCTAGCTGATTTAACAGCTTCATTTTGTATAGTGGCGAAAGAGCTTTAACGGCTGTCGCTACCGCTTGTGTGGAAAATAAAGGATCGCCAACTGCAGAGCTCGAACCCACGATTGGGGTTGTTAAGAGCAAGCAACTTACCCAGGTCCAAGCCTCGGCTTATCGAGACTATTTCATAAGCACTCGGTTCTAATTCAGCGGTGCATTGAGCTCATTTTTTGTAATTCAGACTCAGCTATCAAGCTCATCATCCATTATCGCGCGGCATTGCAGCCTGTTACTGACGGCCAGAGGATTCCGCATCAACCCCCTTGGTGGCGTGGTGTGACCTTCCGGCGCCCAGGAACAAAGCTTCAAACGGTGCCCCTCCCCTTGTCAAAAATTGCTGCAAAATAGCTCCACCACAAAAGAAATGCAATCAACACACGTTAGCAAGTCAATCGAGTCGAGAAAGTTGTAGTAACTTTGGTAAAGGTACAAAGTAGCTATCAAAGCTTTAACTTGAGTGAAGTTCTCCGGCATTGAATGTGAAAAACTGGTCTATTGCATTTTGAAAGTCAGTATTTTTCAGTGTTTCTTTCACTATGCTTAACAAAGTCGGATCAGGCAGTCGATCTTGCCAGATCGATGCTCTCAGATAAGACACAGGGTGATTTTCAGCTTGCTAAAGGAGCGGCTCAGAGCTGGCCACTTAAATAGCCACGGTGAGAAGATCTTGCAAGGCAACTCTTAAATTAGGAATCTTCTTCAGTACTGATCTTCATCTCCTCCATAACGGACAATGGAAGACATGAGTTCCAGTTGGGTATTTGAGCCCGACGGTTGTAACCCGGGTTACTACGGTACCTTTGCTGAAAGAGCTGGGATGGTTGCCGGTTGAGCAAAGGATACAGAGCAAAGTTCTTACGCTGACCCACAAGGCCCGCCACGATTTGGCTCCTTCCTACCTAGCTGAACTGCTGCATCAGTTTCAGCCTGTTCGCGCCCTCAGGTCCTGTGTGGACAATAAATTAGCTGTCCCATTCCTCCGCTTAAAGACAGTTGGCGACAGAAGCTTTAGCTCTGCAGGTCCTAGACTGTGGAACTCGCTTCCACAATTCTTACGCAACGACATCTACTCTCCAACTGCCGACTATGGCACATCTTTTTCAGCGGTCCTGAACTGCTACTTCTATGCTACTCACTACCTCAACTGCTCTCCTGACTCTGCTATGCTTCCCACTTTCTCTTTGTTGCGTGATACGAAGTCGGTTGGCTACCGAATGCGTACCGAAAGCCGCTTAGGCTGTGAGTGCGATATACAAAACTCTCCTGCGTAACACCCACATGGTCCTTTTGACTTTGTGGAGTTACTGATGGAGATACATTACATTACGGTAACCCGGGTGCGCGCGGACTGTCTCTGCTTTGCGGCACTCCTAACTTACGTCGCAACATCCCCTGACCTGACCACATTTAAAAAGAAATTAGAAACGCGCCTATTTATGACAGCATTTGGTGGGTCTCTGTGATTCGTCCTTCATGTGCTTATGAGTGCTGACACTGTGCACGCTGCCACTAACCACACTTGCACGCTGACCTTGTGCATGTCACCTCTAACCATGTTATTTATGTTGTTTATAAAGCATGATATTAATCACCATTTAATCACGTTTCCCTTTGCAGCAAATGTAAAGTGCCTAGAAAGGGATTGAGTTCTCTGAGGGCGCTTTACCAAGTTTATTACTAGTATTAATATTATTATTATAACTTAGCGTCGGTCGCTGAACGACACCAACAATTCAACATTGGCCGCCGTTTGTCGTGAGTAGCCCAGTCGCCGCCAAGGCGCTTTCGCTGACGGCCGGCGGCGCCATCATCTCGCTGCAGGGACTGACTGACGCTATACGCAGCACCTGGTTTTAGTAATCTAAACGCATGTACCGGCATATACTCGTATATACGTATAACCCTGTGTGGCGCGCCCGGGTATTGACTCGCTGTGCACGCCTGCAGCTGAACCTTCTGAGCTTTACCTTCGTTAGTCACTCATCGGCTCAGGAGGAATCCGCGGCCGTCAGCTGCCGTCAGCGCCCTCGCGCTCGCGCCCGGCTGGATGCCAAGCTGGATGTCAGCCCATGGCAGCTGGCCAAAGCAGCCAATGGCAGCCAGCAGCTGCGTCACGCGACCTACATGAGTCATAACGGCCGCGCGACGCCGCTCATTCGTCGGCGAAAGTATGCGTCGTCGCAAAACTCTTGAGTCCCGGGGGGGGGGGAGGGTTTCTGGCGACACCAAGTGTCCTCTTTGCTCTGCGAATGCGTTCTGTACACAACCCACAATCCGCAGGCGACTTCCTGCTGACTGTCGCCGAAACGCTTGCGACCGACCGACGAAGCGACGGAACGCTCGACCATCAGTAAAAAAACGCCCACCGACCAACTGCGACCGAGCCAGCTAGTACTTCCGCGCACTTTCGGCTCCGCCGGACCTCCTGAACTCGCCTCTGTCACTCGCTCGCCTCGCCTCGCCGACGGCGCCCACACGGCCTGGCTACTCGCCGTACAGCGACCGCTCTCTCCATCCCTAAAACACACACCTATTTATGACAGCATTTAGTGGGTCCCTGTGATTCGTCCTTTTAATAATTCGTCCCCGTGATTTCCTCTTAATAGTTAAGATACTAACTGTCAGATATACTACCCCATCAGGCCAAGCATCGTACCACCCGCTTTTCGGAATCCAACAGTCTGGAAATACCTCGTACAAACCTTAAATCCTTTGGAAACCGTGCATTTAGTTCATATGCTCCCAAAGCCTGGAACTTCCTCCCGACCTGCGTCAGAACATCCCCTGACCTGACCACATTTAAAAAGAACCTAAAAACACACTTATTTAGGACAGCATTTAGTGGGTCCCTGAGATTCGTCCTTGATGTGCTTATGCGTGCTGACACTGTGCATGCTGCCACTAACCACATTTGCATGCTAACCCTGTGCATGTCACCCCTAACCATGTCATTCATTTTGTTTGTTTATCATGCATGATTTTACTCACTATTCAATTGCATTTCCCCTTGCAGCAAATGTTAAGCGCCTAGAGAGAGATTAAGTTCTCTGAGGGCGCTTTATCAAGTACATTATTATTATTATTATTACTGTGATAACTACCTGAATATTTGTCCAAATTATATGCAGATTGGCTAAAAAAAATTCGGGCTCGTCGAGCTCTATTTTTTTTCAGCAGAAAGACAGCGATTCGAAAACGATGAATTTTACTGAGCAAGTTCGCAGCGCGGCTGATCAGATCCGGGGCTCGATCGCGAAAATTGAGCCTATTTTTTCGCGAAATAGCTCAAGTTTGATGGCTGATTTGAGACAACCGCTGGTGCCTTCTTCGGGCGCCCCACAGAGCGTATCTGCACGCCCGGAGCAGCAGCCTCCTGCGCTGAGGCTCTCTTTCTGCTACGATTCTGCGCCGTATCGGATGCCGCCGCCAACAGCGCGCCATTATTGTCAGGATCTTCGTCACCACTATCAGCGATACCACCCAGGCGAGCACTAGCTCCGCGATTCCGGACCTCCGGCATAATATTTTCAGACCAGTAGGTGGCAATGAAGTTCCCGGGAAATTTTTCCAAGAACTTGCACACCAGTTCCATTGCGTTGTTAAGAACATTATTGCTAACAGATTTTAAATCGTCATTATAGCCAACCATAGCGTGCATCCTTTCATTGAGCTCTTGCGCACCTAGTCGTTCAGATTGCTTCGACACGATTCTGACGGTGCTGCTCCTGAATCAGGTCAACGGCGTTTTCGACTTCGAAACGCTATATTTTTAGAGCAACTATCCTCAAAAAAAATTAATTGCGACTCTAATTGCGGCGGATATTCGGTAACCCGGTTTACCGCCATCGGGCTCATTTGGTGCCGAGTCGTGACGTGTGGCCAGAAGAATTTTATAGTCACACACTTCGTTGTACAAGCTCTGTTCCGTCAGTGTCTGAATAATAGAACCCGCCAAGATCTAGACATTGCAGACGGAGTTTGATCTGGTCAAGTGTCTTCAAAAGCTGCTAAACTTCCACTCAGAACACATATTTCACATCAAGGTCTGTGAGCGGGAAGACCTAGTTGTAACTTCTTCTCAAAGAGAGTCTATGTTGTTTATCATTATTCTTGAAATCTGCTCCTCTGCCGTGAGATCAACATCTTGAGAGAGTTCTCCAGACAACTGTGTCCTTCGACGGATTCTTCGTTCAACTGCAACTCGCGCAATTCGTATCTTCTTTGGGCATCTAGTAGTGATCCTTGACACAGGTCTTCTCGAAAGTCTTGATAACCTGATCTCCAGAGAATGGAGGTCGTAAGAGGCGTCTTAGAGGCTTTGAATCTTTGAATCCTGCAGTTTTTTAACGTCGTTTATTTTCCTTAAGATGCAAAATTGCAACTGAGCCAACAATTTTAAGTTCAAAATGCAATGTAGGAGACTGCCAGCTTTATTTCTTGTTTCAAGTGCTCCACTAGTGTCATCAGTAAATTGCTCCAAAAGACCTACAATGCTTTTCAGTCAATCCCGGAAAGCTTTCACTGCCTCCCCTGTGGCACTCCACCTTGTCGCAAAGTTACGTTTGACGTTCATGGCTAAGACTTACTTCAGCTCTTCCCACGCCTGAGTTGATCTTGAAAAGAATAAATCCGTGCTCCCTATTTTTCCAAAAAAGGTGATGACAACGGAATGTTGACTTGCAGCGTGAACTCTTGCCAAATTATAGCTGAGGTCATCATACCTTACAGAAATCTCTTTCTCCATTCTGGACAGTATTCTCTTTTGGACACATGGCAATTAGCCAGACATGACGGCAGCGTTGTCGTAGCACTGCGACCTGCAATCTTGCAACGACATTTTGTCAGATTTGAGTTTGACCAAGATGGGACCCTGAATTGCTACAGAATCTGGTGTAGATTCTATAGCAATTCCAAGGCAAAAAGACACTTTGAAGATAACTGTTTTGTTGGCAAAATCAACATTGACGCATCTAATGTGATCTCGGGTATAACTAGACCAGGCTCAAGAAAACCCGACTCTCGGTCCACGCTTTCGGATTTCGGAGAGCTGTATTTATTACAGCGCATATCGGGCGGTCGGACGGTTGGTATCACTACTTCGAGTTTGCGAGTCTTTGGATATTCGTTTGACGAGTAGTTTCTGTCACAGCTTGCTGTTGTGCATTTTTTGAGGACCGCAGAGCGAAGATACCGGATTGAGCCGGTCTTCTTGATTTGAGATTTACCTCCGCTAGGTATGAGGCATTATGGTATCTCTGGCAGCAAGCTTCGAAGTGTCGCTTCGTGTCCTGACCATCCGTCGCGTCTAGCAACTATGATGGTATGGGATACACAATCCGTGATTAATTTGGTTACAGTAGCATTGTTGCACTAGGAGTCTGGCGAAATTGCTTTCGCCAGCTGTCGGACTACTCATTGAGAGAGCGATTGCCACGGTGCTGATTGAAACAGCTAGCCTGTACGATTGTCTGTCTGTTCGATGGGATTCGTGCGAGCCCGCTCGATTTTTATACGCGGGTTTCTTACTTTGCCCGTCGTGTAATGTTACGGTTGAGATTAAGCCTTGTTCCAGCGGCTCCCATAGCTTTATCTTTATAAGGTTTACGGAATGCTTGCTTTGTTCGTGCTTGCGTAATTGAGTTTCGATTCGAGCCGGTTTTAAATGGCTTTTTTATATTTTTTGAAATAGTGATAATGGGATCTTTATTGCATGACCCGTGCAAGATTAAATCTCGATTCTAGCTGTCTCAATTGGTTTCGTAGATTTGCTAGCATTGTAGGACGCACTTTGCCAATTCCGTTACGGTAGAAATTAGCGATGTTTTTCTTTAAGGGGTTAAAAATGTTTTAAATGTTTTATAAGTATGTACCCAGGCTAGGTTTGGTTGGCTGGGACAGGACGGCTGCAGTATAGTAAGGGTCACCGGCTAGGTCGGGATAAGGGTCACCGGCTAGGTCGGGATCCGACCTATGGGCATGGCTGGATGTGCGGTAACGAGAGGTCACTGTGGCTCTTGGATAAGAAAAGTTGGCCGACTAAATCGTGGTGTCTTGGTGTCGGACGCTCAGGATCTCGCCGAGTTATGCATCTGGATGGGTGCATGCTTGCTCCGGCGATGCGGCTACGCACGCAAGGCAACGAGTACCCACGGCCCGAGGGGAGCTGGATAGCACGCTCGTTGTTGTGTGGCTTGTACATTCCGCGCTCCCCGTGTAGCGTGTTCGTGCCCCCCCCCGTGAGTTGGCGTCTTTCGGCGGAAGCTCTCGACTGCGGCAGAGGTCGACTCCGACTAGCCGAGCAGCTACTCAGCCGGATCTTTGACGGCGTACGCTCGTACTGTTGGAGCGAAGTCGGTACAACGGCAAAGGTAAAAAAGGTACAAAGGTACGGAGGACTGCGGAAGCCGACTGACCAACTAACACGTTCGTTCGCGCTTGCGGCGTCACCTCGAGCCCCTGTAGGTTACCGTGTGCAAGATCCTCCCAGTAGACTTGTTTAGCTCCCCTGTCATTGTTGGCGCACGCGACATTATAAAGAGGTTTAACCTGACGGCCGCTCGCCCTAGCCTAGCTCAGCGGCAAGGCGAGCGGCGGCGTGACCTGAGCGTGGCGTGACCTGGCGGGAAATGGCCTCTGACCCCTGGGGACGGCTATAAGTGGACGCGCTGCTTTGCTCCACCGTGAGCGTGAGAGCTACGGAAAGTGTGCTGTTTTCACGTCTTTAAAGCCCAGCCACGGGCTCCTAGCTGTGGCTATTTTGGTATTATGACGCACGCTGTCGTTGGATTATGGGTTGTTGCGATTTATGGCAGCAGTATGTAATGGGCGGCAAAGGCCCGGGGAGTGAGGTCGAGGACGCCGGGTGGGCCGTCGTGTACTGGCCCGCTGCGGCGTCCGTTTGAATGAAACGTCTTTGAGCCCACCTCGGCGTTCTGCGTGCTGTGGTGTCGCATACTTGCCGCTTGAAGAATGTCAAACTGCACCGGCTAACTAACTCCGCGCGTTACTTGAGATTATTCTTGTTGGTCCATCTTTTCGTTGAAACTTCGGCAATGCATGAGATTAAAGAATTTGCTTCGATCGTCTGGTGCCTTTTCCTTCTTGTTGGGGATGGTTTTCTTTCTTGGTGGTGGTTATCGGCGCCGTCTGGGTCAGTTCGATGGCGTTGCCTTGGAGGCATCGCTCGCTTATCGCTGTCAGGTGACATTCGTCCATAGGCGAATTTTTTCCTGGTTTACAGTGGGTTTTAGACGACGTATCGTGCGGTCGAGCACTCGATCGAACGTAATAAAAAAAGGAAAAGCAAAAGTCCTTGGCCAAGGCAGGTTTTCTTCATAAGTACAATAAGCACGGCTCAAACGGACGGTTCGACTTGGTAATTGAAACGGTCGAGGTCAATTATTGCTTCTCTTCTGCTATATTATAAGTCAGCCATTCTGCCTTTCCTGTGTTCGTCGACCAAAACACAAAAAGTCACTTGTCATCCCTTGTGATCTGTTGAGCTCCGTCGCTGCAATGCGCAATACCGCAGGCAAAATTGGTCTCACTCCGGATTCCTGTTTCGTCGCCAGAGCCTCATCGTCCTCATGGTTCTCTACCTTTTTCTGCCTGCGATGGCAAGAAGTCCGCTTTAAGCATTTCAGAGATGTGTGGCATGAGAAGTCGTTCGCGACGATAAAGGCGATCTTCATGGCGATACTTACTCTGCTGTAGCTACAGGCGTTTGATATTGAGGAGCAGAGGCCACGCTGAGAACCTTCTGGTACTTTGTTGACGGCTGGCGGCTGTTAATGGCGGGATGATGATACAGCCAGCGTGTCATGAGAATGGCTCCATTCCAGCGCGGCGCCGGTTCCCAGCTCGAATCGACAATCCAGAATCTGGTGGCTGTAAGCTCAAGTGATGCTATCACAGGCACTACGAATATATGAGCAACTAAATGTCCGAAGACGGATATTTTATAAAGGAGGGTATAGTGTAATGCTTCGCGACCATGGATCATGAGCTTGACAGCTGAACCTCGATTATGAACTATGAGTTTTGCCTAGCAATTAACCTTTACGATGAATTAGAGCCGAGCCGCTTGAGAAATAGTTTCGATAAGCCGCATAAGATTCGATAAGAGCAGCGCGATCTATTATTACGCGCAAACGAAAATTGACCTGCCAAATTTAATCTAAAGGATGCGAAGGACGATGAGGTTACACGAAAGCAGTGGTGGTGATGTAGGTCATAGTTAAAGGTTCATGCAGAATTGTAAAAACGACACACAGTTTGGAAAAAGACCAAGTTAACTTTAATTCATTTGAATGGATCTCTAAGAGAACTTAATCTCTAGCCAGATGCTTTACACATTGGTGATCATTGTGAGCCATGATGGCACACTAGGTAAGGCGGTTACTTTTCACGACCTCGGTCCCGAGGTCGTGGCTTGGAATCCTGCGGTGGGCGATCCTTTATCGCCGATACAAGCGGTGGTGATAGCCGTAAAGGTTCTTCTGTCAGTATAAAAAAGAGGCTGTTGAATCAGCTAATATTTTTTTATATTTTATGCTGCAGGGCTCGAGCCCATGACCTTGATCATTAAAAGGCCTGCACCTTAATCCTGGGCGATACCAGGGCGGCACTGAGAGAACTTGCTGCTGGTGTGACGTGCCCGTGTCCATCACCTCACTTGGCCTTAACTGAAGATGTGAGGAACGAAGGGAACGTTTTCTGTATGATTACGGCCACCGCAGATCCTGCGATTTTTGTACTCGCTTCGATATAGCTGTACAAACGGTCGTGGTTATGGACTCACTCTCACGCTAGACTGGCTGCTTTACTTCGAGGTGATGTCAATATAACGACGCGCGTGACCTTTGCATGGCGAAATTGGCACGAAGAACCATATTTTGGAAATATTAAGCTCGATGGCAATGAAGACAATGTAAGCTGGTCGCTCTTCATAACCAATGTAGCTTATTAGAATTCTGCAGTAGGCCAACCTCTACAACCAACTGCTACTGGACTAGCGGCTTTGATAGCCACTAAGGCTTTTCTGCCGAAAAACATACGAAGCTGTTAAATTTGCTAATGCTATATGCCTCATTTTGTGCTTTCAGGATTTGGAAGGCGCTACGTATCGATTTAATGTTCGGCGACCGTTTTGAGGACATCACATTTTTGTCAACGTGTGGAAGTTCATTCTTTTACATATTACAATTTGTACACTGCTTCTTCTACGACAAATTTAGTGCACTTTCATGTAAGCCAACTTCGTGCGGCTACAGACATGCAGCCATCGGTTGCTGAATCAGTGCGTCGTGGAAGAGAAAGAACTTTTTGTACCATCCCACACTGCTTAAATTGTCTTCTGCGAACTAACAGTTCGCCAGTGGGTGTACGCTCAACTAAGTAATCTTCTGGATGTTGCCCAGCACATCCTTGTGTGACTATTTAACTTACTGCTAGACAGGTGTTGCTGTTACTTGACCGTAGCTCGTAAGAAATTATGCGCATATGGATATCTAAACGCTTATCGCTTCGGGCTGCTGGGTCTCCCTTGCATTATTATTATTATAAGACTGAATCGGCGATACAATGCACAGAAGAATATAATAATAATAATCGTAATAATTCACTTGATAAAGCGCCCTCAGAGAACTCAATCTCTTTCTCGGCGCTTTACATTTGCTGCAAAGGAAACACAATCAAATGGTGAATGGTATCATGCTTGATATACAACAATAATAATATGGCTAGGAGTGACATGCACAGTGTCAGCGTGCAAGTGTGGTTAGTTGCAGCACGAAACAGTCAGCACGAATAAGCACACAGGACGAACCACAGGGACTCACTAAATGGTGTCATAAATTGGTACCTTTTTAATTTAAAAAAAAATTTGGTTAAGTCAGGGGATGTGTTCCAGGCTTTGGGAGCATACGAACTAGAGGCACGGTCTCTGAAGGATTTGAGGTTTGTACTTCCGAAAAGCGGGACTCCCAAACGGGTGCAGCACAAAGCCACACTAACTAGTATCGCCAGTTAATGTTTGCTGTCTCCATTCGGCCAATGCAACACGATATGCCGGGCTTTAGCGGTTCTGGATTGCTCAACAGCGACTTCTCTAAGTAAACTCAAGTCACTCAAGCAAAAGTTTTACTCAATAACCTGCCAGCCTCAAAATGATGGGAGCTTTAGTGCAGTCGTAACTTATTCAGCATCGGTCAGAAACAGCCTAAAAAACACGAGGTCGGGTTTGACAATCGATTATATTGCAATGAAAAACTTCACGAGACAGTAGGCATGCTGTGTCAGTTCGTGATCTAATTAGCAGCAACAAACAAGGATCTGTACAAAGTCACCTGGATGTGCAGTCACAGAACCGGTCAGCCAAATCGGTGCATGGCCCATACCCTAGCAGAAATGTACATTTGCAGGTCTTGCCGACCCTTGCCGTTCATTCAGACGCCAAAGTCTTTTCGTCTGATGGCTACTAGAGACTGGCCTTTGAGCCTACACCGGCAAAGGTCGGCTACGATGGGCTACATTACCAGCCGATGCTGAGAGCCCTTCTGGAAGGGCAGTCATAATGGTCCATCTGAGAGCCGATAGCACGCTCAGTTTAGTCAATGAGTGAACAGGACCAAGTTGATCTGAGCATTGCAGCTGGAAGCTTCGAGCCTCGCCGGTCACAGACACTTACACCATAGAGGGTTAACAATCGTAGCAGCAAGGCCATGCCACACAACGATTGCAGAGCCCGGTGCAGACTTACTGGTGGTGTACGTGAGTGCAGTGTCCAGTAAGTCTGTACTCACATACACCAAACGGCTCTGTGCCGCGGTGTACCATGACTTGAATACCTATACTTACAAAAATAGACCAACGCCTTGCTTTAACTTAGTCGTATGTACAACATACAAAACGGCTGTATAAACCTAATGCAGGCGCGCGTAACAGCTGCTGTTACTTTGGTCTACGCCATGACAGCAAGCTGGCAGTCTGCATTGGGAGCAGCACTGTGGTAGCAACCTATTCAAGAGGCAGACTACATTAGCCGGTTGATTGTACACATGAGAAAGATTAACCCACGAAAACTACTTCTGCCTCATCACTGGTGTTAAGATGCAAGATACGTCAGGTGGACATTGGTGCTGCTCTCATTTGAGGGAGCTATATACTACTTCGGATTGTTAAGTACTCCTGACAAGACGAGCAGCTCGTCCAAACCAATGGCGGTGAGTGCCGGGACGATGAAACGACCAGAAAATAATTCTGAAGCAAGAGCACCCGGTGATGTGCAGCTTCCTCAATGACAGAGCAGCAGCCCAAACGAGCAACCGGTCAAAAACTACGGCAACCGATGAGAATATTCAGACGAAAACGATCCGAAGACAGACGAGATGGAAGGTCGGCGATCCAAGATTCGACGATCCAAAAGCTCGACAATAGAATGCATAACGACTCAATGCGAATGCGGTGCGATGCGAATACGGTTCGATACGATGAGAATTCGTCGATGCTTCAGTGATGACGCCGACTCGGATACGCCCATTCGGAGACGCCGAAGCTCTTCTGACAAGGGAACTGACGTATTAAAACGAAAAGAATAGTTATCTTTCAAATGCGAATGCGTTCGAAAGGCGATTCTTCCTTTCGTTTTATGTCAGTTCCGTGTCGGTGCTTCGGAAAGGCCGAATTTGAGTCAAGATATGCATACGAATTCGCATTCGAAAGATGTTCCAATTCTTTTTCCTTTTTATATCTTGCATATGTCAGAAGAGTCGAAAGTTCCGGTCGTTATCCGCGAGGCTGCATTCGAGTCATGATACTCACTCATTCGCACTCAACAATTCTTCTTTAGGTTTTAATTTCTGTTCCCGTTATGGAGGTGCTTCGGAAAGGCGGCATTCGAGTCAAGATACGCATACGTGTTCGCAAGATAATTCTTTTTCCCGTTTAATGTCCATTCCAATTCTTTTTATGCCCGTTCCCGTGTCAGAAGAGTAGAGTTACGGTCGTTATTCTTGTAACAAGCAAATTTTTGTCTTACGTAGCTATTTAGACAATTTGCTTATTACACGGATTAGAGCTCCGTTCTCCTCTTTCAGCCTCTGGTTGTCTGATTTCAAACTGTCGTTCTCCAGCTTCAAAATGGCTGCGTTCTGCAACAGAAAGAGAGCCACGCCCACATGCTTAGCGACTGATGGTAGTGACAGGTAAAGCTTTTCTTCTATAAATCGCAACGAGCGGACGAGCGACGGGCGGAATAGAATGGCTGGGTCGACGCAGAGCAAACTCGAAAGAAGCACCTACTGCCTGTCCGAGGAGAGACTAAACATTTCAGCACTAAAGTTGTCACCTCGTGCTACTGCCGAAAAATGGGCTTGCCAAGTCGGGAGACGGCAAATCCTCTTTCCCTCGTCCACTGTAGAGCTTGGACATGGGTGCTAGCTATCGGTAATGCCGATGCCCAATAGAGCAACAACATGCTGACATGGCACTGGCACGCTCGGGTGGTTGGGGGGAGGGCATTAAAATGATGGCAAGAGGCTGCCGACAATCGCAGCTGCACACCAGTGCTTTGCAAAAACCTCGCGTAGCAACACATTTTAAGCACGTTGAAAAAAGCCTTAACTACGAATATGCACCGGATGGTCCACACCCATCAGTGCATCAATGATTGGCAACTCCTGCGCAGCACTGACGTCAGGACTTATCTTTACACGTATGTTAAAAAGATATCACAACAAAACGAGTATCCAACAAACCATACATATGCCAGTTACTCAATGCAGTCGTAAGCAGCAGTACTAGGGGGAGGAGCCCTCAGCTCTAGTCATGCAGAGATGGTTGCAGCACGA
This sequence comes from Cristatella mucedo, assembly GCA_009760855.2. NCBI lineage: Eukaryota > Metazoa > Bryozoa > Phylactolaemata > Cristatellidae > Cristatella > Cristatella mucedo. The sequence goes on from WPIO01000009.1 coordinate 8,221,700, forward strand.
TGGAGCTACACGATAGAGCTACGCGATAGAGAAAAGCAACGAAGCAATCGAGTCAGAGAACAATAATGCCACCTACCAAAAGGAAACTGTGTCTGAACATGCGGGTGAGCAAGACGTAAATAATAAGGGAAACAAAAAATTGGGTTCACTGGGCTACCCAACACGTTTGGTGGGCGAGCTAGCACACTGAAAGAAGGCATATAAATCCATGCCCACATCGGTTTCCATGCCATGCAAATGCAGCGGCTGCCACTACCACCTCTAGCATCAGACCCACTCGATCTACCTATCTGCACAGCTTGGCCACGAGTCTCGTGAGGGCACTGATTTCTTCCTTAAGTTTTGCATTTTCGACATTCACACCCTCCAGTTGCTGAAAGGTGTGACGGGATGACAACACAAATGCGAAATCAAACTCGCAGGCACAAGCAGTGCGGGGTGGGGTGGTGGTCAATGAGAACAAAGATGTTGGGCCGACAGTGAGGAAACAAAAAGACATTAAGAACCGGCGCCCGACGCTGCAGCTTGAACGAGCAAGAGGACCGGACATGCTTTCGATCATGCAGACGCACGCGGTAAGTGATGGCGAGTAAAGGTCGCGTTACTTTTTTTGGGCCACTGGGAGTGACTACACAGTGAGGCACATCCATGGGTGAATGCCAGCAGCAAGTAATTCCTGCACTCTCTTCAGTGACCCTGCAAAAGTCTTGCTCTCTTCTCTCTCTCTCCCACCCTCTCTCTCTCTCTCTCTCTTTCTCCCTCTTTCTATCACTCTCTCTTACTCACACTCACCTACAAAGTCTCTCTCGATTTTACACTAGGCAGTACTGCTGCTGACCGTTGTAGATACAGGCCGTCGGCAAGTCGGAGGCAACGCAATCAACGAAACTACGAGCAGATCGCCAGCACACGAAAGAGCGAAAGGGTCGACAAGAAAGAGCAGGCCCTCATCCCGCCGTTGCCCAGCAGCACTGAGGGCAGGGCAGGGCTCGGGGCGACCATCGCGAGGTGCACGACCTGCTTCACTTGATCGAATCGGACTCTATAAAACGCATTGGCACAGCTCAGCGCTTGGGCAGGAGCAGCAGCAGGTCACGAAGCCGCTCCGCACCAGCTACGTGTGCAGCCGCAGTTGCAGGCAGGACTCACGAGCAGCTGACTATAGGCGAGGTGATATGCGGCTGGCCGTCGAATAATGGCTCATGAACATTGAGTGCACGTGCAGCCGATTGACCCTGAGCGCTGACGGAGAGCGAGTGCAAGAGCCAAAGGAGAGAGTGAGAGAGTGAGAGAGAGAGAGAGAGAGAGAGAGTGAGAGAGAGAGAGTGAGAGTGAGAGAGTGAGAGTGAGAGAGAGAGAGAGAGAGAGAGAGTGAGAGAGAGAGAGTGAGAGAGAGAGTGAGAGAGAGTGAGAGAGAGAGAGAGAGAGAGAGAGAGAGAGAGAGAGAGAGAGAGAGAGAGAGAGAGAGAGAGAGAGAGAGAGAGAGAGAGAGAGAGAGAGAGAGAGAGAGAGAGCTGCCTTCCGCACGGGGGCGGGCAAGCGTTCGTACCTGCAGCTCTTCCTCCAGCTCGGAAATTCTTCTCTCCAGAGCACGGCGTTCCTATGCGACGGGGACGCGAATGCACGGTGTCAGCAACACTGTGGGCGGCTGCTTGGCTAGCACAAACTGCGAACCATTAAGTCGCTAGGCTGCCGCACTCAGGCGACGATGCAAAGCGACGGCTCCAGAGTGAAGAGCCTTCTCCACTCCACACTCCACCCACACTTCCGCGCATGATCCGAATGCTACCGGCATGCTGAGCAGGGCGGCCCGGCTCAGCTGTGCTGTCATAGCGACGAAAGCACCTCAAAGCTAGAAAGACGACAAAACCCTTCCTACCCCCCCCCCAGGACTGTGTGGGCACGAGGGCAACCGCAGCGGCAAACGGAAGTCCGGGTTCGAAGCCGGCAGTTCACTGGACACACTGCCGAAAAGAGGTGGGTGGGGAGGGAAGGAGGGGGGCATCCATGATGGGCCTACTCGGCGGCTGTGTGCGTATGGCACCTGCCGCGACTGGCATAATTGCTTGGCAGTGGTAAGCATGGCAGCAGCGACGAGACCGAGGCTCACCCCGACTGACCTCGGGCCCCGCCCCTTCCTTTCAAGACTTCTCTCAGCCCCCCACGGCAGTGAGCAGGACAGAAAGGGGAGGCACAAAAGACAGAGATAAGGAAGAGGAGGTGCTCACCCTTTTCTCCAGGCCCGAGTCAATGACTCGGCTCTCGGTCCTCTGGCTTCTTGACCTTTCAATCTCTGCACGAGCTTCGGTGAAGTCCTGCTCAAGCTTGACCATGCTTTTTCTGAGTGTCTCGTTCTCGAGGCGAACTTCTTCGTAAAGCTGCAGAGAGGCAAGCAAAGCTCCTGCCACCGGCCACTCAACACCGACGACCCAGACTGCAGCTGCCGCTGCGGCAGCTGCAAGCCTGCAGGCAGGCAGGCCGGCGCGTGGCGTGGCAGCAAGCTAGCTGACATGCAAAATGCCCGATGAAGGCAGCCGAGGGGCCGACTAGGCACAAACAGGCTGTAACTAGGCAAGGACATAGTACGAACTAGGGGGTTCAAGTGCTGTGCTCCTGATCAGAGGCTCTGGGGGACTGGGCCAGGCTGTAGAGCGAGCACATGCTAACCAATTGACAGCCTTCCTCAGACGAGTACCCATAAAGAGATTTAGTTCCGGCACCATTTCAATGTCTTCATTGCCATTGAAATTGTCACTATTACGGCACTACTACGCTATTGAGATTCTTATTAACATAGCATGTGGCAGGGAACCTGTCCACAATCATCGACTGATTTAGACGATGTCTCAGGGGCAGTCAGCTCCCTCAGGCAAATCCTGGCAGTGCCAGTGCTTTAAGTGGATTTTTCGTTTCAGTTTTGATTGAGCGCTGTTTTGACCTTTTTTAAAACCTCGGCTGCTTTTGTCTTTAGTGCGCGGCTTGACAGACCACTAAGGCTGAGAAGGGTCAGATCCCCATTTTCAGAAACGATCGACTGTATTTTAATAAATTTGCACCTAACAGAATGTTCCGAAAAGGCACGGCCGAGTTAAAACAACAGCCGGCCTGTCTGGTTAGCTACTACCTTGTCAGTCATAACCCAGGGTTCATCACCAGGGCGAACTGGCTAAGAGGCCCCTCCCTCAAAGGCTGGATTACATCCTGAGGACAGCAGCAGGACGTCTAGCAAGACCAAAAACTGCAGACAAAGGAATCTAGACCATCATCCCTTCCAAACGGCATATGCATAAAACAGGAAGCAACTTCTACAACAAGAGGGATCTGCATCTTGCTGCTGCCACCCGATGAGAGCACCATAGCTGTGCGGTCACGGTTTTTTTTTTAAAGTTCCAGGTTGAACTGGGCACAAATTAGTAGCGAAAACCTTTTTTCAACGCAGATGTAGGTTTCATGCCATAAGTGATGCTGTCAAAAAATGCTGTCACGATGTTCTTTTTAAAAAGACGTGAGCTTTATTTCTAGGGAACCAAGAGACAGTCCAAAATCAAGTCAACACACGAAAGAAGCAACTAACACAAAACAGGTCAAGTCAACAGATAACAAACGAAAGGTAAGCGAATACGTGGCAAAGAAAGATGCCGTGGCACTTAACAGCCAGAAGTGCCATTATTCAAGCAGAGCCAAACGATTACAACTAAAAGTAACTTGGTTCTGGCAGGAGACCGACGACTTATCTGCTGTCGGCAGCAGCCAGCAGGCAGCATGGTGAAGCAGAGCTAGTAAAGAGAAACGGCTGCATCGAGTACAAGGAGCCACGGCCGCTGCCCCCTCGTGACCAGTGTGCAAGACCTGCACTTGTCAATCGGTGACCACCCATCCGGCCACCTGCTCCCAAGGACAAACAAATATAGGCAGTCAGTAACCCAAACAAGCCACACATGTAAACCAGCTGGTTAGGCCATGCCTTGCTTACTAACTACTGAGTTGCAACCTGTCTTCACTCGAATTTGCAGAACAACATTTAGGATGCTCTTGAACAGGCGATCTCGGTCCAAGCAAACACTCCAACAGGCAGCAAGCAGCCTTAACAGCTTGCCCAGCGGCAGCTGGATGGATCGCTTTCTAGAGCAATAGCCGTAGCACGAGCTCGGGACGTGAAATGAACCGATCTTTGCTAACGGCCAGAACCCGAGAAAAGGTGGCCGCGTTTCTTTTGCACCGTCAACTCATGGATCGTCGGGAAGGGAGAGAGGTGGGCGACCCACGTCTCAGAACTATGGCCAACTGCGATGACCTCTGCACGACTGATCCTGACAATCAGCTAAGTGTGCCGTATTACGGCTGATGCTGCTTCACCACGGCGAGGACCGTGGAAACGTCCCTGCAGATGGCTGGCAGGGAATGGCAATCTGTTGCTGATAATTCGTCAAGCAGCAGGCACTTGGTGCCTTTTATTCTCAACACGCGCATGCCAGAACGACAAGGCTGCAAAGAGGAGCATAGAGAGGGCATTACCTTCTTAAAATCTTCAACGACGACAGCTGTAAAGCTGCCAGGTCCAATACCACCAGCTGTGCTACCACCAGGTGCACTAGCACCAACAGGACCAGCTGCAGCTGTGTCGGTCACACCAGTGGCATTACGCTGGTATGCTCTATACGATGATCTATCACCTCGCGGCAGGAGACCGGTGCTGCTTGACGAAACCGCTGCCGAGGCAGCTCCTGCCGAGGGGGCTGCTGTCGAGGCTGTCGCAGCCAAAGCAGGTGCATCTGCTGTGTTGGGAGCTCTTCGATCGTAGCGACTGCTGCTGGCCTGCATGAAAAATGGAAGACACTGCAGCACGGAGACACTTGCAGCATCGTTCCTACGGGGGGGGGGGGGCTACGTGTGTAGGTACTTCACTTTATGCTGGGTGAGTGGGTGGGTATTGAAGGAAGCAGATCAGACATGCTTGAGTCGGCTTCACAGGAAATGACTGCGCCGTAGGCACCCGAGGACAGCCGGCCAAAAAACTTGGGCATTAACAGGTCTCTAGAACGCTAGTCACTAGCCAGCCGGCAAGCACGGCGCCAAATCGGTCTGCTCCACTCAACCGTGGGGGATTTGCAGCTGCAATGCCTGCGGGTTGCCATGGGGTTGTCTAGAAGAATGCTAGCGATGATTTGCTCTCACTTTGCCGGCCGGCTGCTTATGCAGGGCTCGATCTAATCTTTTTTTTAAGCAGGTAATTATTTACACCGGCAATGCAATCTGGTGAAAGCTCTTTTGGCCTCTCTTCGAAATCGAGGCTGCCGAATCAGCCGATCCTCGTGCTTTCCTTCCATCGCCACCGTCCATCCAACGGTCACGAGAGAAGCTCTCACGACCGGAGAACCGATCCAGCTTTGAGAGCTAATTGGACGCCTGCCGGAGCCGGCAGGCGTCCGGGTAATAGCTGGTGCCAGTGCAGCAAAACGGACGGTAGGCATTCAAGCCAACGAGCAGCCGATCTGCTCTCGGTGAGATGAAGCAGCAGCAGAGCACCTGCATAGCAAAGAGTGAGAGCTGGGTCAATTAGCCAGAGACCAGCCCGGTATGGTGCGGTGGGCTCAGGCAGGAGGAGGAGAAGGAGGAGAGGGGCCCTTAATGAGCTGCTGCTTATCAACAGGACATTAGCAGCAGCAGCTGTAGCCTAGCAGCAACCGGGCTAAGCCGAGAGGATGAATGCTGAAGCTCACAGCGGTTCTCGCTGCCCCAACCCCCCCCCCCCTGGCCCGAGCAAGCTGCACAGCTGGTCGACATAGGCACACCTCCCGGGGACGAGAGCTATGCGACTCGTCGCGCTCTGAAGGGAAGCACATGGACGAGACCTGTAGCCGAGTCGAGAGCTGAAGAAGTCGCCGTCAGCTCGGATGGGGGTTGCACGGGACGTGCAGGCAAAGCAGGCATCCCAAGGAAGCATTAGCTGCACCTGGCAGTGCCGGCGATAGGGCAGGCAGTCCACGTGGCCATATTTGGTCATGGCTGCACTGGACGAAGGCTACCACTGCCAGGTCCACCAAGGCATCTGTCTGCAGGAGGGCGGCCATAGCTGCCATAGCCGCTTGCGCGCTGCAAGCACGGTCCACGAAGGCTTCACGCAGAGTAGAGACTAACTGCCCCGCCCAATCTACTGCCATAGCCACTGCCGCCACATCAATCCACCTCGTCTGCTCAGCCCGAGCCAGCCAACCGAGGAGCCGACCAGCTGCACCAAGGCAGGCCTCAAGGGCAAGGCCGTCGGGTGTGTTCGGCAGTCGGTTCGCGCCCGGCCAAGTCCGAGCACTTGCCTCGAAGTATTCGGCTGCTAGGAAGGGAGAGATGGGGGTCACACGAACGGCTTCAGGCGTTGCAGCAGCGCGACAAGATCTCGGGGTGGGCCCCGCCCCCCGACTTACGCTGCTCGCAGCACTGGCACTGCTGCCGATGCTCGACAGGCTGCTGTTCGAGCCGTAGCGATCGGCCAGCGACGAGGCGGAGCCGAGCGGCAGCTGCAGCGACGAGGCCTCGGACGTTCCGCCGTAGCTGCCAGCACCGCCTCCGCCGTAGCGCTGCTGCGCCGACGCGTGATAGCCATTGGACGAGCTGCCGTAGCGAGAAGATGGGGCCGAGTAGGGGCTCGAATACGCACTGGAGGACGACGGCAGGCTGTAAGCAGACGACGAAGCCGACGGACCGTGCGATGACGATGAGGCCGAGCTGCCTCCGTAGGCTCCCGAGCTGCCTCCGTAGGCTCCCGAGCTGCCTCCGTAGGCTCCCGAGCTGCCTCCATAGGTTCCCGAACCGACTCCGTAGGCACCCGAACCGCCTCCGTAGGCACCTGAACCGCCTCCATAGGCTCCCGAACTGCCTCCGTAGGCTCCTGCGCTGCCACTGTACCCGTAGCCACCGGATGAGTGGCCAAAGCCTGTTAGTCCTGATGCTCCGTACCCTCCCGTAGACGAGTGCAAGGCGGAGGAGGGAGTGTGACTGCCCGCACCTCCGCTGCTGCTATAGGCCGGCGAGTGCCGGCCTATGTGCGATGAATCACCTGCTGCACTGGTGCCGTAGAGGCCGCTGTGCCTGTGCCCGCCGCTGCCGTGCGACATGGCTGCCCTGTGTCAGATTCCGGTGGCCTTGGCCTCTGGCAGCCTACCTCTCACTGGCTCCCGCAAGAGTCGAGACTTTGCCGAGAAGGATCGGCTGGCACCTGTGCGGCGGGCAGTGCTAAGCCAGCCAGCAGACGTGGCCGTCCTTGGGCGTCTCCTACTTCCGACTAGGCTCTTGCTGGACAGACGTGAGCTGCTATCCTTCCTCGGGCCAAGCCCGTGCTGAGAGTGAGTCAGATGCACGACGACGCACCGACTGGGATAGGCTAGGCAACCTCTCTCACTGTTCCATCCTCTACCGATTAGTATGTATTTAGGTCAGGCACTAGCCAATAGGGTCCGGCCAGGAGGCCAGCAAGTACTAGGCTTCCACCAGATTAGAGGGCAAGCTGAATAGAGATTACCGGCTGGCTTAGAGCAGTCTATTTTCAGCTGCTGTTCCCCTTAGCATGCTCACCGAGGCATGTCCGAAGCTGGTTGCCATAGCCAATACTCAAATCTCTGTCAGAGTGCCCATACATCCATCACTCTGCAGCGATGAAAGAGAAGCAAGCCAGGGCAGCCTACACCACAGACCTGCACTGCACTGGCTGGTGGTGGTGGTGGTGGTGCCGCAAGGCTAGAGCATGCTCGGCCCATATGCAGGGCACGCTCTAGCCAGGTCGCTCCTCTGGCTCAAAGTCAGTGCCCATTGGTGATTCACCGATCGAGCATCTGCTTAGTTTAATGGCTCCAGCTTTCACGAAAAAGCTACCGGCAGCGAAGTGTGGGGGAGTGAGGGAGGCAGGGCACGGTTTTCTCTTTTTTCTTTTCTTTTTAAAGCCACCGAGCGACCAGAAATCCAGGCCAGAGCAGCAAGGCAGCTGAACGGATATGAGGATTTCCAAGAATCGCGCAAGCATAACTATAAGTCTTAACTAACTGGGGGGGGGGGATAACGGCATCGAAAGGAGACAAAGGCAAATCGATGCTGCTAGAACAGCATGCCTCATCCGAAATTCCACCAGGGCTGTAAGGAAGAGAGCCCGTGTCTTGTGTTTGCATGAGCGTTCTGCGCGTGTAACAAGGCTGTAACGTGGCAACGAGTCAAAGTTGGCAATGCCCATCGAAAGGGTCACTCACACCTCGATGCTAATCTATTCAGTGTAAGCAGCCGGCACGAACTGGCATAGCACGGTCTGGCCTGGCTATCACTTCATTGATGCTAAAGCCGAGAGCCCAACTGCACTGGCTCCGACGGCAGACGTTCGTCAAGAGCAACATCCTCATCATCCTCCTCTGATGCCAGGCTAGCTATGTAATGTAATGCAATGTAGCTAGAGGCCACAGCTCGCGCAAGTTCTTCCCTTCCCTTCCCCCTGCCTTCCGCAGCCTAACGAAGAGGCACTGCAGCAAGCTGGGTTCAGCTCTTCGAAGCAGATCAAGCCTCTCGGAATGATCGACTTCAGGGACTACAAATGACGCAATGGCAGCGGCATCAGCCAAGCCCAGGCAGGGGTGGCTGAGCCAACACAGGCTCCTCTCCGACTCGAAGTGCCCAAAGCTGAGTTGAGCTGCTGCTGCTGAGCCCCGGTGGCTAGGGACGACCCTTCCGAATCTGACTCAACAGGCACGCAGCCCCAACAGGCACCTGCACCGAGTCGGAAGCCGGTCAATGCCGGCTACGGTGGCAGCGAAAAGCCAGGCGAGCTCACCGGCAGCTGTACCAGTGACTCAAACAGTAAATGGCCCATGCATGACCGCTTCCGTGAAACTGAACGGTGGAGGCTGCCAGGCCGTCCGAGTACAGGCCAGGGTCCGCTGCAGCAGACCCGCCTCCACCCCGCTAGCAGCTAGCGGTGGCTCACAGTCGACGCGCCAGCATCAAATGGCAGCACAGTGTGTCAGCTGATCTCCGGATATCTGCTGCCTGGGGCAACGGCGGAGTGGCGTGCACTTCTGCACAGCCGGCTCGAGCTGGAGCCGAGCTCAGGGCCGGCTACTAAGGCGGCCGGTACACCCCGGCACTGTTGGCAGCAGGACCCGTCAAGCATGAGTGCAAGAACCGCCATAGCAGTCGAGGCGACGCTCTGACTTTACAAATGAGGACGCCATTCTCGAGGCACTCCGAGACTTTAGCCAGCTCGGCGCTTTAGATAGGCAGCCACCAGAATGAAGCGATTCTTTCGACTAACCTTATAGTCATCCGTGTTCTCCACGGTTCCTTCTTTCTCTTCCGTCTTCTTTTCCTGAACGGGAACCTGGAGAGAAATGAATAGGAAAAAGCTCGAATAAAATATTCGGGTATAAATAAGGTATAATTATTAAATAAGTAACTATTACTCATTATTATTATTTGGTTCTTATTAATAACAATTAATTCTTATTAATCTAAATTATTTATAAAACTTGAAAAGAAAACAAGAAAAGCAAGAGAGGGGAAGGTGGCAGAAGGCGATGCGGTGACGACAGACAAGCTTGAGCAAGCATCGACAAGAAGATGCTCTTCTGACCGCTAGGCAAAGACGGCATGCGACAGACGACACATCCTTTTCGCCGAAACCGGGACCAAAAAGTAGTCGGAACATACTTTCCTTGACAGAGGCTTTAGCTCTGCACGTCCTAGACTGTGGAACTCACTTCCACAATTCTTACGCAACGACAACTACTCTCCTGCTGCCGACGAGGGCTCATGCTTTTCAGCGGTCCTGAGCTGCTACTTCCATGCTACGCACTACCTCAACTGCTCCCCTGACACTGCTACGCTTCTCACTGTCTCTGTTTCGTGAGATGAAGTCTGTTGGCTACCGAAAGCCGCTTAGGCTGTGAGTGCGCTATACAAAATTAACCTGCGTAACACCCACTTAGTCTGTATGGCTTTGTGGAGTTACAGACGGAGATAGATTACATTACCCACAGTAGGACTTCCATGCACCATGCATATCCTTTCTGGTGCTCTGATAGAACTTACCGTTGAGCTAACCATTTGCGACTGCATGGTCAGCTATGCCTGCACTCATATAGTGTGCTGTGGCCGACACTGTGCACAGGATAGAGGAGCACTCATTCACACACTAGTATGGACGTAGCCGGGAACTCGATAAGGAAGGGAGAATGGCCGAGACTTTTACAACTTTGCCCAGACAGGCCAATCACGACTGCTTTTACGACACGATGAGCTAAGAGGGAAATATCTGGGTCCTCTTCCTAATACCCAGTCAGGCAGGCCTTGGACCAGACAGCACTTGGACTAATCAGGGGTCGCGACAGTAACCGCTTCCCTAAACACTGCTGGCAAGTTGTGCCAACAATAAATTGGCTGCACCATTATCTTATCAGTCTGTGGCCAGCCGATAGGTAGAACCCTGGTGGACTATTTTTACGAAAGTTTCACAATAAAATCATCTGCTGCACTACACGCACGCACGCCTACAGGATGGTGAAATTGGAACAACGGCTGGATGTTGCTTTAACATAGCAACAAGCCGCCCAATTCAGATTAGTTCAGGACAGCAGGAGGTGCAAAAACAAACTACGACTAACGAGCAGCGCCAAGCAGTAGAGAGAGAGAGAGAGAGAGAGAGAGAGAGAGAGAGAGAGAGAGAGAGAGAGAGAGAGAGAGAGAGAGAGAGAGAGAGAGAGAGAGAGAGAGAGAGAGAGAGAGAGAGAGAGAGAGAGAGAGAGAGAGAGAGAGAGAGAGAGAGAGAGAGAGAGAGAGAGAGAGAGACAGAGACAGAGACAGAGAGACAGAGAGACAGAGAGACAGAGAGACAGAGAGACAAAGAGAGAGAGAGTGAGAGAGTGAGAGAGTGAGAGAGTGAGAGAGTGAACGGCCAGTGCCTGCTCAGTACCTCATCGGGTGGGATGCCCGTCGACCTTCGCTCGTGTCTGGCACGGCGTATCTTAAGGGCAGTCTTTCGGCTGCCCGACTTATCATCACTGTCTTTGTCATCGTCTGCAACGATCATTGTCTTCTACGGTTGAAAGATCTCGAGGCGGCGGCGTCAGCAAAGAGAACCGGTGGCAGCTGGGTGGTGGGGGGGTCGGAAGAAGCGTGCAAGCGACGTGAGGCACGTCACCGCCGGTCCCGCAGTGCAAGCACACGGCAGCGTAGAGCAGCGTGACTGCAGCCTGCGGCTGTCTGAAGTAGGCCACCGGTTCCGCCACCTAGGGCCTAACCTGACCCACCCACTCACTCTACCCGCCTGCCAAGGGCAGCGCAGCGCCGACGAAAAGGTGCCACTCGAGGCAGCATCGAGCGTGCGCGTTGGCGAAATGACAAGAGCCGCCTCACCCAAGTTGATAGCGGAAGTCAATTTGCCTGCATCCGGTGCGGCCGCCGTTGTAGAGGCTGACGATGAAGAGGGTGAGGCAGGAGCCGGCGTGCCAGGGACAGAGCTAGATATGACTTCACGTGCTTTCCTAAAGCTGCTCCTGCCAGACTCGTCCTACAACCAAGCCGCCGCGCGTTCACGTCCGACGGCACGTTGTGGTGGTGGCGGCGGCGAAACCCCAATGGCAGCTCGCATTCACATTTCCGGTTGGCGTGTGACGAGGGTGTGCGGCCGAAAGCGTGCTGGACGAGCGAAGCCTCCGGCATTTCCGCACAGCATGGCGGCCGGCCGCTGCGCCGAAAAAGGAGAGAGCTTACGCGCTGCCACGGATGGCGTTGCCTCAGGCTCTCCTCGCCTCGGCTCTCCTCGTCTGCCAAAGTGACGGTTATCTGGTCTTTCTGAACGACAGGGGGCAAAAACACCATCGCACCGACGGTCGAAGCCGAAGGAGATGGCAGTGGGTCCTTGGCCGATCCTGCCGATGCGCCGGCACCGCCGCCGAGACGGCTCTCCGAAGTCTCGGCGGCGGCAACGACAGCGGCAGCGGCTGCAGCAGCGACTAGACTTTTGTCGGCACTCTTAAGTGTGGCCTCAGCCGCTTTCACGTCTTCCTGTGTCACGCCCTGAAACGGTCCCGCGGGAGCATCCCAAAACGTTCAGACAGTCCCTTTTCGATTTTCTTTTCACAAAGACGACCCGCGGGCACAGCTCGGCACGGCGGACGGACGGAGGGCACTGCCGCCGGCGAATTCGGCGCTGCCGCTGACCTGAGTGGAGCGCCTCGTCGCCCTCGCCTGCCTGGCCTTCATCTTCCTAATGGTCTCCGTCTCATCGTCTCTTTTCGGCAGCTCGAACTTGGACGAGCGCCTCTCCAGCGCCGATGAGATTACCTCGGCGAGAGCTGGGAGACAGCCGGCAACTAAGGCCGACTCCGCTGCCGCCGAGCCGCCGTCCGAGTTTCCACTGGCGGCCAAAGCGGCCAGCCTCTCACGCTCCTCCTTCTCTCGCTCCATCTGCTTTCGCCTGTAGAATGGAATGTACGCCACCGGAGAGGTCGTCGTGGTGGCCGACGAAGGTGACCTGCGATAACGAACCCACCACCGGCTCGCGAGCTAGGGCGAGGTGCAGAGCCGCTAGGGCGTCGCTCCCGCGACAGAGGCAGGCACCGCAACAGCAGCAGCAGGGCACAGCAAAGCAGCATGCGGGGACAGACCGACCGACCGACGGTCGTCGGCGCGCAGGCCTCGGCTGCGACGAAGCCAGGCATCATGCGACACCGAGTCACGCTGCATCGTTCGATTCCCACAACGGCGGCGGCGATTGGCAAGACGAGAAGAACGCGAGGCAGAAGAAAACAAAAGATAAACAGCTCTGCCACCATCGCTGGCTTCTGAGGTGTGTGCGCAGCTTATAAACGTTCGAGTCGTGCACAGACTATTAAACGCATGGCATCTACGATGGCACTGAAAAACTCAGGAACGCAATTGTAGGCCTCAGGTGTGTCAAATTGTTCTTCTGCGCCGTGACTAAGCCTTAACCTTCTCTGTATATCGCTATATGTAAGCGATTGCTTGCCATTTCGGTAAGGGTCACGGTTTGAACCGTCTCCTCGACTCAATTCGTGTCCCCAATCGCCCCGGCCGAAACTGAGAGCCACAAACGTAAAAACCAGCGGTTCTTTAATGATCTCTGTCCCCCATCGACTACTACTCTAAATGTGCGCATTTCAGGGCCACGGTCTCCGGCTGCAAGGCTTGCATCTCGAAGACAGTGATTCAAGCAGCCGACGTCCGCACGCGCAATCGTTGCACGAGCAACAAGCACAGAACGGCTATCGATGGGGCCTCACTCCTCTGCACCAAAACCAGAGCATGCTGGC